>VYXB01004486.1:327973-502359 GCA_013397135.1 Pachyramphus minor | reverse complement strand
CTGCTGCCCCTCTCCTCACATGGCAGCTGAATTTCTTACTGCGACACACACCTTCTCTTCCGTTTTCTTAAATATGTCATTAGCAGAGGCGTTACTGAAACTTTTGATTGGCTTTTTCTCCGGAAATATACCTGGGCCTGATCATTTCAGCCAGGGGGCTGGTAAAACCCACAACAGGCTGGAAGGAGGATCTCGGGAGCTACAGGCTTGTCAGCCTAACTTCGGTGCCTGGGAAGGTTATGGAGCAGATTATTTTACGTGCCATCATGCAGCACATACAGGACAACCAGGGGATCAGGTCTAGCATGGGTTTATGAAAGGCAGGTCATGCTTGACCAACCTGCTCTCCTTCTATGACAAGGTGACCCACTTAATGGATGACGGAAAGGCTGTGGATGGTGTCTGCCTAAATATCAGTAAAGGCTTTGGCACTGTCTCCTACAGCATCCTCCTGAAGACATCGATTGTGGATGACTTGGATGGGTGCACAGTTCACTGGGTAAAAAACTGGATAGTCTGGCGCAGGAAGTGGTGGTAAGTGGAGTTAAATCCAGTTGGTGCCTGGTCACACATGGTGTTCCCCAGTGCTCAGTATCAGGGGCATCCTTATCAATGATCTGGATGAGGGGATTGAGGACACCCTCAGTCAGGTTGCAGATGAAACTAAGTTGGTTGGGAGTGTTGACACTGAGGTGCTGGAGTATGTCCAGAGAACGGCAACAAAGCTGATGGAGCTGAGGTTGTGTAGCCCGGAGAAAAATAGGCCTAGGGCAGACCTTATCACTCTCTACAACTACTTGAAAGGAAGCTGTAGTGAGTGGGGGTTGGTCTCTTCTCCCAAGTAGTAAGCAACAGGACCAGAGGGAATGGCCTCAAACTGCTCCAGGGGAGGTTTAGATTGGATATTGCAAAAGCATTTCTTCACCAAAAGTGTTATCAAGCATTGCAACAGGCTGCCCAGGAAAGTGGTTGAGTCACCATCCCTGGAGGGATTTAAAAGATGTGTAGAAGTGGCACTCAGGGACATGGGTTAGTGGTAGTACTGGCAGTGTGTGGTTTATGTTTGGACTTCATGCTCTTAAAGGTGTTTTCCAACCTTAATGATCCTGTGATTCTACCCTATGATTCTAAGAAAGGTATGACTGAAGGAACAGGAAGCCTGTGACTCTCTTTGCTCTTCCAGCTGTGCCTAGCTAACAGTTTTATCAACAGTAGGGAGTATTTGAGGATAAGAGTATCTCAAGTCTTTGGATTAGTACCAGTACTAAAGAAAGCACTGGTGTTAGTGGCTGATGATGCTCCCCATGTGAAACAAGAATCCATTCCATTATCCATATGAATCTCTTGCTTGCCCAGAACCCAGATCACTGATGTTGCAGACAAATTACCAACATCCACCCAGCCTTTCGAACTCTACTGCTTGCTGCTGTCCCTTCTGAGACAGAAGTAACACAGCCAAGGGAAACCTTGAGCAGCTCAAATGGAACAGAGAGCTCAGAGCAAACATGAGAAGGCAGAAATCCCAGTGGCCCTCTCTTGAATCCTTGTAGTCAATGGAGAGGCCTGGCTGGCAGATGTAACCAGCAGATTGATGCCTGTCTGCACAGCTGCTGTCACTAGCAAGACCTCGGTTTCATTGATTACAATGCCTCATTCAATGAAGATGGCCTGCTGTGAACACATGAAAGTCAAAAACATAACAACAACAGCTCCGCAAAGAGACTTGATACTCTAGTGAGGTTGGATTTAAACTAAATTCAGTGAGGAACAGGGCCTTGGCCCAGAGGTAAAGAATGATAGAAGAAAGCTTGTGTAAGGAAAGGCCACAAGGGAAAATTACACATTTCCACTTGGAGGGAGAGCATACACAAGCTAACTTGGGTTTCTGGCTACTAATGCACAGAGCCTGACCAGTAAACAAGAAGAACTGTAAGTCTATGCACAGTCACAGTGTTCTGATGCCATCAGGATCACAAAGATTTAATGGGATAGCATCCATGACTGGAACACTGTCATGAAGGATCTTGAAGAAGAACAAGCAATGGAGAAGAACGGCGGCTGCATTTTCTTGTAAAGCATCTCCTTGTCTATGCAGAGGTCCAGTGTGAAACCAGAGACGTGTCTGACAGGAGACTTCTGGTCAAAAGCAAAACCAACATGAGCCATGCAGCAGAGTGGGCCTGTTACCAGTCTTGGTCCTCACTAGGGCACCATGGTATTGTGAAAGCAATCCAAGACATTTCTAGTCTGTATTGGTAACAACTTCTAAACGCTAGAGAGACCAAAAAAAGGAAATACTCTATGTGACCTCTGTACGCAAACATGGAAGAACAAGCAGCAAATGTGGTCACAGATAGTAGGTTGGGAGAAATAACCACAAGCAGATTGTATTCATGATCCAGAAGGAGACTGGGAAGCTAAGCACAGGAAATAGGACTAAGGATTTTATGCAAGTGGACTTGGGGTTATAAAGCAGATAGCTCAGCTGAATCTCCTGGGATGTTGAAGCAAAAGGTGCCAGTCTAGCTAGTAAATTTTTGTAGGAAACTTACTGACAGCTCAGGAACTAATAATAATCCTATTGTATAAGAAGACTGGCATTTCAGTAGAAGACTCACTGACTAAGCAAGGAGGTTCTTAATGAACTGTAATGCAAAAAGACAGCATACAAAAAACAAAAAAAGGAGTACAAAAGCACTACTTTGGCACTTAGGAACAAAACTGGGAAATCCAAAGGGCATTTAGAATTAAAACAAGTGGAGATATAAAGCAGCAAGTCAGAATTGTTCAGAGGAAATGTGGGGATGTTACTGAATGGGAAAGACAACCTAGTGGTTATGCAGATGGAAAAGGCTGAAGTATTGAATATATTATTGCCTCAATCTTCACAGGCAAAGATTACTCCTAGATTTCCAGGTGTACCAGTATGGTTTGAGAAGGAAGAGGTTAAGGACAACTAGTTAGGAATGAGTTAGAGCAGCTGATGTATTCAAATCTCTGAGGACAGACAAGATTAATCTGAAAGTGCTGAAAGAGTCAGCTGATGTGACTTCAATAGATCTGTCTGTCATCTCCAAATAAAACACATTATCATTGAGGTAGACCCCTGAAAACTGTAAAAAGGCTAGCACTGTGTCTGTCTTTAGAAAAGGCATGAGAAAGGCGACTACAGGCTGCTTAGCCTCACCCCAAGGCCTGTAAGGATTACATACCACATCCTTGTGGAATCCACCTTCAAACATGCAGAGAACAAAAAGGTAATCAGCCACAATCAGCATGGACTCACAAAGGGCAGTTAATGCTTGATCAAACTGATTGTCTTATGGGATAAACTGACCTGAAATGCAGATGTGGGGAGAGTGGTGGATGTAATCAAATGGTCTGGTGGGTAGACTGAAAATTACTGGGACAGCCGGACTCAGAGGGTAACGCTCACAGTAAACACCACATTGCTCTCCTTTTGGCAGCCAGTACCAAGCAGAGTATTGTAGTAGTGAACAGTAGAGTTGAGTATGCTCAATATTCTCACCAAAGACCTGGATGATGAAACTTAATGCACTCTCAGCAATATTCTAGACATAACTAACCCAGTGGCATTTGACATATTAAGCAGTAGAGCTTTAATCAAGGAGGACCTTGAGGAAGTTCAGAACTGGAAATGTCAAGTTCAAGAACAAGAATTCCACAGCTTTTCTAAGGGCAGGATAACCAGGTACATGAGTGCACGCTAGGAACTGACTGTAGTAGTTCCTTGTAGCAGGCCTGCTGAAAGGACAGAGAGGTTTTGGTAGAGGCCAAGCGAAGTTTCAGGTCATGTTTTCACTATTAATGAGCAAATTGGATAGTGGCTACATTAGAAGCAGTGTGGCCAGCAGGACAACGAAGTTACTCTTCCCCTATATGAAGCACTGATTAGGCAACAGCTGAAATACTGCATCCTATATCAAACTCCCAGTTCAAGAGGCACCTGGAGAACCCAGAATCTCAGGAGGGGCCATGGGCTCATGACTGACAGAAGTTGAACCAGCTGGGGTTTTTTAGATGCATAAACAGGAGGCTAAGAGAGGCAAAACTACTTGGAAGAAGAGTTACAAAAATGGTGGAGCCAAGCTTCCCTCAAGTAATGAAAGCACATGTAAAATCATGACTTTTTACCTGGCAGTGCTGCCAACTCTGTTTTCAAAAATAAGACATGCTTTGTTGTCTCTTGTCCAGTATCTCCTGTAATAACCAGCCCAACAACTTAGTTGACCATATATATATTCCCATTGGACCACACCGTTAATGGGGATATAAAAGGCATTTTTATGTTCACCAATCCAGGAATCTCAAGACTGACCTTAAAACTTTCAGATTCTGATCTATTAAAATAAGTATAAACCCTACATTGTATGGTACCTCACTATTTAGGGAAACATTTCATCCCATTTGGTGTGCATGAGATCAAAGTAGGTACTTAAGTTGAAAATTCATCAAATTTTTAAGAAGGGGACCCAGCAGATACTCATCCAGAGCTGTAGTTCACCTCCTCCCATCAATATTATGAGAAAGATTTGTTATTTAGAACTAGTTATTAACTTTTTCTTGGGCATTAAGGGAGAAAACCGGGTGCAAGACAAGGATCTAGTTGAAGATTCCTCCCTTCTTTGGTCCAAGTGGGTGTAGCTCTGCTAACTTCAAACTGGATTTTATCTGCTAGTACCTAATTATTAAATGGTCTATGTGGTTTTATATTATATGGATTTGAAGTGAGCTTTCAGATTAAGAATTTTTCAATTATGTAACAATGCCCAGAGCAGGAGCTGTTCATTTACTTATTTTTTAAATCATCAAATGTGTGAGTAAGAACACAGAGATAAATTATTAGATACTCTGAAGACTTTCCAAGTATTAAAATTATGGAGGTGAAAAGTAGTTTTTAGATAGAACAATGTTCCAAATAGGTTTGAAACAGAGTATAAATGTGATTTATCTAAAGCTACACAGCCAGTCAATATAAATTTCAGGATGCAGTCATGCTTGTGAACTCTGTATTTTCTATGCAGTTTATTTCCTCCTGCATAAAGATATGGTACATTAGACCAAAGACCCATCCAGCGTATTCACCTCTCTTTAGTAGTGGCAGAAGCAAAAAGCTGGAAGAAGAGCACCAAACAGAAAGGCCTTTTGCTGTTTCCTGTCATATATTTTCCTTACCTCTAATAACTTGCAGCTTAGGGATTTACCAAGACAGAGATTGTATTTAAATCTTTGCATCTAACAGCTGTCAAGGATTTTTTCTTCCATTAATTTGTCTAGCAGCTTTCTGAACCCATTAATGCTTCTGGAGTCCATAACATCCCATGGCAACTAATTCCACAAGTAACTATTCACTGCGTAAAAAGTAACTTCCTTTTGCTGGTTTAAAACCTGCTGCTGCAGGTTTTTGCATTAAATGGCTCTTCATGTGACACACTGTGAACAAACATTTCTGTTCCATCCATGACTACACACTGCTGTAATAGACACCCCTTATCTGAATTAACTGACAGTTTCTCCTTGAGCAGAGGTAAAGCCACACCTGTGGTCCTCTATAGGTGCTTTTTGCTTTAGGTGGATTTTCTCCTTACCATAAAACACTCTCCTTTTATTAAAAATTTAACAGGCAAATAAGTGCTGAAAAGAACCAGTATAAGGAGTGAATAATATAAGGAGTTTTGTGGGGTTTGGAAACAGCCAAGTGTAAACCCACATTGAGCTGTAAATAACCATTACAACTACACTGAGCTGTGCTGGGTGTATAAACTTGACTGATGGGATTTGTCTGATATTTGTTTATAAGCCTGACTGATGAACGTGGACAGGCATCTTCAAACCTAACTGGTAGATTAAGAAGGATGACTTGCTAAACTCAGGTCTAATCAGCTCACAGAGGGTTAGTAGAGACACGCCATGTCACAACTGATGGGACAGCTCTGTGCAGATCCAACTGACGGGCCAGATTCTCCTGAGACACTGTTCAACAGGATTTCCACTGTTCTGTCAGATTTCATCTGCCAAGGGATACGGTACACAGCTCTCAGTGACAGAAAATGTAACACTGCAAAGTCTTCTCCAAGGGCATGTGACCAACTAACAACAGCCAACGCTGGGTTTGGCCAAAAGAAGACAAAGGATTCTAATGCCTAAGCAGGATGTAAAAGGGGAAATAAGGGGAAAGGCAGAGGAGCTGCCCACCAAACTGAACATAAGCAACATGACTCCACAGAGCAGAGGTGGTGATTAGGGCTGTGGAATTTAAGGGACAGCAGTCGGGAAAGGTGGGGTTGTTTTGCGAGGATTAAGGGCATACAGTGGGATTGTTAATAGCTACTTCAGAAACACCCTGTTTCAAGAGACTGTTCTGCTGAACTGGACCAAACTGCCTCCGGTGCAGCCCAGCCTTTACCTGTATCCCTTCATCACCTCCAACTAAGCATAAAAATATCCATGGAGAAACATTCCATCTACAGCCCACACTTTGTATTACAACAATTATCACACCCCACAAAACCACACCCCATAAGTTTTCCCTACCAGAGTTCCCATCTTCCCAGCAATTCTTGTAAACTCTCCATTGCATCCAAGCCCACCTCCTCCCCACACAACAGACTGCCAGGGAAAAAATAGCATCATAACATCTTTGAACAGTAGACGAGTATCTAGTTGAATAAACACAGTGAATCTTTCACAAAGAAGCAGTGGCAACGCAGTGAGGCCCCAACATTTGAAGACTCCCAGAAGAGTTAGAGCAGCAACATCATTGAGCTTTAAAATTCTACGAACACAGAGAAATTAATCAGTGTGGTATGTATGAGTACATGTTGATGTGGGAACTTTAAATTTTATAAGGAAGTTTTAATGCATATGATGTACACATTTTCTTAAGTCTATTACAGTATTTTTCATTAACTATTCGTGTTAACACACAAGTCTAAGAATAAGAAAAATACTTCAGCTGGTTAAATCACCTTGCCCAGGCTATGTACTTAGCTCAGTTAAATGAGAGCCCAGAAACTACTTCAACTTGCCAATCCTTATTATCAAGCACAGTGTTTGTAACTCACAGTAGGTTATCACCAATGGGGCCATATTTGGGAGATACTATGACATCTGGTATTGATTTCTGGCAGGATTGAGGTATTTTTTGAAACCTCTTCCTCAAGTGGGAAAGATAATAAAATGCTACATACTACTAGGCAGATTTTTAAAAAATTTTAACAGGCATTAGAATAGGCATAGTTACATACAGCAGCACAGACACAAAGAAGTCATGCTGCTGCTTTTAAATCAAAGCACTGCCTCCAATCAACAGGAGCAAAGTAAAATGGTGAGAAAAACAGTTCAACACTTTTAGCACAGGTTGAGTGCATGTGTTAAAAATCATGAGAAACTCATTATTTAATTTAACGAAAAAATGTCAAAAAGTTGTTTTTAACTCCCAACATCGAGAAGTAAAGCAATGTTCCACAAACACTCAGTTCTTTTCATTTTAACAAAGGCCTTACATACTCAGTTCTGTAAAAGTGAAAACATTCAGAAGAAACCATCCAAGAAGTCATAAGAATTTGGTACATTCTGAACTACATGCAACATGTTGCATGCACACTCCTGCTTACACCCA
Source organism: Pachyramphus minor (assembly GCA_013397135.1). Lineage (NCBI taxonomy): Eukaryota > Metazoa > Chordata > Aves > Passeriformes > Tyrannidae > Pachyramphus > Pachyramphus minor. Next base: position 494,717 of record VYXB01004486.1, on the reverse strand, counting down.
GTATAGAACAGCTCAACAAGAAAAAGTCTCAAATAATATAATTTATGAGGAAGATAGGAATGAAAGTAACAACCTCTACTAACTCTTTCTTAAACTGAAATCCTTCAACAAAACCATATTCATGGCAGTAGCAACTACAAAAAAAGCGTGATCTAATTAATGCTGCAAGCAACCTTTTAGCTGTGATTCATTAGAAAGCTGCTAAGAATTTTGCAGAGGGAAAATCTATGTCACTGAGTGTTTTTATTGATAAGATCAGTTTAAAAACATACTAGGCAAAAAAGTAAATGTTTTTAAATGATTGGCCTAACATTTAAAATTTTAGAAAAGGAATATTGAAATATCCGACATACTCATATAATTTCTGGAAACAATTACTGTAATTAAAACAACACAACATTTGGAGAGAGACATTTTATGGAATGCATTCCAGGAACTGCCTCCCTAAAGACACTGATCAACTTGGGTGTGTTCAATTAACAGGAGAAATTAATTTCAACTGAAAACCCCTGCTGCTGAGAATCATCCAGCATTTAGCACTCACTCTTCACCCCCTGGCCCCAGCATTTAAATCCTTGGACTGTCAGCAGGATCTTTCTAGAAGAGATGGTTAATTTGAAAGACTATTTTCACTACTGAGCAACTGAAACTACAACTCCAGTATTTTCAGTAACAAATTTCATCAACCAAGAAATATTTGAGATTTGAGATTGATGGCTTTTTCATCTGTCTATTTTACCTCAATGCCTTCCAGTTTCATTACAGTTCATAATTTTATCTTCTTCTGCTAGGCTAAGCTAAACCAGACAGAGTTAACTCACATTGATTCTGAAATGCAGACACTGCCTAGAACAGTAGGTATCCAAATAACAGAGACATTCAGTTGCTCTCTGTTGTGACCTTCTGGAATTTCTTAAACAGTTCAGACTGCCAATTGCAACCCTTAAATCCTTAAAATAAAATCATTAAAAAACTGAATTCAGGTTTTTTCAGTTTGAAATCTTCAGGTACAAAAAAAAAAAATAAATCTCTTTACAGACAGGTACAGGATGCTGTCCACATGACTGAGATCATGGTTGGACTAGACAGTAAATATAGTTTCAGTGTGTCTCATATGAGATCAAAACCACCACAGCTGCATGATGCACTGATTAAGTGCAGCCCACTCTGCCAATTCTAATTTTGCACGGAGCTATGCTCTATCAGGTAGTGTCTGTCCTTCTGCAGCCAGCAAAGGGCCAGCATAAACACAGTATCATGTGATCTGGCTTATTTGCTGAGAATGTGCAACCAGGTGATTTGGTAGTGCACAAAAGTGATGTTAATGAGCACGGGACCACAGCCCAAGGCATGGAGGGAAACAATTTGTCAAGGTCAACCACACAAGCTGATGGTAAACCTGAAAATAGTATCCAGTCCTCATTAATCCCAGGCTAGTTTGCTACCAGCTGGGCAACACTGCTGCCCAACACAGCAAAAACAGTTTTCAAATTATGATGTGGTTCTTAGGATTTCTCTGGCACGTTTGTTCTTAATACTATCCCTGCTACCACCAGTTCCATGCCATGGTCCCAGGTCAAGAATATTTCTCTTCACCCAAATCCTCGCTGCTAACCAGCTGTGGCCCCTGCTGCCCTACTCCTACCCACACAAGCCCAGCACCATTTCAGCAGCTACTCTGTTGACACTGCAAATATTTAGGAAAATGTTTAGTTTGACCAATGTAAGTGACCCCAGTGAAGGCAAACAAACCTATGTTTGTATGCAAGAGCTTCCAGGGTTTAGTCTCCAAAAAGCAGGACACATTTTTATACTTGGTAGGAGACACCCAAGAAACACTACTGAAGATGTGCCATATAACCCACATAAAATAAAACACTACTCCTACTTCTTTATATGCTGCTCACTAAAAAAATATTTTAATTGCAGCTCATCAAATGTAGACTCTAACATACTATTGTCATGAACTATACAAATAGATCACCAATTCCGGGAAAATAAAAAAGCGGCTTCCATCAAATGCTTAGTCTGACACATACAGAGGAAGACACAATAAAGTAAATACTATAAAGTAAATGTTACAAATGTGTTGAAATGCATCCTTGTCCCAGTTCCTGCAGGAAGCAGAGTACATGCCTACAACAGTGCAATATAGTTTGAATTACTGTTTGGAGATGGCAGTGGGACAGAACAAGCAATACACTATTGATTAGAAATTGTACCAAAGAAATTGTACCAGAGAAACTTTAAAATGTTAAAGAACTCCACAGCTAGTAAATGCCAGAATTAAGCTTGTCGATAAAAGTTCAAGTAAGCCCTATGGCATTATATATATACATATAAATATATATATATATATGTGCAGAGGCATAACTATAGAATCACGTATTATTTTTCTCTACTATCATGCCAGAGCCATTATAAGGACTTGATCCAATGTCCACATTTTGCTTATTCTGTAAGATGAATTATCAGTCTGAAGTACCTTCATTAGTAGATAGTAAGTAAACAAGCAGTAAAGAGTAATTCCAGTTAGCATTCAAGGTACCTAAATAACACCAAGGAGACACCTAATATTAAAAAAAACTGTAAAGATGAAGCCACTTCTCCAGAAATCGTTTTACTGTTCGATGGGAGAGAAGACACTTATACAGGTACAATGTCTTTCACTAGGGGACTGGTTTGTTACCTTTGATGGTGCACTTCAGTACACTGTAAGTGAATTTCAAGACAGAATCACCTGCTTTTACAATCATAGAGTCAAAATAAATGCAGTGAAAGACTACAAGAGCTCTTCTATTCTCCCTACCACCCCAAGAAAAGATATAACCTATTCCAATAAACCCATATTTCTGGTAGCAGACTTTGCAAAGATCTTCATAAGCCATTTCTATGCAGCAGAGGACTTTTTTGATAAAAAGAAGGCCTCAAAATTTTCACGGTCAGCAGACAAGATTTCAGAATCAGGAAACACTGATGCACTGCATCTGTCAGAGGAAATGCTCTGAGCTCAGCTGGAACAGTAAAGGTCACAGTTGCAGACTTGGATGTCATCAGTGGATTTTGCCCCAAAGCATGCTGTCAGGACAGTGTATCAAGAAGAGTAAGATGAGCAAAGTGCTTATCAAGAAAACATCAGCACCAAACAAGGCTGTTTGTTCCATGAAACTAGAAAGTTTCATGTTAAAAACTGTTACACTGAGAACACTGTAATGAGTATCACAGTGCCAGTCACTGGCAGAGAGTCCTCAGTCAGCAAAAACACATGAATCCTTTGGGATTCACAGTCTTCCTGGTATTTGGCAGAACCTTCTCCAACAGGACTCCTGGCCTGCATAGCTATGCTGGCAGAGATGGGTAACAAAGACATTAAGTCTCTTTCATATTCATGAGATCAAGGAAGACCATCCAAGTAACTACAGCATTATACTATGAGTTTTAAGTGAAGAAACTAGAATTCTGCTAAATAGTTTGCAAGTCAAATATACGTATCAAAAATGAAAAAAACAAATCTAAGAGTACTTCCTGTATATCCTGTAGAGACAAAACCATCCTTGGACAAGGGACATGGTGCACTTCTCATCTTTGCCAAAGGAAGACTGAACATTTGACAAGGTATGAAGTCACACAGGCATGAATGACCAACACATCCAGACTTCAAACCCTCTCAAGACATACAGTTACACAGAATCATAGAATCATAGAATCAGACAGGTTGGAAAGGACCTCTGAGATCACCAAGTCCAACCCTTGATCCACTACCACTGCAGTTACTACACTATGGCACAAAGTGCCACATCCAGTCTCTTCTTGAATACCTCCAGGGACGGAGAGTCCCTGGGTAGCCCATTCCAATGCCTGATTACCCTCTCCGTAAAGAATTTCTTCCTAATATCCAACCTAAACCTCCCCTGGCAGAGCTTCAGACTGTGCCCTCTTGTCTTACTGCTGGTTGCCTGGGAGAAGAGACCAACCCCCACATGGCTACAACCTCCTTTCAGGTAGTTGTAGAGAGTGATGAGGTTTCCCCTGTGCCTTTTCTTCTCCAGATACATCATTTGTATGTAGTTTTACAGATAGAACCTAAAAAAGAACATGTTTAATTTCACTTCCTGTGTTCAAACTTTAATTAACTTAGATTTAAATTGCAATTATAATTGCTCAAATCAGTTTCCATGCAGGACAGTCAGAAAACAAAGATGTTGGCAGCCATTGAGATGGTGGCAGAAATTACTCACCTAGGACAACGTGGGAAGGTTGTAGCAGAAAGAGGGATAAAATCCAAACACTGATGCAAATTCTTATATTTCCATGTTTTCAGCTCAACACTGTCTCATTCCTAGCACTCTTTCAACCAGTCTCTTCCCCATTTGTCTACATGACTTCATGACTTCCCAAGCCCATGTCTTTTACTTTTTTGTCTGCCTCTTCCCATTCTCAGTGCTCCATTAACATGGCTTTTAATTTTTTCCTTAAACATGTCTCTTATGTGTTTCTTCCACCTCACTCAGGTTTGGATTTTATCCTCCCTTGCAGTGTTCAGGCTTAGCAAAAGACAGACACAATACCAAGTAAGCCGAAATGATGTTTGGCAAAGTAGTAGCTTACAAAAGGAAGCACTAAGGAAACTTTACATAGATGCCACTACAACATTCAACACTTTGCTCTCACCTGCAAAAATACAAAATAGCCCAGGTTCTCTTTCCCTGAAGGAGAAGGGTGGTAGGAAAAATGCAACATTAGGAAGTTATTTTCATCTCTCTTGTTCTCTAGATTGATCTACAACACATTTTAATTAATTTTATCTAGAGAAGACTGGGGACTTCAGAAAATGTACCCCAGTTTTTACAGTCCCAAAGAAGCCAAATGCTTGAAAAGCCAAGTAAGTGATCAGAGTCCACCACCAACACCCCTGCTAATCCAGAGAGCACAGTGGCAGTGAGAGAGCAGGCACAATTGTTGAAATTGAATAACATGAGAAGTTAAAAGTTCACTGAAGTACAGGAAAAATAAATGAACTTATTAGAAATGAGGGAACAGCCAAACCTGCAGGAACCAAGAACCATGACTCAAGAAGCAAGAACAGGAGAACAAAATAAATCAAGCTACAGAACCAAGAACAACTTCCCCTTCCTCACATAAGCACTCCCTCACAGAGCATGCGTGGTAAAATTAGTGTGCACTGTATCTTTATGTGGAGATGAGAGAATGCAAAGCCAATGACCATAGATTTAGGTTGTTACATATATGGGAAATGATAGTTTTTTACTGTTCAAAGTGTATAAAAATGAGTACCTGGCCTACTGAAGGTGTGCTACCTTCATGGATTCAGCACCCAACACCTATCTCTGCACAGATACAAAATAAAATCAAGTATCTCAACTCTGTGTGTGCACACTGGGTGAAAAGAATCCGTATTTGGGACAATACAATATGCTGGCATTCTGGCCACTTGAGAGCTCTCCCAGGGTAGGGAACACTTGAACTGCCTGTGTCAGCCTGGGTCCCAATCATTTGGGTCCACTTCAAGAGTATAAAGTCTGCAAGAGACACTGCAGCTCCATCAGTCTTTTGTTGTTACACTAAAAGCAAGAGTGTTGTCTGCACTTTGCATGGTAAGGACCTGAATATTGGTTAATTTATTTTAAAAATACCGATTAAAAATGAAAAAAGAAGCAGCAGCAGAAGTCCAGTCATTACACAGGTACAAGAAAATCCAGTGGCACAGGGAGTTTCCACAGACAAAGGGTTTCCCACAGCCTATTGTTGGAAACACTGTGACTCAACTGCTCATTTCTTGCTCAACAGGCTGCTGATTCAACCAGAAGAGGATGCTGGTATGTCTCACCTTCTGCATTCCACCTACTGCAGACGAAGAAATCAACAAAAAACCTGGCTTTGAGAAAACATGTGACTATATCTCATGCTAGTTTCTAGCTATTTACATGACATACTTTCGTTGTACAATATCATGTTTTTGTCAATGCCATTTAAAGGTACATGTAATAAAATAATAAATCAGGAATTTTAACCGCTGCTGTCTCCTTATCTTGCTAAATTCCAGTTGGACATTTCACTATAAGCAGGTGGTTAGAAAGTGAAACACAGAGTATAATATGTTTCCAGATTCACTGCTGTAGGAAGAAACTACTGACCAGAGAAATCGTCAACATACAAACTTACAAAATAATCAGATAAAAAAAGTGTTTTGCAGCTGGAGACAAATCCTGTTAACACTGTGTATGAAGAACAGTCTCTTGTGAAAATTAATGACCTGATGCAACTCCCCAGAGAAAGCCCTCAGGTAAGGAATTCAGATGGAACCAGGGAGCAAGCCAGTGGAGGCTATTTTAAACTCAAGCCTTTCTACAGCTACTTCCAGGTGCAGCCCTAAATTCAGCAACAGTATCTGTTTCCCAGAAGCAGATTTTAAGCTGTCTCTGACAGGTAACTGGAGATAGGCAGTGTGGTTCCAGAGGCATGGCATGCAGCTAGCCGCCAAAATAAAGCACGAGCTGTTATTTTTCAGAGAACAGACTGTAACTGTTCTACTGCAGTAGTTTATACATTTCCTTCTCATACTCAGAAGGTTTGTTCAGGATGCTGGCAGGGGAAAGTAGAGAAAACTCCCTAGAGCGAGGTAGGAAGCAGAGACAGGAGAAGTGTGGCTAGAGGCTAAAAGATTAGCCATTACCAAATTTATAATCCATGTAGACGCTAGAACATGTTAGATATCTTGGAGCAGCATTTTTAAAACAGTGTAAAAAGAACAGTGAATGAGCTCGTTTTAGCAACCCAAATGAGTTCCATTGGAAAAAAGGGAAATAATGAAAACCAACCTTTCCAGGACTTTCTATTTTTTGCACACCGGCATGGATATGCACACAACAGATACTGCTGAACTCAATCCTAAAAGTCACAAATGTATCACTGCCCTACCTAAAAACCCACAAAAGTATCTTCATTTCAGTCAAGCAGTTAAACCTGTGCTTAACTTAAAAGATCATGAGTGAATGCATCTGAAGTAAACTGGATTTGGGTGCTTCGTTGGTGAAGGCACAAGCTTACTCTTTATATTCCTAAAGATGAAAAAAAAGTGTTTTGCTGATAAATGGAAATAATGAAAGAAGATAAAAAGTCATTGTTGAAAATTACTTGAAATTCCTACCATAACAGTAGCACATCCATTAATTAATAAATTAATATCAAAATATAAACCAACTATGTTTCACTCAAGTCTGGATATACACCATTAATCTCTAATTATGAGAACTATGTTATGATTTACTAGGAAAGCCTTAAAAATCATGAATATTCCAAATAAAAGGAAAAAGTTCTGAACCATCCAACATAAACTAGGAGGTCTGCAATTATGGTGACATCTGAGATGAAATGTATATTTAAAGACTGTATACAGTGCCTGTATTTACTGCTGTCCAACACCTGCTGATGTGGACATAGTTTTCAACTCCTTTTAAGTATGTACATTTAATTTTTTGAAAGAAGATTTTTCAGTCAAGCATCTGACTCAGGATGATTTAAAAAGAAATATTAAAGGAAAACCTTTCTACAAAAGAAAAAGCATCTCAGAATAGAACTAGTGGAAAATGCATTGCTTTGCTCTCTTGTTATTGCTTTTAAAAGAGCAAAAAGCAATAGAAAGATAACAGCAGGGCATGTTTAATTGAAAAGTTCTACCGCCTTCAAGTTTTGAAACAGAGATTTCCCATCTTGAAGGGAAATCAGGGATGCACTTTTGCCTTTTCTAGAGAAATCCATACAAAACCAAGAAGTCAGTTTGCAGACACACACTAGAATAGGTTACTTAGGAAGTTGAGTTCTCCAGGCATGATGTGGCCTGAAAATGAAGGGATTAAGTCCGGCCTGCCCTGGGACTGCCTCTTTCCTGCCTGGCTCTGCTGTGGAGCCCTTGTCTGCTCCCAGACAGGCTGCCATGGGATGGGATGGGATGGGATGGGATGGGATGGGATGGGATGGGATGGGATGGGATGGGATGGGATGGGATGGGATGGGATGGGATGGGATGGGATGGGATGGGATGGGAAACCCGCGGCCGCAGTGCCCCCTGGCGGTCGCTGCCGGCTCGGCCGGGCCGGGGGTTTGTCCGTCCTGTGACCAAGCAGAGAACAAGACTCTGGTTAATTGAGAGGGCAATTAATGAGCTCTCCCTTTATAAGCACCAGCAAAGGCAGGCTGTAGGCAGGCTTTAGAACATCGGTTCCCTACTGCCACAGCCACCGGTTTGTTCCCAAAATCAGCTGCCTCATCCATCTACACTTCCATCTTCCACAATACACAAGGCAGGTATCACCCAAGACTAGGTTGTCTTAACTACAGTGTCCTCAGTCATTCCCAAAGCACTCCTCTTCCCATATTTCCATTGTAAGTTTCATGGGGAGGAATTAGAAACTATCACACTGGAAAAAAATACATAGTTGTACTGGTAACTTCAGTATTTTATACTTGCCAAAGATCTATCTTTGCAGGCATGTATTGCTTTAACGTAACATTTGTGCCTATTAAAAGATAATACTTAAATAAGGATATGTTTTCATAACATTATTAGAAGGGGCAGTTTACCTGATTTACTGTTTCCTCAAATGCTCTTATATAATTATTAAGATCTCTGTCCATTGCAGCAAACTGTAACATGACTTCTTCCATACTGTTAACATCCTCTTCATCATCTGCAAAATAAAAACATTTGGAACATGGATGATCAGTTGTATTATTTTCAGGCAGTATTTCTTCTTTGCAAATATTTTATCTATAATATTGATACTGTGAATGTCTAAAGCATATGTAAGTCTCAGCAGGTGTTTTCAAGCTCCTCAAACATATATTTTTTTTTTCCCTATTTTGCAACTGTAATCTTTTACATTTCTTGGGTAACTCAAACAAACAGCTTACTCAGAAAGACACTTGCCTGGTTTCATGTGAACAAGAGAGAGTGTGTGTAATTTCATCTACCAACACCTAGTCATTAGGCAATCAGGATATTTTCCGCAAAAGTTATATTTCATGACTCATCACGTTGCCTCAGAAATAGTCAGAAGAAACTTAAATGCCCTCTCAGTACAGTATAGTTCACAGCTATAATTAGACCCCTTATCCCCAATAAACACAGCTACTGGAAAATCAAAACAGAGCCAGCGTTTTATAACACGGGAAATAATGGAGGACTGAATAGCATTGGTGATTCAAGCAGTAAAATTCTAATTACCTGGGAAAATCAATTAATACATGCGATTAGTAATTCACATCCACTTTTATTCTCTTCTGCTTTCCTCCTAATTTCACTCCTTTCATCTCTAACTACACCTCTGCTTTCCTGTTCTAACGTTGCTGTGCATCTGCTTAGCTGGATAAGGACCCTCTGTAGATGCTACGGGGCTGAACAGCCACAGTTCTATCTCCTGACACAGCTGCATGTACCACACCAAATGCTGCCAACTGCATGAGGACAGCCAGCCCCGAGCCCCTAACTCATGTAGGAAATTAGGAACTTAGGAAACCTAGGTTTTTATTTCTGCTACTCCCATTTATTCGTACCCTGCAGCTGCCAGGTACACAGAAAACAGCTGGAAGCAGCTGGAAGCTGTGAAAGAGCCCCAGAGTCTGCCATGCAGCATAAGGGGTTATCACTTACTGGAGCATTCTTCCTCACAAGCAGTTAAGTAGCCAATCTGTGCTGTTACTTTTAGGAAGAAAATTGTGGTACAGCTTTTTAAATTACTTTTTTGTGAAGAAAGAAAAATGTCTTCTGATCTGGCAAGCTAGTACACTGCCTAAGTTGTTAACTATATTATTATGTTAGAGCATAAAAATCTGTCTCTCCAGACAGCTAACACAAAGCACTGTACATGGCCATAAGCTTGAGAGAAAAATTTGAAACACATCACTCAGGGACAGAAGTTTCATACCACTGATGGATCCAGGAGACTGAGGAAAAGGGCTAAGATATATTTACACAAAAAGTTACATAATAAGCCATTCTATTTTGTGAACATGGCAATTACAGTTGTGACGTTTCCCTTAATTATATATAGGTTTGGTATGTATCCATTTTTCATTAAGTAGATGAATGGATACTGCAGACAGAATCTTGGCACTCCTGCAACTTTCTTCTGAATAATCAGCATTTCCCTCTCCCCTTTCCCTTCCCTCCTACCCAATTTCCATATCCTATCTGGTAACTATGATCATACTCTTTCCTTCCTGCAGGGAAGCATATGAAGTGCCTCCTTCAAGGCTGACACAAATGGCACTCCATGAATCACAGGAAAAGTTTGTGTAGCAAGTAACTGTCATTCTCCTCCCATGGCCGAAATGAATCATATCCACAACATAAAGAAACTACAGTGGCCTAATATTTTTTTTTTCCAGGGGAAGAGAAGTGCATTGTTAAACACCAAGAGAGCTGTATTACTGCTGTCTTTCCTAACAGTTAAAAAAAACTTTAAGTGAAGAATAATAATGTTGCATGCAACTTGAAAGATGCATTAAAATAAAACACAAAGTGGTGGAACACAGCTCAGGCAAGAGGGACATTAACTACATCCTGCCTCATATTCTTCATGTACTGACCGTTCCACCCATCCACCAGCTTGCTTTAAGTCTCGGTGCTGCTCACTGCCGTTTCCTTGTTGCTGTTCTTTCATGAACAGGAAGTGTGTTTGACACACTGGGAAGCTGCTGAACATGTCACTAACTCACGGTCACAACCTGCCCTCGGAGGCACTATGGACATACAGACAGATCCGAAGGACTGCACACAGGTTGTCCACAGATGGATCTGAAGGACTTTTTAAAGGTCAGTGGTTGTTCATACCCTATTTCTCCTCATTGACAGATTAACTGGAGTCCATTTTCTATCTACAGTCCAATCCATACTCCAGGGTGCTGAGAGCTAAGAGGAAATCTATGCTGTTCTCAGCCACTCACCTCCCCATCTCCTAAATAAGATTTAGAAGAAAACTTACTTTACAGGCTATTCTATTTGCCTTTTAAAAACCTTTATTGTTCTACATTACACACAGCAATAACCTGCTGTGCAAGGCTCCTCTGCTTTCCCTTCCCCTAAGGAGCAAAGAACACTTCTGCCCCTCCCTGGTAAGGAGCAGATGCAGGGCAGAGCTTGGGTGCACACGATGAGAAGCTGCAAGTGACTCTATGGGAGTGTAAAGTTTTACAGGTCACCAAGGCAGGGATCCCAGCACCTACAATGTTTCTTTACAACAGACTCTACCATAAACTAATCAGAACACACCAGTTGACCTCATCTTACTAGGTAAAAAGAAATTAGAAAAAAAAATACTTGCTTCTCCTCACCACCACTACACAACTCACTCTCACAAATCCCACCAACCCCTTAGTTTAACACACTATAATACCAAGAAGAATCAAAATTTAATAATTTCGTCAGGGCTCTGAACAACTCAAAAGGCATTGTCTGTTATCCATTCTGCAAGTCCTGCTGCTGCTTTTATTTCAGTTGAGAGGACAACAGTGGAGAGTCACGGTAAAGAGATTCAAGGCACTAACTCTCTTCCAGCAGACTGTGAGCACACTGACTGCTGAACACCCTCCAGCCATGCTCCAGCTAAAAGCCAGCTTACTCTCCAAAGTACTCAAACCTTGCACTCTGCCGGCCAACAATCCAGCTTAACACCAAAATCAAACGCTTTGCGAGTGCTAAGTGCTGTACCAGTGCCTTTCTGTTATCTAATCAAAATTTATCCTAATCTTATTTCTAATCCATATCTAAGGAATGCATTCCAAACTCTCTGCATATGCTTTTAGCTACTGCCACAAAATACCATCAAAGTTGCATATTGTAGTTGTCTCCTTATTATCTACACTAAATATGTTGAGTTTAGTAAGCATTTCTTCGCAAGTCATTACCCTCACCACTCAGAGATTATACATTTTGCAATAATACATTTTTTACTCACAGAAAGCCCAGTCCAAGGCCATAATTTTATTTGCAAAGGCCCATGTGCATCATGTTAAAATCAGCTGGCTGAATATGCATAATTCATGCTATAAATCCCAGCTTGAATGATTTTATGATCTATTATTATAATGGAAACAGGGATATTATTCTGAAAAGTGTCCCTACATATTAAACAACAAAGTTACATAAAGTGACAACCAAGAGTTCCATTTCTTGTTTCTAAAAAGACCAAATTGATCACGTTGAGGTGCCTGACTGCTGACTTAAACCGTAATCAATCAGGGCTGAGTTATGTATCATGAACCCACAGTGTTAAAACAGAAGTTGCAATAACAGGATAGAGTCAAGTCAGCACTGATTTAATACTTCCCACACTAACACTCATCTAAAACCTATCCAAAAACATTGCATTTCCTTCTCATATCTGAGTTCATATTTACTTTAGCTCCCTGTATACATCCAAAAGTTTGCAAAATTTCTAAAGATTTTTCCCACCTACCTCTTTCTGTGCAAAAGTTACCACATTGGTATTTGCTTATGTAGAGTATTACAGCTGCCCTGCAGCCAGCACACAGCAATCCAAATAAGCATTCACTTCCACCACAGACTATCTTAAACACGAAACAGTCTGGAATACCACGAAATTACACAAAGGATCTAAACTTGCAAATATAACAGTACTTAAAATGAATGCTTAAGCACAGACAAGGTGGATTAACATAAACACATACATACTGTCATTTGTTTATAGTCTTGTCTAACAAAAGTCAAACTTTCAATTTAAAGAAAACAGGACATGTCAGTATTACGTCTTGCACTGCATATTAGTTTGCTTTGAAATTCAAGGCCTAATGCTGTTTTTCCCATCTTTCAAGGCAAAGACTAATGGTATACCATTTGCCCACAAATTTTGACAGTAGATTTCAGACTTTTATAACATTTCTTTCAAAATCTCATCTCCCTGACCTGTAACATATTTAACCTATGTAACATATTTACCATATGTAACCCATCAGGCTGCAAAAACAGCAGAATGCTAATACAGAAAATTCTAAACTAAAAGAAATTAGAGGCCATACAAAGGAACAGCAAAAGACTAGAGAATAGCCATTTCATCTCCTAAGAGCAGATGAAAGACAGAGAAATGCTTGAAAGTAGAATGTCCAAAATATCCCTGTGGAGCCCTCTGGATGGAACTAACCATTGCACTTCATAAGAGAAGAAAAATTATTACTGATTAGAGGGCAAACAACCATACAGGGAATGGCAATGGGTGGAGTAATGGGGAATTTGAGGCAATAATTGCAAAATTTCCCTCCACGTAACAGGCAGTTCATCAGCTAGGCCTAATAAAACCTCCAGCTTCTCAGGAAATGCCCTAACTGGGTTGTAGAGTATTTGAAGCTGTATTCCTCCCCCTGTCTCCTCATGAAGCTTGCATAGAAAGCTTCCATATACACAGAGTTAGAGCATGCAGGAACAATTTTACAGATCATTCACCTTCACCTAGATACCAGAACTCCAGTGAAAGGTAGGTATGTCTCACAAAATGAAATGTCATGAATGACAGAAGGAGAAACCTACACAAGGTGGGTGGCCCTGCTTGAGCAGGGGGGATTGGACAAGATGGCCTCCAGAGGCCCTTCCAACCTCAGCCAGTCTGGGTTGCTATGACATTCCTCAATATCCAACAACCTCGTCTCCACACCATTCTTCTGGAAGATGGTTAGAAGTGAGTTCAAGTCCTCTCAAGAAAAGAAGGAAGTTGAATATGAGTTTCTGGTATTCTATCAAAGAAAAAAAATCTGAGTAGAAAAAGTGACAAGAGTGTGTGAGGCAGAACTTCTAAAGGAAAGACCAGAATAGAAGGACACAGATTGCACCAGATCTATTGCCTCTGAATGGTTTTTGAAGTTTCACCTTATTTTATATTTGTGTTCCGTAAGAAAAGGTAAATTAAACTGCAAGACTCGGATTTAGGTCAAGCATTTTCCTGTACCTGAGTAAAGTCTTCTGAGGTTTTATTTGGAAAGCAAAGGGCTGTGCTTTTCAGTCTGGATTTAAACATTTGTTTTATTCAGCAAGTAACAGGGAAAAAATCTTCAATTATCCATTTCTCTCTGCTTATTTTTTATTTTAAAATAAAATGAGTCAAGAGTGTCTGGTAGATTACAGACTACACCTGATGAAAACTCCCTTGTCTTGTATTACAAATCATTTCCCTGTAGGCTATGACAGTCTGAAATGGGAAGGGACAAAGGTCAGTGGCCCAGGCGGCTCCTGCCAATCCCACGGAAATGAAACCCAAGTACATTTTATGTCAGAATTTCAACAGAAACAGACCACACAGGGTCTGAACAGCCACCTCGAAACATCTCAGTTGCTGAAAGCCCAGTTTGAAATGTCTCAAGGGGCCAGAGTGGGTGTTGCACACATTCTGAAAAGAGTAATCTCAGAGTGGGCACAGAGAAACTGAGGCACCCAGAATTACTAACCACTTTTGAAAATAACTATATTATTCTATAATAATCATGAAACTTTTGCTCAACATGAAACTCCTTAAACTCCATTGCCAGCTGAACTAGGCCAACAGTGCTTTTGAAAGCAACTTCCTTACAGTACTTTTTTCCCCAAGCCTACCAGGGGAAGGCTAAAAAGTCATAATGATCCCAGCATAGACTTGAGAGCAGTAACAAAGATCTGTCTTACCAGATATTTCTGCCAGAGTACCCAAACAGATCGCAATGTAAGGCATGGCAACAACTCTAAACACCGACTGACAATATATTGAGCTAATGAAATGAACAGGCTCTCACACAAGACTTTGATTTAGCAAAACACATGTGCTGACGTCCTTTGCTGTATAAAATCCGAAGTAAAATATTATTCAACACAAATAGAGATGTTTTAATTTAGACTGAGGCACACAAATAATACAAAGACATGAACTAATCTCTCATAGAAGTAAACAGATTTTGCTACAAAACAGAAAGAGAAATATAGCCTTTTGTACCCACATATTTTTGCTACTACAACCTCATTACTTGATGGCACTTACAGCACCAAGACATGAAGACAGGTAGTATATACAATTTCCCCAAAAATGAGCTTTTGCTTGACTAAATACTAAAGCCATACAACTCCCAGACTACTTTACTTCCCTCCATTCAGACAAAAGAGACCAGCACTTGAACAGCACCTCTTTTCTCCTTACTAAATTCCGAGGTCATGGTGAGGTTAATCTTTATTTTACCAAATTAACACCTACTTAATTCTACAGAAAGACCAATTTAAAGTTAACAAAGACAGTGTAACTAGTAAGCAGAAGCACTTAAAGACGGATAAAGCATTTACAAGATTCAACAGTTTTGAGAAGCTCCAGGATCTCCACTGTCGTAATTCTGCACCAGTTCCATGGCATTACTGTGATATCCATCCAGAATTACTCTTCTCTCTTCAGCAGATGAGTAAATCAGCATTCCTCAACAGTAGCTACATCCACAAGCCCAAGAAGAACAGAACGAAAAGCAGCAAGAAAACACCAAGGCTGAAGTTCATGCACATTTTCTTTGCAACAAAGTAAGTTTCAAAGGTCATTTCCCCAGGCACTCATCCTCGCTGCTCCTCTTATGTCCCTCCTCTGCTGCCCATCAGCCGGAATAATATGCCTTTTCATAGGGTCACACTATAAACTGGATTAATGAAACAATTCAAGCTAAAAATAGCAATCTGTCCTCCAAACCCAAACACAAAACCCCAAAACCATGGTATTCCAGTAATGGAATCTGAAGTGCAAATATTCAAATAGTTGCACCAGTACAATTGAGGGGGTGGCAAACTGTAGCAGGGTGGGGATGAGGGGGGAAAATTTTCCTAAGTCAACTTCTTTGCCAAGAAAAAAGTACAGGAATCACACCTGTATTTTCAGAGTAAGTACAAGGCATATGTTATCTTCACCCAGAAATCTGACCAATCTCTCATAAAATAAATAACAAATCTTCCCCATTTTTTCCTAAATATATATATTTTTACATATATATAAAATACATACACACATATCCCTCTCTTCTCAGTGGATTTCAACATATGATGAAATTAAGGCTGAAAACAACATTCACTAATAATTTTAATGGGAAAGGATTTCCCTATGACTAACAAAAAGTTTCTTGCCTGTGGAGGCATGGGCATGTCTGCACCACACAACAGAGCATGGTTCTGAGCCCTGAGCTGCTGCTGACCTTGCCTTTCTAAAACGACAGATGGGAGGGTTGGAATTATTTAAAAATAAAGAGGTTAGTGCTGTCTTCCTTGTACCCACTTTCTCCTCTCAGAACTTGATATGGTAACATTAGAATTTGGGCAAAAATTTCCTTGAAATATTTTCCCTCACAAGAAACAGTGAAATATTTGTTAAGGTGTTGTAATTGCTACTCTTTGATCCCTCAGAACACTTTTTAAAGTTGATATTTCACATCAAGTATTTTATTTCAAGACTTTTAATATGTCTTTACAATTCTATAAAAGGCTCACAGACTGTTTTACATCTATGGTTCACCCTAGAAATTAATATGAGCAAAATAATTATTTTTTTATTATTATTGCAACAAGTTCAATTCTAACTTGTTAGATATTTTTTTAAGCACAATTTCTTCTGCATTACACAAGATCTCTACTGGCACATTATGAATTCTACAGAGATAATCCATACACTTTTTGTTTACAAGTCAACTGTATTAATGCTTTCTGTTGCCAAAAAACAATTCTTCTCATATTTTAAATTGCACTGACAGGTGGAAAACAAATATTTTAATGTGAAGTGCAACTCTGTCTCTAATAAAAGGCATGATTGTTATTAGCCAGCAGTAAACAGTACCAATTAGGTTTTTCACAAGAAAAACTTTGCTTGTGTTAATTAATCTATTATATTTCTCAGAGAAGCTCGTTCAAAGTGCACCTTCATTAAACTAAATGCAGTAATTATATAGAATTTCCTCCGTTTAGGAGGAAATGGGAAATGGGTTGGAAAAACTTTTCAGAAACAAAAAAATCAGTAAAGATAGGAAAATAAACTCTTTTCTCTCAAGACCTTCAAAATTCTCAGAAACATTTACCTCTCTGTCCAGAACTGGAGGCAGCCGAACTCAGAGCTAAGAAGCCCTCATCAGAGATTATCTAATCAAGTGTGATGTTTCAGTAAATGTTAAAGCAGTAGAACATGTATCAAACAGGAAGGAAAGACCAAGACAATCCCCCCACTTCAACACAATCCATCACTGTCTTATTTCGGCTCAGTTCAGAGGTCATAGTTACATTAACACACACACAAAAAACCAAGAGAATCCAAAAGAAATTTCCACAACCAACTGCAACAGCTTCACACAGACACAAATGAACACTCATCAAGTACTCAAATGTTAACATTACTGACCCAAATGAAACAGATGGGAGAGGAAAAAGGCCAGAAAATGTCTGGGTTTTAAATGCCCAGTATTTTGATTAGATACTTACAAACTTTTTTTTTCTCTGAACCCACTATAGATTAGTCTCGAAATCTATATTTCTGTTTCTACAACCCTTGGCATTACTGACTTCAGAATTCAGAAAAGGTAATCAGTAGCTCCAGACAGAGCACCACTGCTCTCTCACTAACTACCCAGGGCACTGGCTGTACTGCAGCCAAGCAGCTCAGGGTGCGAAAACAATCCAGTTTTATAGGCAGCTTTTTAGACACATCTGGCTGGCAGGCAACTCAACATTTAAACCACTGAATAAAGCAGTGAAGTGTCTCACAACAGGGCTGACAGCAGTCCACATACATAAAGGGATAAATCACAGACAAATCAGATTCATAATATACAGCTGAAAGTGGAAAATTTGGGATTTTTAAGTCAGAAACACTGGTTTGATAGATTATCAGAAATGTGAAAGTTAGTGGAAATTGATATGAGCATCATCTCCAAGGTTAATTGTTTGTTGAAAATGTAGATACTAGAGCTGACAGACAAAACACAACCAAGGTTAAACTAAAGGGAGTCTGGAAAACCAGTGTCTCATGCAAGCAAAGGTCAAGAGATGTTCCCCACATAAAACATCCAATTCAGATGAATCACATATGGATATGGCACTCCAAGTGCTAACCATGCCTCATTACTACAGCTAGGACTTTCAGAGTCCATAATTTCTCAAAGTGACCAAAAAACCCTCAAAACCCCAACACAAAAAAACCAACCCACAGACAAGGCAAAAGCAAAGACTGCACTCAAACTGCAAGCATAATGAAAACCAGCATTTCTTTCTGCCTCTAGCAGGCTTCCTTTGCATGAAACATCTTCTGTGAATTGGCAGACCTCCCCTTTCTGGCATGAATTGCTGGTATGTGGCATTCATTCTGTTGTTTGCATGCTGGCAAGTGACAGAGCAAAATCTTTCCATTGCTGGAATTTCATTTCCCACGAAGTTCATACAAAAAATTTGTCCTACTATGAGGAGCTGCTATTTTGTTATCATGTGGAAAATGCACATCTCTGTGCAAAAAAGGGGCAATGCAAGTCTGTATTGCCTGGCTCTCTCATACATGCACAAATATTTATGATTTTGAGAGGAAGCAGGAATTTATTTGATGGCTTACAGTCCACCACAGATCATGGTCTCTCTGCATGTTTTTTAGATAACGCTGTAAACTTTGCCCAGAGTAGGAAAGAAGGAGCTTTGAGGGGCCTCACGGCTTTTAAGGGGGTAATTTTGAAAAAAACCCCCAGAAATATAAATTGAAAATTGAATGTGGAAATGTTCTGTAACTAGATATGAAGTTCTGGTAAACTACCACAGACATTGTGTTACTAATATAAATTCAATTCAGAACCATAGACTATGCTTGAGATTTGTGTAGCTAACATGTACTGGTTGAGAGAATTTTCTCCCCTTTATACTGATATGCTTTTGAATTTTGTTTAATTTAAAATCTGTTTTTCAATAAAAGTGACTAAGCCAAGTCTCTACACTGAAGTATGTTCAGTGGAGGAGACGTCTTGAATACCTTGAGACATCAGGACAGACTACACACCTTCAACAAAGCATGGATATAAACTAAAAATACCAAAGAAATATAGAATTTGAATGAGTTACGGCATACCTAATCCCCTCAAAAACAGCTGTGAATTAGATCCACACCCACAAGTAATAAACTTCAAAAAATAAAAAGTCTTGTGAAAATGTCACATTAATCTACCCATACAGTGAAAAGTCTACTCACCCACTGCTTACTAAGATGATTAGTAAGGAAATCACAAGTTAAACTATATTCATCTGCTTAAGAAAAATAGGAAAGAGGTTGCAAGGTTGATTTAACTCAGAAGATATTATTGTCACTTGACATTTACATGCAATGTATAATTCCATTCCCACTTACAGTCTGGGGAAAGCCTGTTAAAATTACTTCCTTAATGTGTGAACACTTCTTTGAATTGTGTTCTTTTCATCTGCCACCTTCTCCTTAAGCCAGCTGGCTCCTTTTGTTAAGTCTTTTTTAATAAGAAAGTTCATTACATGTAGTGTATGGAGCAGTTTGTCAGTGCTGCTCTGAAATATTGCACATGCATATTTCTGAGTGCTCTGTAACATTTGTTGATAATGTCAAAAAGGCAAGGAGGTTCACGCACACACATGCCAAAAAACTCCAGCACAAGACTAATCATAATGACCACATCTTTTTTCTCATTTTCATCCACATCCACATGAAAGTCAATTTCAATTTATATGTCAGACTACTCTTCCCATTTCCCTTCTCCCCTTCTCTTCCTCCTCATCCAGTTCCCCTGTTCCCACTCTTTTTTTCCCCCGAGCACGTGCTAGACCACTTTTTGATTCTTTCTCTATAAGCAAGTGATATCTTCCCAGGGATCACAATCTTTGGGGGTCACCTCTTACTTTCACCCATCCTTTTATATAATAGCAGCTCTAACAGACTCGTGGCTGTTGATTGTCTCTTACTGGCATAAAGGTCCATTACCACACCAAAAAACCCCAAACTGAAACAGTAACAAAAAGGGCATAAGCTCACCAGTCATTAATAGTAACTGCTATGAGGTGCACATTTTGGGAACTAATCCAGTGCAAACAATGCCTGAGGGTGGCTGGGACAGCAGTGTGTGACAGCAGGTTACTTGGTTACTACATGCCCTACGCAGAAGGCTGTGCTGTGTGATGCTCATCGTGAACGTCACACCCTTGTTTAATGTCTAAGAGGGGTACGGGGCTTGTTCTGTTTTTTCATTTTTTAAAAAAAAATGTGCTGACTGCATGCCAACAGTTTTGCAGATGCATCCCTATCTTTGATGGCACATAGTGTAAAATTTGGGCAAAGGCTCATTCTAGACCAACAAGCATGAGACTAAATCCTACTCACTGCATTTTCCTTCAATTAGCTCTTTCAGTATTTCAAAGAAAGATCAATACAAAGTACTCATGCCTGGAAAGTGGGACTTGCACCAAGACTTGACTAAAGCAACTGAACTCATGAAGTAAGATACTAAAGGTGACGTGTTCATGATCTACCACTACCATCCTAAACATTTCTGAATGTATGGGGCTCCTGGATTATCAGACAGAAAAATAACATCCAGTGCCTGAAAACTGAAACAAGGAAGAAAATACACTGTTTATTTGGAGATAGGATGGATTCTTCAGTTGACCTTTTGCTGAACTGTGGGTTTCACTGCAAATTTTCTTTCCATAAGCAGTTTTAGTGGCACATTTTTGAAGCAGTCTAAAATTTTCTCTCTTCACATAATATTCTTTATCATCCCACTAATAAACGTCAGACTGTCCTCCTGTAGACATGGCTGTGGGTCCACTTCTAAATTTCATCTAAGTGCAAATCTTCACTTAGTGCCCTGTGTATATTTCAGTGGTTCAAACCATTTCATATCACCTATAACAGCTCTTGGAGTTGTGATACTTCCTATTTGTCAATCCACAAAAGGTAAAGATGACATCTTTGCGAGGCTGTTGTCTTCTGATGCCTTTTACTTCTCCTTTACATGTATTTTCCCTGGTTACCCATCTCCTGCTTTATCCAATCACTTACCACCATTACAGACAACTCACATGATTGTTAGACTCTTCCCCAAGCACAGAAGGCGCAAGCAAAACCAGAAGTGAATATCTAGACAGGAATTTGAGATAATTCATGCATCCTCCCAAAACACTCCTGACATCTTTTTTTATAGAAGGGAAGTTCATGTGTTGTGAACTTCAATGACTTGCTCAAGGCCCCAGTGCTCCCAGCCTCCAGGACTCTGCAAAATCAGACTCAAGAGTATCTCAGTTGTTTTATCTCTTTCATATAATGCTATTACATGTTCCTTTCTCTTCTTCAGAGAAAATGGGAAAGAAAATGAGAAGACAAGCAAAGTAGTCTGTGAAAATTATAATAAAAAATATTCCAAAGCTCCAGTTCAGCCCACCAACCTCTGCCTGTCCTCCAAAGGAGAGGATTTTTCATGGGTCTCAGTGTCAGTAATGATAAGGAAGACACAAGTGTTACATGTGATTCTGACTGATAAAGAAAACATTCCCCTTTAAATTCCTGGAATTTAATCAGTATATCTTATAATCTTCATTCTTCACTAGAGTATCAGCATGCTATATAACACTCGTGTAAATTTCATAAAACATGTCATAAAACCTGGATTTGGGTCAGAGTGACTTTTTTTTCTTTTTTTTTTTAATCTGAAAGTATTAAAATTTTCTTATAATTAATTCTATGTTCACTGACCAAAAAAACTTATTTGAGTAAAAAAAAAAAGAAAGGTAAAAACCAATTACAAGTTCTTGCATTCTTGAAGACAAGAACAAAGAAGAGAAAGGAAAAGAAAGGGAATTTTTTTTTTTTTTTTAAAAAGTGTCTTGTGTCTAGTTGGACAGAGATCAGTATGACGTTTCAGAATGATCGCGTTTACATAAGGGCTTCTTTCATGTTTTGACCAAACACTGAGAACATGTCAGCACAATGCTTACTTTTCACCCAGTTAAATCTTTTCCTAATGGAAAGAATCAAGAAAAGAAATACAATTGCTTTATATCCTTAATCTTTCTAAATGCTGCCAACCCCAGATTTTTTTCTACTTTTGAGGGTTCCTCCTCCCTCCTTAGTTATTTAGGCACACAATTAGATCACTGAAAGCTAAATACTGATCTACTTAAATTGATAAAAATTAAAGCTTTCAAAGTGGGTTCTTCAAAGCCCACACTACTTTCTATATATATCATATGCCTCTACATTTAAGCAGGAGTTAGCAGTATTTTCTTATTGCCACATTTCTGTGGCAGAAATATGATGATAAGAAAATGACAGATTAATACACTACAGAGAATATTTTCATACAGTAAATTACTCAGATAAAATATTCCTCTCTGGCTTTTGTTCAAAGAGGCTGATTTATCTTTGTGCTAAAGAGCCCACACAAGACCTCTGCAGTACTTCATAGTATTTCCAAGCTGGAACAGACCATTAGGATCATTCTATTCTGATCTCATGCATAGCAGAGGCCAAAGAACCTCACCCAGCAATTTCAAGCCTGTAACTTACAGCTGTAAGCTCACTCATTCTCTCAAGGTTAACATCACTGGAGCACAGAGGGTCTCCAAAAAGGTCTATACAGCATTTAAATCCCCTTATTATCTATTTTGAAGACTACTGAGATTTTATGAGGTCTAGGACACAGAGAAATTTATAGTGACTATGGGTACGTGAGGTAACCCACCAGGTGACTGCAAATCTCCCTAACTCACAATGACCTTTGGGGGAGAAAATTACCCACTGCCTTAGAAAAATATGTTAGAGAACAGAATATGCACATATACATATGCATGTATGTATTTGACATCAGACACTATGTAAATACCACCTAGCAAAACTTGATAAAAAAACCTGTGCAGTTCTCATTTGAGCACTCATAAGAGTTCTGACAAAAACCAAGACTGTCCAGCGTACGACCTTCTGTTCAGGTGCAAGGTGTCAGTACATTTCCATGAGAACGCACTAAAGACAGTTACTCAGCAAGCTAGCTGTAAATCAAGACTGGATTTCACTCTGAATGATACTTTCTAGCTCAACCACAACATACCACATACAAAATCCAACTATGTGTATTGATCTGGTAATAGAAATTCTCTTTATCTCTATTAGTCTTAATCCTCTGTTTATCTTTTATTGTTACTAAATGCAGGAGTACAGTGATATGGCACCAACACCTCTAAATCCAGTCTGGGAGGAAGCTCCATAGTGCCACAGCAGGTGAAGGATCAAGGAAGGGCTCGATCTGCAGGGAAAGGCTTTGCTGCCACCTAAAGGGCCTCTCTTTCCCTGGAACTGCAAAAGTTGAGGAACAAAGATACTTGGATGCACTCAGCTTACTGAGTGCCCAAACCGAAAAAGAGCCAGCAGAACAAAAGCACGCTGCTTAAATATAGCTGCCTTCCCCTCACTGCACTGTGTTCTTCTTGCAGTCTGAATTCCAGCTAGGAAATAGTAACAACCACACATATTTGTTTCTTCCCACTTTGTAAGATTACAGACTACAGTCAGGATGGTATTGTATAAATATAAAAGAACACAAGTCTTTCATTACAAGTCATATTTTTCCAGATTTTGAAACACGGCACATTTCCAAATTCTCCTTTTTCAGACATCTTCTCTGAAGAACAGCTTCCAGAATCAACCAGTGCATTCCAGCAATGGGCTCATCAGTGCTGGCTGTAAATGTTGTAAGTAAACAGATGTAGGACAAAAAATTATTCCAACCCTCTCTTCTCCAAATTTTTATATTGAGTGCAGAGCATAGCACACAAAATATAATTTTTTGCCTTCAGAAAAGCATTTCACAAAAACCAGGCCTTTTTGTTTCAAAGAATAAAATTACTTGAAGAAAAAATACCTAAAGTGTGACACCATTTACCTACCTACTTCAAGAAAAACATATCTTTCTCACTGTTAGCTGAAAGGTTACATACCTGTAAACCAATACAAGAAGAGCAATGCAACAGAAGAGAAGCATAAGATTAAAAGAGCATTTTTCCTAAAAGGATTAATCTTAAGCGAGGGATTTGAAGGAAAACAAAATTAAAATTTTTGAGAAAGGGAATCTGAAACATTTTATCTCACATACCACAAAACATAACTTTACTTTAAACAACAGGAAAAGAATTTTCCCAAGAAGAAAGACGTAATTTTGGTGCCTACACTGAGTTTGTGCATGTCACCAATTAGTACCACAGACACTGGTGTAGCAACAAAGCAGACCAGTGAACAAACAGCTTCTGGCAGATAAAAGCCTGGGGTTAGAAAAAAACTTCCTCTGTGAACAGCTTGGTATTATGAGGGAATTCTTGCAGCTTCACAGGAAGCACCTGGTAGAGGCTAACACAGAAGGATGAACTTCATGAATCACTGGTATCTCTTCATTTTCTACAGTACCTTCTCACATAGCTAGAAAATATTTTCATATAGCAAATGCAGGTGAAAAACCATTTATCTCCAGGATGGCCTTTGACATTCTACACTTATATTCTCCAACAAAAGAAAATAAACACAGAAAACCTACAGTTAAGATTCTCCAACTAGAAAAAGAACCTGTACTCCTTCAGTGCATGTAAAACCATTTGTCAATTGCTTCTCATGACCACCTGCAGAGATTTATGTGCTTCCAAGGGAAATACAAGGTGTGACTCCTCATGCAGAGTCCCTGCACCACAGGCCACAGCTTTGACCACTATGAGGCCACTATCAGGTGGAGAGCAACCTGACAAAATCACTGTTCATATGCAATGGAAGGCAAGATGTGCAAGAAAATATCTTGATACGGCTTCTCTTCCCTGGACAAGAACAGGACAGCAAGAAAAAGTTTATCCTGCTCATTTCCTGAGTCAGAGGACCTTCATGCTCACACTACTTACTCAAGGAGGTTGTGAAGTGTCATTCCAGCCTATAAGTTATAGCCCATTCTCAGGGCAAGTACCTTATGTTTTGATTATTTTTATGAAGCACAATGATCTCTAACACCATGAAAGTTAACAGAGCATGAGGATTTTAGAAGCACAGGTGTCAGGAGGTTAATTTCTGGATCCCATCATAGTCATTTCATGCACAAGAACTTTGCCAATGTTAAGAGTTGTGTTATGGTATGGTACTGCAGGAATCCTGCATTTGAATTTTCAATGAAAAATAAACGGGGAGGGGGGAGGGGAGAACAAAGAAAACAAATTAACAAAAACATTGTATATTCAAACAGACCTACAGGGTCCATCTTTATACTAGAGTTTGCACTATTACAAGTAGATGTTTTAGGTCACTGACAAAGCAACTCCCATGGAAAGGTCCCCTACTCTAAGATGCGAACAAACTTAGAATGTTCATGTATGTTATAGGTTGCTGCAACGGGTTTAGAAAGTCACTGCAAAAAATAGTGGATATTCCATAGAAACTCATGAACCACATGTCTATTAAAAGGCTGCCAATAATTTGATAAAACTAGGCTAACCACCATGTCTCTATGCTCTGCGCTCCTTCCTACATCAACAACGGTCAGCAATGTTTAGAGCAGTTCCTGTTAAAACCATTCTAAGAGAGCAGTGAGAGAAATCTAAAAAGGGAATTTAATCTCACAGAGTTAAATCCACATGGAAAGACTAGACAATCACCAACCATTTGAATTCCAACAAATGAAAGTGCTGGATTCTGCCCCTGGGATGGGGCAACCCTGGATGTTCGTACAGACTGGGGAATGAGATGCTGGAAAGCAGTGGCATGGAAAGGGACCTGGTGGTGCTGGTCAACAGCAAGCTGAATATGAGTCAGCAGTGCCCTGGCAGCCAGGAGGGCCAACCACGTCCTGGGGGGCATCAGGCAAAACATCACCAACCAATCAAGGGAGGGGATTGCCCCACTCTGCTCTGCACTGGGGAGGCCTCACCTTGAATATTGTGGCAGTTTTGGGCACCACAATATAAGAAAGATATTAAGCTGTTAGAGAGCATCCAAGAGAGGGCAACAAAGATGGTGAAGGGCCTTGAGGGGAAGCTGTGTGATGAGTGGCTGAGGGCACTTCATCTGTTCAATCTGGAGAAGAGGAGGCTGAGGGGAAACCTCATTGCAGTTGACAACTTGCTCAGGAGGGAAGAAGAGGAAGGGTACCATTCTCTATGGTGACCAGTGACAGGACCCAAGGGAATGGCCTGAAGCTGTATTAGTGAGGTTTAGGTTGGATATTAGAAAAAGGTTCTTCCCTCAGAAGTTGGCTGGGCACTGGAACAGGCTCCCCAGGAAGAAGTCACAGCACCAAGCCTGACAGACTTCAAGAAGTGTTTGGACGATACTCTCAGGCACATGGTGTGACTCTTGGGGATGTCCTGTGCAGGGCCAGGAGTTGGACTCGATGATCCTTGTAGGTCCCTTACAACTTAGTGTATTCTTTGATTCTGTGATTACCAACTACTGTTTAGCTCATATTAACCAGGCATGATGACACAAGTGGATCCCAACCAATCTGGAAATGAGAAAGTCAAAAAAAGGAGGACACTGCACATGTGAGATGCAGTGCAGCACACATGAACAAAAGCACAGAGACAGCTCTGTGACAAGGGGAACAGAAAAATGGGATAAGCAGCTGGAATTGAGGTAAACTCTGCTGGCAGAGGGAGGACATTATGCAATAAGCAGACAAGGAAAAGGCAGAGCTGTAACTCTAAGTTAATCTGGGGCACATACCAAAGAATGCTATCACTAACATTATTAAGACCCATGAGTCTGTTCTGTACATACGGGTGAGCAGAAAAATCCTTCAAAGTATGGAAACAAAGAGGAATTCTCACACAGACCCTGAGAGTGCTATGGGAAGATCACTGCCATGCAATACAGATGGCAAACAGGCATGGGTAGCAGATTACCATGACATTTTAGGGCAAGTTTTTGAAGAAAAAGAAAAGTAACTATTTTTTCCCCCAAATAAGATCAGAGCTCAGTTGCTTCAGTAACTGCTTCTCACACAGCTATTCTACACTTCAGGGCCTCCACACTTCACAGTGCAAATGGGATGTGTGGTTGGAATAGTCCCAGACATCAAGGAAACATCTTGCCCCCTAGTATTATCTGTCCACGCTTTAAAAATGCTTTTCAGAAGTTTTATGCTAAAAAATTTTTATCATCTTGTCTGTAGTTAGCATACTCTACAGACCTTCCAATTATTTCCCATTTGTACTGGACAATCCTCCTAGTCCCACAGAACTTGGGCTATACCCTAGACAAAAACAACATGCCCTCTAAGGACAGCTGCTGGACTGGAAGCCTGGGGATGACCATGAGTTAGCCTTCTTCATTCCTATATCCACAGCTCTCCATACTTTACAGTCCCATATTCTTGAGAAAGTTCTGCTGCCTTCTCGCAAAAAGTCAGATAAAACTGCCACCCTCAGCAAGCTGACCAAATTCGAATCCAGAAACTTTTAAGCAAAGCTGGGAATAGATGTCTGTCATAGATATGCCAGACCTATCCTGGGCCAGCACATGCTTACAATTAGCAGCACATCAGTCAACACACACAGCAGGTTTCACTACTTCCAAAAACAGAGGAAAAGACTTTTCATTTCAGTATTTAGCATGGATGTCCAGCAGTGCTTTCTAACTCTATAGAACTACTTTGAGTAAAGACAGCTCAGCAATCAAGAGAAGTTAAATTAGCAATGCAAACAGCTGCTCCTCTATGTGCAGAGGTGTCAATATGGGACTTAAAGCTCAAAACTCAGAGCATTACAGTTGAGACATTGCAGAACAAGTATTTGTGGCAAGAGACTTAATGAATTCTTTTTTCAATCACACTACTAAAGTTCAAAACTAGATTGAGGCTAAATTTAGGAAGATGCAAATTATAGTAGAACTAAAATGCTTTTACTTGCGTTCTAAATAATTTTGAACAGTGTTACCTTCAAATTCTCAAATCTATTAGGACTGCAGTCAAGCAAAGGATATGTGCTTAAGCTTTAAAACATACAGACCCTCCAAATGTTGGTGGACCACTCAAGAATATCAGTGTTTCCTTTCCTTCAGTATTTTGTTAGGCTGGGCCACAGGACATCCAAGAGTGTTTTGAGCACATGCAGGACATACTGAAACCAACTGGACACAGTCAGTTTTTCTGCTTGCATGGGCTTTTTATATAGTAACATTTTAAAATGTTTCTCTACCACAATGGTGTTCTTTAAAGAGAAAAATACAACCTTTAGACAATGTCAGTATCTAAAGATAATCAGCAAAAAGATTGAGAAGGGCAAAAGACATTTCTTTTTCATTCATTAAATAAAATCAGTTTTTAAATTGACTGTTTCCCCTTGATACTCAGTTTGGTGAAATTAGTTTTCACCTCTAGAAATCCTAAATCCCTTACAGGATCTTTTAAAATTTTGTCTCTGCCAGCACATGCTCACAGCACACCACCAATGCTCAATGCTAAAAGTCAGCAAGGTATCAATGGACAGGGAGGTCTTAATCAACAATTTAACTTCATGGACATCAACAAAATCACTTAAAAAATAAAAGGTTTTCAGGATCAGAAGCATTAAAATTATTCTGCATCTAAATTAATAGCAGTTAACAGAAACTGCCTTATTTTCCTAAAGATTGTACAAGTTCATAAATGAGCAATGTCTGACACGAATATTTAACACGAGTTAAATATTTTTATATTTAAAAAAATTTAATATTTAACACAGAAAAGTCTTTTCATAAATCTATACAGGAGTAGAACAAAATGAATCTTTAATAAATACATTTCACAGTAAATATTTTCAGGCTTTGGTTGTAGAGAATAGGCATAAAGAAGGGAAACAGAGATCACTCACTGTACTAACTTTGCCTGCTTTTTAGTTATTTATCTTTAGATGTAAAAGTAATTTTTCTCATGTACTTGCTCTGAAAAAAATCATTACTGTTCCCAAAAAACAGCATTATCCAGCATGCAAGACCAAAGGAACAAATTATATCCACAGAAAAAGTGCCTGTAAGATAAAATAAAAAGTCACAACATTATTTGTTGCTTCTACAAAGCCTGGCAATGAAACCCGTCAGAAGCTGGACAGCTAAATTTTGCAAAGCGAATTAAAGCAAATTGCCAATGGGACAGCAACAAGGACACAGAAATGTATTATCTAATTATTTTCAAAATTAAATTAGTATTTTGCCTCAGAACATGAAGGCAAAGTAGAATGGATGAGTAACAACTCTAGAAACAAAAATCACCACCTATGAGCTGGAGGTAAGAGCTGAACAGTAAAGTCCAGCAGATGAGATGATGCTAATTCTAAAACACCAAAGCATATCATGCCACAGAAACCCAGTATCTTTCCTGATGGCATTCTGTAAAGAACTTGGAAGTCCAAATGCAGTAGTCAGGGGAATGAAAACCAAGCCTTACAAAAGTGAGGACCTTCACTACTTCACTATTTGTTCCGTGTATGTAAATCTGCAAGGAAAAGTGCAAGAGTGGAGAAAAAAGCTCTTGTAAGTAAAAACCTAACTCTCTAACACCAGGCCAAAGAGGTATAACCTACAAATCCAAGTCTGGAATACATTCTCTGGGATGGACTATGTTGAAAGGTTGTGCTTGATAATTCTATAAGTATGATTCCACAGGAAAGTTGCCTCTGCTCAAATAAAATATGTTATGATCTAGGAGCTGTTTTCTGGTCACATGATGTAACTTAACTGTAACAATGACCACAGCTATTTCATCAGGAGTAATCTCCTCCTTTCAGAAAAGAATGCTAAATATGGCCCTTTTGGTTGCTAAATTAAATGGACAAAATGCTGTCAAGGTTGTAATTAAAGATTAATGTTTCAGAAGCAGGTATGTGAGGAAGAGGCATTTTCTAGGAGTACAAGGCACAGAGTTCCAGATGCAGACCTGTCCAGCGGAGCTGACTCCCAGTAGGAATGCAACAGGGGCTTTCTACTGAAAGGTGAAATCATTCAAATCTTCTAACTTTTGTATAAATAATTTCTGTGGTCCTGGGGAGGAAAGAATTCAATACATTCAATGTTTTTCCATGCACTGCTTATGATAAAGTAGGAGAGAGGGTGACTGCTAAAGCAGAGGAAACAGAACTGGTTACACGAGTTTTACCTCAAAGGGAATCCCAGCTGACTGTTCACACAAGCTTTCCATTTCCTCTACCCACTAGAAATAACAGTTCAGTTGTATCTGACAAGAGTATGGATAAAAAGGTCAAAGGAGAAAGAACTATCACACTAGACAAAGAGAAAAACATTCATCTTGATTGCACATAATCCTTGGCTTA
Source organism: Pachyramphus minor (assembly GCA_013397135.1). Taxonomy (NCBI): domain Eukaryota; kingdom Metazoa; phylum Chordata; class Aves; order Passeriformes; family Tyrannidae; genus Pachyramphus; species Pachyramphus minor. The sequence continues at coordinate 464,395 of VYXB01004486.1, read as the reverse complement.
GCTGAGTGAAAGATTTATAAGGAACAGCAAAACTTTTATTTCAGAGGATTCTTGTTCTCCACTCTCCACTCTTAGTTAAAAATATCAGGGTTTTGGAGCTTTAAAGCTTTTTTTCCTAGTGAAAACATTATCACAGATTTAAGGTAGAGAAATGGGTCACTTAGTGTTTGTCTTTGAAAAGTAGCTTTGCAGTGCCTCTTTTATTGTGAAATAGCAATGACAAAACTGTTAGCAGTGATTCCAGATTTAATGCACCCCCTCCAAAATGTCCAAATCGAAGCACTCTAAAAGGGCCTGATTTTTAGCAGAGACAGCATTTAATAAAACTGCATCCCCTAACAGGTGTCTCAAGCTTTGTTCTCAAAATCATTAGCATTATTTTAATATATCTTGCCCTAAACATCAAATAAAACACAAAGCAAAGAAGCAGTATGAGAATGAAAAGTCATTTTATTCACCCACTTAAGGGGCCTTCTCCATCTCGTTCAACAACATTAAAGTTTCTGCAAAGCTGCAGGGTAACAACCACAGGAACACAATTAGTCTTCAGTGTTGCATAAGCAGGACAGTGTTTTCCTGGTATTTACATTTTCACTGAATTTATCATTTAAGACAGTGAAATGACTGGAATGAAAACACCCTGGCCTAGCCAGAGGAGCTACAGCTCCTATAACGAAGATAGATTGTGACAGTAACTAAGTCAAAATACGTAGGTCTAGGATTCATAAAACAAGAGAGAATATACTTACTGAAACTTTCCACAAGGTCTAAGGCAGTTTTAGTAGCAATATCCATTCCAGAGTTGATGAAGGACTGGGAGTTCTTCAATGAAGAAAGAGCGGTATCAATTATGTTGAACGGGATTTTTGCACCACCTGACATCTTGAAATTGTTACTCTAGAAATAATAGGGACAACATTTTAAATACAGTTTGAAATGAAAAGAATTTGGGAGAAAAACATAAGTATAGCTAACCATAAAGCAGTGTCAGCAGAACCACTGAAACATCAGGGAGCAGGAATGAAAACTTAGTTCCCAAGATGTCAGTAATTTCAGTGAAACTGCAAGTCACCACAGGTTTGCAATTCACCTCCTGTTCAATATTAAGCAAAACTACACCACAAAGAGCAACTGGCAGTTTTCATCTGGTCATACCTATTGCTAAACCACAATGAAGTTCAAACTCAATGATTATGTCTGCTTGAAAATTACTGTTCTATTCCAGGTCCAAAAGAAGACCCAAAGAAGCCAACTTGCCCAAAAATGACAAAAACTTTTCCAGGTGTATTATCAATCAGGCTAGAAAGAAATATGATTTCTCACAGTCAATTCAGCCTCACCAGTAGTTGGCCCCTGGAAAAAATAATCTAACAAAAGACCACTTTACTAAGAACGTACTTAATAGTAAAACACCTAGCAATATTTTTAAATAAAAGCCCATCTTACAAACGCTGTCTACTTCCCCAAAAGATGTTACAAACTTTTAGTACCCATGTTCTCTTAGCACAAAATAAAGTCACACAGGTACCATGTTTATCTTCCTTACCACCCTCTGGTTTTCCAGTACACAACCACAGCCTACAGTCTTGTGGGGATTAACTGCTCCTCCTGTGGCATTAATACAACCTTCAAGTGGTTTTGCTTATCCTGTGCCTATCCACACTGCTCACATCTGTTGGTTTCTTCTCAGAAATCCCAACTTCTGATCTTCCTTCTTCATCCTTTGCCATAACTGACTCAAACACGTAGCTACTGTGAGAAACATGAACCCAGTGTGCAGAATGTTATACTTCAAATTGTAGATTAGAAAAATTCCGATTCAGCTTTAGATATACACAAATAAAAGAAAAACACAACAAACAAAAAGTCTTAGATAGACAGAAATAGTGCATTAGTCCATATAAAGAATAACTAATATGTTCAACGACTATATTGAGATGCTGTTGGGTGAAATAGAGAGCAGAATCCACAACCAAATTTGGGGTATACCAGAAGTTCTATCTGAAGAGTACACAAAGTAATAAGGGGATGGGTTGTTCCATCAAGAGCAGCCTTTGACAGGCTATGATCCAACAGCAATCCGGAAAACATCTAAATAAAAAGTACAATGCTTTGCCCAATATTTGCATACCTTAACTTAAGCTGTATCTCCCTCTACTGCTTTCCCTGAGACTCCAGAACTACACGTTGTGCTCATCCTAACCTGAACAATACTGCCACACTCCTCACAAATACCATACAGACTATGAGACCTGAATACTGCTGTCATGCTCTCTCCTCTCCTAATGTTTATTTCTTGTCCTTTTCTTTTTTTCCACTTATAAAATGTGCTTGGCCAGTCAATACTATCTTTCAGTACACCATCTTCAGGTCATGTGCTTCCAGCAAAATTTTAACAACAGTCCATCTTCACCACAACTTGAACTGCTTCCTTACATATAAATTACCTTCCTCTCTATTACCCTCTAAAGGTACATCTTGCCACAGAGGAGGGAGCAGGCTTCAACAATAGCTCTAGTTATGTCAGCTCATGCTCTCCCTGCCAAAAGACAGTGATAACTATCATTAGAGATCTTTATATCTGTCAAACTGAGAAGAGAAGACAAGGAAAAAGTTCCTTATAGAACTCCTTGAAAGTACAGGAAAAGGATGCTCTTAAAGATTTAATAACCAATTCCTTCACCTGGTATGTTGTGGTTTTTTTTAAAGTACCCCTTTGCCATCTTAGCAAGACTGTTTGTATAGAATCTCTGTGATCTAAACATACACTATTAAATAGTCACGTAAAATGATGTGAGCAGCTTTATCTTACTGGGCCCATTTAGTCAAAGTCAACAACTAACAATTCCCTTCCTGAACTTGGTAAATCTCACTGAGAAAGCCTGCGGTTCTTTTGGAAATTTCAGAGATAAACACTGTGAAAGCAGGAATCTCAAACAAACAAACAAACAACAGTGAAGTTAAAAAGGCTCCTTCATTCTCTTGACATTTGTGGAAGCACTGAGTAAACTACACAGGAGCAGGAGTTACTGGTCACAATATTAAATCATAACATTGAATTGGTAGTTTCATCTCAATTTGTCTTTTGGAAAATAATCCCTTTTGGATGAATTTTCCTTTTTTTTTGTTTTGGTTTTTTGTTTGTTTGTTTGTTTTTGTTTGGTTTGGTTTTTGTGTTTGTTTTTTTTGTTGTTGTTGTTGTTTTGGTTTTGTTTTTTGTTTTAATAAAAGATTATTTTTCTTAGAAACTGCTTAGGATACTGTAATGCCCCAGTCACTCAACAAGTTTAGGGGAAGGTAGTTGGATTTGCCCTGGGCGGTGTGCAGGAGATGCAACCAAATTCTCAGATGGTTCAATAACAACGTTTACTGGTAGACTTTGGAACATTCAAGTAGAATAAGGTACTTGGTAAATGTGAAAACATCCATACAAAGTAAAGCACTTTGCAAACCTTAAATCAGCAAACTTTAACTTATTCAGACACAACTAAGCACTTACTAGAACGTTGTGGTCTGCCTTACAATGTTTTTTGAGAAGTTAGGAGAAGAAAGTGAGAGAAAGAAAAGGGAGAGAGGTAGATAGTCACCATCCAAGGATCCAGCGTGGTCTCAGCAGCTTCTAAAGCCAGGGCAATGGACCACGTTTGGCACAGTGTCACCGTCCTTTTGCCTGCCCCAGTCTGCCATTGTGGGCCTTACCAGCGGGCCAGCCCTGTTCCCCCCACCACATCCCAACTTGGTTGTTTTGAGCCAGGTTACTCCACTCTCCTACATCAAAGATTTCACTCTTGGATTTTCTAAGTGAACTCTTCTCTGCCTGCCGAGGAAAGGCCACGTTGCTTACTCGAAAGGGTTCCACAGCAGTATTTTAAGGCACTTTTTTTTTTTGCCATGAAGATCTTCAACGGGTGCATCAATGAAGCACTCGTAATTTGCAACCCCTAGATCCCTCATTTCTGAAAAATACAACCAGAAAACTCAGCGCTGAAAAGGAGCCCAAGTGAGACTACCAAGGCCATTTTTTTTTCTTTCAACAAGTGATCAAATAGTCCAGACAAGATAAAGTAAAAAAACTTACAGTGTCTATTTTGTCCCTTATATATTTGAGCAAATGACCTAAGCTCTCTACGCTTCAACTTCCCAAGAGATGGGGGGGGGAGGGGGAAGAGAGTTACTTCTGTAACACCAGCTCTACAGGTGACAACTGCCCACAGAGCACCGGGGTCAGTGACCACCCCCGGGCACACTCGGTGACCCGCTGCCACGGGGAGACGATGCTTCCCTGCCGCGAGGGTCGGGAGCAGCGCCCACCGGGCAGGAAGCCCCGCTGTCCCAGCCCTGTCCCTGCCTTACCCCGTCCATGGGCAGTCACGCACCGGGGATGGGAAGGGGCCGACGGGGGCAGCCGCCCTCGCCATTGGCCGCTGCTCACCTGCTCCCAGCTGTGGCGGCCCGAAGGTGCTGCTGTCCCGGGCGGCCCCTCACGGCGGCGGCGGCCCCGCCGGGCACCGGGGCAGGCGGAACCGCCTCATCAGCCGGCGCCGTCATGTGACGGGACTGCTCGGCCGCGTCGCGCGGAGCGCCGCCGCCTCCCTTCCTCTCTCCATCTCTCCTGCCCTGCCTGCTGCTTCCCTCCATCCCTCTTCCCCTCTCCCCCTGTCCGCCGTTGTCCCCCCGCGCTGCCGGGGCAGGGTGAACGCACCGAGCTGGGGCAGCGGGGGGGCGGCTGCGGGCACACCGTGAGTTCGGCAGCGCGGAAGCGGGATGGGATGTGATGGGGTGGGGTGGGTTCGGAGACCGTCCTGGGACTGCGGGTCTCGGCCCTGCGGGGGTGGCACTGGGGACCGGGGGGAGCTCCGGGCGCCCGTTCCGGGCCAGAACATTTTTGGGACAACTCACTGTCATCTTGAATCTGTCGCAGTGATTCGGAAGGTTTTGGGTGAAAAGTCAAGCCAGCTCAATAACCTCGCATAGATGTTTCTGCAATACAGGCGCTTATTTACACCACAGCAGTGGTGCGCGCCCCATCCCGCAGGAAACATGTCAAGGAATAAAACTGTGACCAGGAAATGCAACCACAGCATGGAAGCGAGTCCTTCAGCAATAAGTGAAGTAACGGAGCTGTGTCATTTCAATTTGCTGTGAAAGTTTTCCTTTTCGCTGAAGCCCATTGCAGTCACTTTGTACTTTTAAAGTGACTCTTAAAAACACATGTTGTGAAGTGTTTTTGCTTTCCTTGCTCTCATCTCCCAATCGTGGTCGCTATTGCTTCAGGATTTGCGACCATTTCATTCTTCAGTAGTGCTCTTCAACTTCCCTGGTACAAAAGGTTACGCTTCCCTTTCCTGGCCACACAGGTCACTGTGTCAAATACAGTGTACATGCTGAAGATGAAGTCAGTGCTTTTTTTTCTTCATTTCACAAAGCTGTGATAATTTAGATTTCATAAATTGAAAGGTAGAAGAGTATTCTTAAAAATACACAAACTATCAAAAACATGAACACAAAGCACTCTGAATGTGTCTGGGTTTGTTTTTACAGGTTATTCATGGCGCACCTAGTTTCGTCATCAGGCATTTTGCTTCAAATAATCTAAAGACTAACAATCAAACTCAGACTGCAGGACCTGCTGCTCTGTCGCACTCAGCTTCACAATGGTGGATTTTCTGGCTGAAAACAATCTGTGTGGTCAGGCAATTCTTCGGATTGTCTCCTGTGGAAATGCCATCATTGCAGAACTTCTGAGACTTTCTGAGTTTATTCCTGGTGTTTTCAGGCTAAAGGACAAGGCTGATCAACAGAAGTATGGGGATATCATTTTTGATTTCAGTTATTTTAAGGTAAGTCCTTTTATTGTTAAACTTCTTAAAGGATTGCTGTCCCACATGAGAATGCTTCAGGTTATGAAACAGCCATTCCTGAGTGTTGTGTGTATTACTAGCGTTCTTCAGAATTGACTATCATGTCTTGATTAGTTTTTACCAAAAATTAACCAAATTGAGGTAGCAAGATGTTTGCATACTAATATTCTGCTTCTGGGCTGTCTAGTGTTTTATATGCATTTTGATCATCCTTAGCCTCATCTTACTCATTTGGCAAATGGAAACAGCCTGGGAAAGGTTCTGTGCTTAGAGCCCTCGGCAGGATAGAAGTGTAACCAGTAGCTGCACTGAGAGTGTCAGGGCAGGAAGGAGGTGGCAGTTCTAAGTGCATTCAAAAACAGTCCCAAAATGTTTGATGAGTCATCTGCCCTGTGACCTTTGGTAGATACCAGTTTTACAAAATGTGAGTATTGGATTCTGGAGAGGTGGTGGTGGTGGTTGTTATTTCGTCCTGCAGAACGACTGCATTATACTTTCACCACCATGTTTCGAGCCTGTGCAGTTGGTTGTTTTCCTTCAGAGCAGTACTGTGGGCAGTATGCCCATCTTTCTTGGGTTATCTGTAGCTTATTCTTTGCAGCCATGAAAGCTGAGTTCTGCTTTCCTGTCTGACAGTACTGTGATTGTTCATCGGCTGGACTTGTCATGTGTGCTGAATAAATAAATAGATCAAGTAGTAGCCCTGGAAAGCCTGTATTTCCTTTTCAAACTTAAGCTTCTTGGAGGACCAAGTTCCCTCTGTTGTTTTCCAGCATGCTTAAGAGGGAACTACAAGACTATTTAATCTGACTTTATTTGGATTGTACAGTACAAGAAATGTTAATAGTAAAGTAAGGGGGGGGACTTGTAAAATTTTATTCCGTTTTATTTTAGTAAGAGTTGTAAATTTCAAGCACTAATTGTAAGCCTTGGATACTGAAAATCCTGAGCACAAATGATTTCACAACTACCTTTAGATCGAAGTGCTTGTTAAAAGTCTTTTCCTTAACAAAAATTACTTGAAAACTTCAAAGCAGATAGCTATAACTGGTAAGAAATACAGTAATCCTGAAAACTGTAGTATTTTTGAATGTTAAGGAAGCATAACAGTGTGCTGTTTTTCAGTTATAATCCCAAAAATCCAGAGAAGCCATATTTTTAAAGCTGAGATTAGTGAATTTACAGATATTTTTACTGCGAATGCACCACTTCTGTATTAATGAATCTTAGAATTAGCTAATGAGTAGAGACTTGAGATTTTGAAAATCGAGACTGTTTACTTTGTACTTTTGAACTCACAGGCAGTTTGAGGTCTGCTTTTATCCTTTGTTTTTTATAGGTATTTTGTGCAGAAAGACAAGCAAAAAAGCATTCTTAAAAACTCAAGAAATTGTCGGCTGGGTATAAATGTTGATAATATTTTCAATTAAACATTAGAAGTATTTTCATTTAGATGGTGATGGCAAGACCCAATAGTGGTTATGAGAAATTTGACAGTGGTAAAGAGTTAGAAAAGTTGTATTACTGCCTTAAGGAAGTCAGGCTGTTTGTCCTAACCCTTTTTCCCCCACGATTGTTAATGACAGTTTCTGCATTAATCTGGGGGACAAGTGCTGAGCTAGACCCACAGTCTGTAAAACAGATCAAATACTTTTAACCAATTTGAATGTATCAGAAGGTACTAAGCTTTGTTAGCCCTCAATCTTATGATTTCTCTCTGAGAAATCAATCAGATCAAATGTGTAAAGAAAAAAATTCCATCCAGGAGGTAGTTACCACAACAAAAAGCACCCAGTGGCTTCAGATGCATTAGGGCTTTACCAAGGGCATTGACTGTTCTTTTCCATTGGTTACACAGGATAAATCATATTTAAAATCATTGCAGATTTTAACAAAGTGTAGAACTCATCATTATGGAATCAATATTCAGTCATAAAGTAGCTTGGAAAACTGCAGATCTTTGTTTCAGCAAGAAGTGTCAGCTCTGGTTTGTGCACAGTGGTGGTTGTACGTGGTCTGTATCCTACTGAAGAGAAGTCAAGTGGGGGTCAAAGTCAAATACTGTCTCTAAAGATTAATTTCTATTCTTAGGGGCCTGAGGCATGTGAAGGGAAACTGGAAGCCAAGCCTGAGTTACTGGATTTAGATGAAGAATTTCGTGAAAACAACATTGAAATTTTGACAAGATTTTATCTAGCTTTCCAGAGTGTACATAAATATATTGTAGATTTAAGCAGGTATGGTAACTGAAATACATATGGATAACGTTGATAACTGTAGTGAACATTGACTTTTACTCCTATTGTTCCCAACCAGCTTAATATATGACTTGAAAACATTTAATCTCTCTACCTCATTTCCCCAATTGTAAGCTTGAGCTAGTTTTTCTTCTTAATCTTGTAAATTGTCCTCAAGATTTTTTTAGTAAAAGAAGGCTCCATATCATTAAGCTAAGTTTTTTGTGGTTTTGCAAAACAGAATATTAGGTATGTTTTTTTTTCTTTACCTTTCATTGACATTAATTTCCTTAAAGAAAACTTAAAGAAACTTAAGTTTCAGTGGAGTTGCCAGATTCTCAAGTTTGCTACTCTGACCTGTAAAAAAACAAAATTAAAGGTTCATTAAATGCTCTAAGAGAAAGTTCCTGAGAATCTTAAGCATGATAATTGGTTTTGTTATTGATCTTATATGAAATATTAAATATTTCATATTGCTTATTAATAAGTAGTATTACTGGAAAATCATTTAATAGGAATAAATCTTCTGTTAATTAAGGTGAACATACTCTATTTCTAGCTCTACCTTCCAAATTGCATTGTAGATCAATTTATGGTATTTGCTGGAGGTATTTTTAAGGTAAAATTAAAAATTTTACCTTAATTTGAAAATACAACAGTTCTACTAAATTTTTGCATGGAAGCCTTCTCAGGCTATTATCTATCTATAACAAGATTAAGAGGATAAGCTGTAAGTTATCAGGGATCTTCTATTGTCTTTCACATACACCATCAGGATATGAAAGGAGACTTGCCAACTAGTTGGCACTCTCTAGGAGTTCCAGTCCCTCATTTTATAATAGAGCTTCTCTTCTTCTTTGTCTGAAAAACTCCACACTGCTTGTGCTAGGGAAACATTCTGATGCATCTGTTGACTTTTAGAGAAAATTGACCAATTGAGTTCTGAGGACATAGGGTTTGAGAGCAAAATAGTCAATGACCAACTTTTTGTCATGATTCCTAGATACTTAGATGACCTCAATGAAGGAATTTACATTCAGCAAACATTAGAAACGGTCCTCCTTAATGAAGATGGAAAACAGCTTCTAGTAAGTATTTAAGTGCCAAACTAGACATTTAGCATTTAGCAAATGCATGGAAATGCTGTGACTCACTTCAAGGAGGACAAAGGCCAAAAATCCTCAGCATACCATTTTGCATACTATATTGAATGCATAGTTGACGTTGGGTTAGTTTGCCAGTATGGGTTTTTCTTTAAATGTTGCTACAGAATTGGGTCTATGTGATTTTTTTTTCTTAATTGTTTCTCTTTCCAAACAGTGTGAAGCGCTGTATTTATATGGAGTCATGCTACTGGTCATTGACCAGAAGATTGAAGGAGAAGTCAGAGAAAGAATGCTGGTTTCCTACTACAGATACAGGTAGTGTATATAGGTATGCAGAAGCACTCAGGGCTGAAAAGCTGTAGCATGCAGTCTATTCAGTAACCTTGGTTATTGAGTTAAGATAAATGGAAATATTGACACCTGACTGTATACAGATATTTCAGCAGAGCTCTCTGAGTATCAGTAGAGCTCTTTGCTTTAGGTGTTTGCAGGTTTAGTTCAGAAACAAGCAGCAGATCTTTCATTCTGTTTCAGGAGACATTTGAAGTCCACGAATAAACTTTCAGCAAAACCTTTAAGATTGCATGTGCCAGCTATCAAAATATCATAGGTTCCCAAATGTGCAAGGAAAACTTCGAAGTCCCAAGTATGCAGATGACAAATGTATTGCAAGTCAGACTTCCTGTAGTTAAAGTGCTTGATTGGGTAAATCAATGAGTTTTCCAGGGTACGTTGACAGCATCATGGTATGACAGCTGGGGTCTCAAAAACGTTTTGCAAACATAAAAAAGGGGGCATCCTATTCCAATGCTACTTTGACTATGTTTATGCCCCTCAGTATATAATGAGAGATTTCTTCACTCTGGAATGCAGAAGTGGATGGAAAAGGGGGATTCAGAAATGGGGAGGGAAAAGTCAAAATTATAAAAAGGAACACAAACTCCTTCTCTGAATACAAAGCTCCTTGTTTCTGTTCCTGAGTAAAGTTCAGTCTTCTATTTGTGCTTTGTGTGCTGATCTGGAATTTCAGTAAGGACATTTATCAGTGGCTTCCTGTAATATGGTAAATACTATGTCCATGAGTAAACAACCAAAAATCTCCCAGACCTTAGTATCTGTTAATTTTCTTGTGAGAAGGACATGGTTACAAGGAGTGGGAGAAAAGGAAATTATTAGGTCATAGAGCTTGTACTTTTGTTCCTTTCAGTGCAGCCCGATCTTCTGCTGATTCCAACTTAGATGATATTTGTAAATTGCTTCGAAGCACTGGATACTCGAGCCAACCTGGAGCTAAAAGACCTCCAAACTACCCTGAGAGTTACTTCAACAGGGTTCCCATAAGTGAAACATTCATCAGCATGGTGATCGGCCGCCTGCGGTCAGATGACATTTATAACCAGGTAAGTCACTCTGAGATAAAAGAGGGATCTAAAGGGGAATAACAGATTCATTCTCAGGTTAGTTAATCATCCGTGATGTGCAGAAAAAAATAAATCGCAGAGGTTATAAGGGAACTCAAGATCAGCCAGTCTGACCCCCTGGCAGATTAAATTATCTGCATCCTAATCACTTTGTTCTTTGATTAAATTAATCCTTGTTTCTGTCTGAGATGAACTAAATGTACCTAGTCCTTGTAAAATACTTATTTCTGGCTCTTCTACTTTCAAATGATCTTATACTCTTTGGTTTATTCCTCCTCTGAGTCAATTACAACATAGTAACATCTTACTGTAGCCTGTTAAAGGCAGCAGACATCTACACAGTCAACTTCTGTATTCTGGAAATGTATCTGGTAAATATACTGCATGTGTGTAAGCATGTCCAGCTTACCTAAATGTCCTCCTGGCCTCCTAGTGTCTATACACTGTACTCTTTAATGTACCCCATAATACTTTCAGGTGGTTGATATTGCATTATGTTTTGCTCAGTTTTGTTTTGTTCCCTTTTCCCAGGTTTCAGCATATCCATTACCAGAACACCGCAGCACCGCCCTGGCTACTCAGGCTGCTATGCTCTATGTGATACTGTATTTTGACCCTTCTATTCTTCACACTCAACAAGCAAAAATGAGAGAGATAGTGGATAAATACTTTCCAGATAATTGGGTAAAAAATAATTCTGTTTTAAAACTGTTCCCCGCATTTAATGTTATGACAAATTTAAATTATTGTTATGGTATGCATTATAGAAAATAGTAATATCCCAAAACTAGAATAAATTCTTCTCTGTGGAAGTGTTAGTGTGTTCAGAGGGAAGCAGTCTGTGAGTCAAATGTTCTGGTTAAGTATGGAAGGCAGTCCTTTGATAGTATCATTTATCATCTTAAATGCTTTAATCAATTACACTCTAATATCATCATGATAAAGTAAGTCATAAACAAATGTGTGTGCTGGAAGGGATTTTAGGCATCTTGTAGTCCAGCTTCCTTCTCAAACAAGGGCTGACTTCAAAGCTAAATCAGGCTGTCCAGGCCTTTTCCAGTTAGTTTTGAAAATATCTGAGATGAAGACTCTAGAGCCTCTCTGGGCACCTGTGTCTGTGCTTAGTCACTCTCATGGTGAAAAATTTCTGACATCTGTACGACTGGAATTTCCCCTGTTGCAGCTTGTGGCTGTTGCCTCTTGTCTTTTCACTGTGTGTGTCTGAGATGGGTCTGGCTCTGTCTTATTCATAACTTCCCTTTAGGCAGTGGAAGACCACAGTCTTCTGTGGTCATCTTTCCTTAAGATCCCTTAGTGATCTTTCTTCCAGCTTAAGCAAACCTAGCTCCCATAGCCTCTACTAACATACTGGCTCCCCATAAGTACCTTAGTGGACTTCAGTTCATTCTGGTTTTTCCATGTCTGTGTCATACTGAGGAGCCCAAATCTGGGCACATTAGTCTAAATGTGACCTAACGAGAGCTGGCTAGAGGGAAAGACTCACTTCCCTCAATCTGCAGGCTGCAGTCTGGTTGGCAGAGCCCAGTGTAAGATTGCTCTTTGCTGTCATAAGGCTGCATGTCTGATTCATGTTTGATTTGTCCACCAAGACACATAGGTCCTTTTCTGCAGAATTGTTACATAGGCAGCCAGTTCCCAGATTGTGCTGTTGCAAGGGTTTGGGATTTGTATTTATCACTACTGAACTTCATGTATTTTTTTCAGCTGGTGAATTCTACCAGCTTGCCAAGGGTGCTCTGGAGGACAGTCTTGCTCTCCAGCAAATAACTTAGAAGCCAAAACAGTCACTATGTGTGATTCTATAGACCTTTCCAGATGCAGTGATCAAAATGGAATTACTGCATCTCAGTATTAAGATTTAGGATTTCCATCCAGAATCCCTAGTCTGCAAAAAACTGCTACTGAAATAGGCTGGCATGTAAGAATAGAGTCCCTAGGTAGTCTGTATCAACAGCAGTCAGACTTAACAAAGAAACTGTACATTAATTTGTGTATTTATGTTGGTTTCAAGTTGTATTCTTCTGTACCATAAGTGAAAAAAGGAAGAAAGGAGGGAAGAAACTGCAACAGGTGGCTATTCTGGTAGATATCAGAAGCCCTCCATTTCTGAAAAACCGCAAACTTATTTTAGAAATGAAAACTTGCCACTGTGAATTTTTGATTATGCCAGCATTTTTATTAACTTGAGTTCACAGTACAAATTGATATTTTTAGACGACACCTATCTCCTTGTGGTCAGGTGTGGATGAGTTAGCTGCATTGCACAGAATACTTGACTCATAGGCTGATTTCAGATGATTGTTAGCAGTTGCAGGGCCGTCTTTCAGGGAACTGTCATCTACAGGAAATAATGAACTTCATTTCAACAGTATGAGAAGGATCTTCATATCAAACAGACCAGTGTGCCATTTGCTTTTACTTGACACTGTCAGAGGAGCTCAAAGGTTGATAGTGTCTCCATGGATGTGATCACTCCTGGATGGAGGAATATTGGAGCAATAGAGTGACAAAGCTCATAATGCTGTATATCATTCATCCGTCAGTAACCCAAGTCTTCCATTTATAATCAATTATCTTACAAATACTTGTTAGTCATTCACAGTTCTGCATTTGTAATCACTCTTAAATTTGTGCTAGGGGTCTGAAATCAGTTCCTCTTTGCTCCTTAAAAATCACACTGTGTAATCATAACTTTCTTCTATTTCTGTCACCATGGAAGATGCATTACATTTCAATTTAGTCCTTTGGGCATCGTCACAGTAGGGTTAATTCAGATGATTTTTCCCACCCTACCATAGTTGTTTCCCCAGTTTCTTTCATCAGTCTTCTTTAGAGCATCATGGAAATGAAAAATAAGTCATAAGTTCATGGGGGGGAGGAATAGAGGATCGTATATACTGACTGAAAGAACTGTCAGCTTGTTTTCAGAACTAAGCCTCTAATTAACTGTCTGCGCCTCTTATTTCAAAGAAAAGTCTTGATTTCCAGAGATAGTAGAGCAAAAAGTACAGCTACCAAAAAGGTTAGGTTATCTCTTGTTTATACCCACAGCATATCCTTTTCTGTCACACTGCTAAATGAAAACTATGTATTTTTCTTAATATAAATGCAACTTCTTGTTTTCTGCTTCCAATTTTAGGTCATTAGCATTTACATGGGAATCACTGTAAATCTGGCAGAAGCATGGGAACCCTACAAAGCTGCTAAAACTGCCCTCAACTACACGCTGGATCTTTCAAATGTCAAAGAGCAGGTACATATACCAGAATTAAGTATTTTTAGCAAGATGCAAGCTGTGTGGGCATCTCAAGTATATTCTGTGATGTCAATAATGTGTGTGTCTTTTCCTCTTGCATACAACTCTTTGCACTGCATTCAAGTACAATACTTTGAGTACATAACTTTGAGTTAAAGTTACTTGAAAGTTTCAAAATCTGGTCTTCTTACCCCTGCTTGTTTCACTTCCTCTTACAGTATTTTGTTTCCCCTAAATATTTCAGGGTTATGACTTGACCGAACAGCTGCCAGCACTTGTTGCCATGCTGTTCAGTATTGGGGTGCCCTAAGCAGACTGTAGTGTTTGCTCTTGCACAGTTTTGGCAGTCACACATTTATGCTGACAAAGTGAAGCACTTGGTTTTAAGTGGGGCCACTAAAGCAATCATCTGGAAAAGTGTCTGATTTAAAAGAATGGTTGTGGAATTATGTATGATACATTTCTTATGTGAAGTAATTTTTTCCATGCCTGAAAAACAGTGAGCAATATTGTGTTGGGTGATTGTTTTCTCAATCAACAAATCAGTTGACTGATGATAGCTAAATCATAGAATTATGGAATATGTCGAGTTGGAAGGGACTCACAAGGATCATTGAGTCAGACCCTTGGCCTTGCACAGGACACCCCAAGAATCACACCAGTGCCTGAGAATATCATCCAAACACTTCTTGAACTCTGTCAGTCTTGGTGCTGTGACCAGCTCCCTGTGGAGTCTGCTCCAGTGGTCAGCCACCCTCTGGGAGAAGAACCTTTTCCTGATATCCAAGCTAAACCTCCCTCCATTCAGCTTCATGCCATTCCAAGTCCTGTCACTGGTCACAGGAGTGAAGAGATCAGTACTGGCTGCTCCCCCTTATGAGGAAGTTGTAACTGCAGTGAGGTCTCCCCTCACCTCCAGGCTGAACAGACCAAGTGCCCTCAGCCACTCCTCACACAGCTTCCCCTCAAGGCCCTTCACCATCTTTGCTGCCCTCCTTTGGACACTTTCTAAGAGCTTAATATCTTTCTTATATTGTGGTGCCCAAAACTGCCACAATATTCAAGGTGAGGCTGCCCCCGTGCAGAGCAGAGCGGGACAGTCCTCTCCCTCAACTGGCTGGTGATGCTTTGCCTGATGCCCCCCAGGACATGGTTGGCCCTCCTGGCTGCCAGGGCACTGCTGACTCATTCCCTGGTCAACTCTCCAGCCTCCCATTCCCTGGTCTATACACACAATCAGGTGCAGAACCCTGATTCGTTATTGCAGGAATCACTCCATATGTTACCATCCCAATCTTCAAGACATGCAGTTAATTTTCTAACCTGCACTGTGTCAGGAGGATTTGGAGCCTGCATAATCATGGGTTCACCTTTTCCCTCCAACTTCTGTTTTCCTTTCTATCCCTCATGTAGCTGTCTCTGCAGCTGTTCTGTTTTCAAGGACCATAATAACCTGGTTGCTTTTCTGCTTTCTGTCTCAGTTTTCAGTTATCTTTAATTAATATTACCTTTTCTGTACTGGCAGACAGCTTCTAGACAGCTGCCTAACATTTTGCAAGTAATTCCTTTCTCTTTCCCAGCCCTTATATGGCCCCTGCAAAATTTTAAATGTTCCTCCACAGCTTTCCAATCATGTCAATTATCCCGAGCCCGAGAACTTAGGACTTGGACTTCTTTCATACTTTTGTAAGTAGTCAGTGATATCATTTGCCCTGCCAACTACAGCAATTTGTCATGAATGGGTGTTTTAAAGTCACTTTAAGAAAGGTATCAGCAAAAAGGGTTGTAATATAAAAGCGTCGATAAAGTTGGTTGGCAAGATTCACTCTACTACTTACTAAATGATTAAAGCACACTGAGAAAAAACAAACAGAAACCCAAAATCAATCAATCCCAGCAGAAATAAAACCAAAACTATTTCAGTGGAGGGCCACAGCTCCCACTGTACAGCGCGATGCCATTTTCCCCGGTCTGTGCCCCTGCCAGGACACTGATCGCCCCTGCCCTGACATTTAATTTATAAAAAGTATTTCCATTCTGTGATAGATTTTTGTTGTTGCTCTTTCCCATTGGGCAATAAAATACTACTACCATTTTTTAGGACTAATTCCTCGAGAGTGCGTAAGTGAATATAGAAAGTTGACAAGGCTGCATTTTTGAACCATTGTGCTTCCTGTGTAGGTTCTTTGCTTTAAAGTTTTTCTTGAATCCTTTGTCATGCAGTTGCAATGTATGATATTGCCTACTAGTAATGATGCAATTTTTATAGCACTTTTTTGATCTGTGTGCCATTTGAGTTCTCAGGAACATGATGTATTCCATTTGGGGCAAAGATGATACTGATGCAAGCTTTGTATGTTTTAAGGCAAGCAGATACGCTGCAGTTACCGAGAGAGTGCACACACAGGTGCAGCAGTTTCTCAAGGAGGGCTGTCTAAGGGAAGAGCTGGTGCTGGACAATATTCCCAAGCTGCTGAATTGCCTGCGAGACTGCAATGTAGCAATCCGCTGGCTGATGCTTCACACTGCAGACACAGGTGAGACTTGTGCTACACCTGTTGCAGAGCTGTCAGTCCTGCTGTACTGGTGCTTCATGTCAGGTCCTGAGGGGAGTTCAGCGTGTGCTGCTACTGAAGTCAGCAGTTTCATCTACTGTTTGCAAAAGATTGTTGAGCTGTTCTTTTGTTGACAGTCTCCTAAAGTCTTGGCTGAAACAGCGTATGTGCATTTCCTCAATTCTCGTGAGCCAGGCACAGGTATAAAAGTTAGTAACAGTCATGATCCTGATGAACAATAATCTGCAGAAAAAGTCTGGGAACATCTTCCTGAAAGTTTACCTAGCTCCAAAAGGAAAGCAGTAGCCAACTTCTTAAAATCTTACGAATTAACAGGTTAAAAAACAAAGGGGTTATTCTGTTGAACTGAAATTCAACTGAAACTGTGGAGTGATGTCTCTGATGTGAGTTTGGGTCTGTGAGCTTACCTATTTTAGGCATTCCCTTGGCTGAATGCTTGTGCTGTCTTTGAGGCTTGTTGCTGTGCAACAGGACTTCTGTTACACCTCCACACACCTTTTGTGATGGTTTTAAAAATATTGATCTCTGGACTTCTCAGTTAGGTGGACTAGAGTCTTAGTTGCAGAAGCCTGCAGAAGGTTTAAGAAGGCGGAAGCACTGCAGAAACCTTAATTATGTCCTATTCTAATGAAGGGTTGTACAAGGGCAGTGACACCCATGTAAATGGAGAGCAAGTGGGAACTTACATATCAAAGTAAAATGTTTTTGCTTTCAAGCTATTAGAATCTATTACAAAGTGAAAGCTTGGCCAAATTCTGTAACAATGGAGAAATGTTGTCTTTCCATTTTCAGCTTGTGATCCAAATAACAAACGTCTCCGCCAGATAAAGGATCAAATTCTAACAGACTCGAGGTACAATTCCAGGATCCTTTTCCAGCTTCTTCTGGATACAGCTCAATTTGAATTCATTTTGAAAGAGGTAATGTGCTGCTGCTTTCTTCAGCATTTTCCCCTGAATGGCAGAACAGAGCAGTAGATTCAATAGCACATTTACTGCACAGTCCACTCACATATAGAATTACTATTTTGATTTGTTAGTTTTGAAATTTCCATAGAAGATTACAAACTAGTATTGCTCAGAAGTAACTTTTGCAGCCTTCTCAATAACTGGCAGTTTTCATTCTTACCCAGTGTGTTTATATTTACTCAGAAGTTTGCATGAACATCCTGTCAACAGGTATAATAAAGTCTGTTGAGGAAGATGTGTAAGCTTTTATCCTGACATACTTCTCTCTTTCAGACTTTCTTTAAACAGAGACAAAAGCCCATATATATTAAGGATAGGCTGCTAAGGAAATTCTTACACTTATGTATGAAGTTCTGCCATCTCTGAAAGACTGCTCATTAGTCTCCTGGTACAACCTGGTAGTATATTTAAGAGTATGCTTAACTTCATGTCCATGCTTTTTTGACTTGGCCTTTCCTGCATAGGGTGAGATGACTATGTGAAGTAGAAGTCAACATTAGATGAGAGTCTTATAAGATCTCTAAGCTGAAAAAGTTACTGGATGTTTTTATAAGTGACTAAAAATCAAAAAATCTGCATTGTACTGTTTTATAAAATTTAATATAACTTCTGTCACTTTATGTCCATCACCCTGTCTGTATCTCTTAATATTTTTAATTTTGTATTTAATATCCTGTCAAGATCCTGAAGTTATGTAGTAATCACTAAGTCAGTTCCATCTGTTTTTAGTGTTTCATCTGTTGTGATATGCCTTCTTGCCAGTTTTGTAAACCAAATGCTTTGTTTTTCAACAGATGTTCAAGCAGATGCTGTCAGAAAAACAAGCGAAATGGGAGAACTATAAAAAAGAAGGATCTGAAAGGATGACTGAGCTTGCTGATGTCTTCTCAGGAGTTAAACCTCTTACTAGAGTGGAGAAAAATGGTAATTATTAAAAACTAAACTGTGGAGGAAATATTAACAACTTCGATTCATATTTGTGAAAGAAAATACATGAGGCTAATACTGATAATAAGAACAATTTTTATGTCCCTCAGCTGCCACAGAGGTCTCTTACGTGCTGTCTTCTTCGGGTTTTCAGCATATATTCCATGTGTAAGCGATATTTAGGTACCCAATATTTAGATGACCCTATTTTTAAAAGTATTTTTTTATCTCTTTATTTAGATAGGCCAGCTAAAACTCAAAAATGCCAGCTCACTTTTCTACATGTAATGGAGTTCACATTCCTGTGTTCTATGTACAAAGGAGTGAAAAGATTATACCCATTAAATTTGGGGGTGGTTTAACCTCTCCACTCATCCTTTCCCTGGTTGTAACCTGGACTTCAAGTGTATCAGCATCTTTTCAAACCTTATTTTACTTTTCCTCTACACTGCATGATATTCTCCAAGTTCTCCAAGGACTTAAATTTGAATCTATACTTAGCTCCAAATTCCTTGCTCAGTTTTTTGAAGCATCTTTATATTTTTCTCTTGAACTGGTGTAGAAATATGAGTTGTAAATCACTTTCTCATTTATTCAGGAACATGGCATGAAGTGTTCAATGTAAGGGAGATGTTTGTGATCCATCCAAAACAACAGAGCTTAGAATACAGGCAATTTTCTCACTTGCTTCCAGTTAAAAGCAGAATTACCTCACTGAAATATTTCCGTTTATCTTTTTGATGTTAGCAAACTTGTGTCTAAACCATGGAAGCTGCAACAGCCAAGGCAATTAACATTGTAAGACAGTTAATAAAACAGAAATTTATGTTTTAAAGTGCTTTATCATATTCTTAGAGATTTTTTAATGCCCACTTTTGTTGGTAGGCTTTTTTATGTTGCATGTAAAATTTACCTAAGCGTTTACCACTTTACAACCCTACAAGCCTGAAAGAATAGAAATGCACCAGTGATGTATAGCTTCTTTGTTTGATTGTTTGTTTTGACTAGCAAGTTCCCTGCTTATCATACACGCAGAGATTTGATGAAATGTTTCTTTTTCTTACGTAGAAAATCTTCAGGCTTGGTTCAGAGAAATCTCCAAGCAAATAATGTCTTTAAACTACGATGATTCCACTGCAGCAGGCAGAAAAACTGTGCAGCTAATACAGGCTCTGGAAGAGGTATGGCAGAGACATTTTGAGATAAATGATCTCATCCTGAAACAACAGAACATTTTTTACACATGCACTGACTTCCAGTAGCAGAGATACAAAACAGATCTGCGTTTTAACAATTGTTTAAGTCTATTAGGTCTTTGCAGTTATATATCTACAGTAAGCAGAAGTTTCATGTAGACTTTGGGATTGTAAAATAAGGGATATAGTATAAAAAGTCATGCCACCTGTAGCTTGAGGGTAAGGAGGGTTTTTCGAAGAAATTAATTCAGTATTAAACATTATTTGGCAACATTATTAGTTCTTTAGAAATTCTGAAAATAAATTCATTTGAAGCTTGAAAGGGTAATTTTAAAGGCAAAATAAAAATATCCTTTTTTTTTGTGTACATTTCTTCTACTTCCAGGTTATAAAAAAGTATCCTGTATGATGTTTCACAGTACAACTCCTTGAGTAACCTTTAGAATGTATTAAATAATAAATTTCACAAATAGGCCAGGATTTGTTAAGATTCTTACGGCAATAACATCCTGGAGGGATATGTCAATTTTGATGTTTGTATTGCTGTCCTTAAAGATAAATAGAAAATAAAAAAGAGTCCTTCTATGGATTTTGTTTGCTTGGCTTTTAAATTTAGGTCCAAGAGTTTCACCAGCTGGAAAGTAACCTCCAAGTTTGCCAGTTTCTGGCTGACACACGCAAATTTCTGCATCAGATGATCCGAACCATCAACATTAAGGAAGAGGTCTTGATCACCATGCAGATAGTTGGTGATCTTTCTTATGCTTGGCAATTAATTGACAGGTATGCTAGCAGGACCTTTTTCTTCCAGTCAGTCACCATTTGCAAAACTTGTGGGAAATAACATGCATAAATATAATTAATACTATAAATTTCCCAATTTAAAAACAGCCCTGAAGTCTTATTCTAAGAGTTGCTGAGTATATTGAACTCTCATCAGCCTGAATAGGAGAAAACAGCCATCCTTATCAGTTGCTAGCTGCAGGTTAAGTGATAGTGTGACTTTTTACTGTCTGTACTGTTCTGGCTGTAACAGCTTTGTTAACCTTCTGTCTCCAGCCTTCAGTCTAATTAAGTGTTTTCCAAAGTACTGGAGGTTGTATTTTGATCAAAAACAAACAAGGAAAGACAAATGTTCAAGAGCTCCTTTTCCATGATGTGATTTTGCTGAGCTGCTACTTCATTACTGTGGCTGTTAACAGTCCCTGATGCCCTCTTCTTTTGCCCCACCTATCCCTTTTATCATACAGGGTTTTTCTAACCAGTATCTCTTCAGACAAAAATCCTCCTTCAGTGAAGTCCTTTAGTCTGTGCCATTTCTACATTACACTGATGACATATAATTTAACAGTTGAAAATAAGAGTTTCAGGGGAAGAAGCTGATTTGTTTTGTTTGTTTCCTACCTCAGCTTTACGTCTATTATGCAGGAAAGCATAAGAGTCAGTCCCTCTATGGTAACTAAACTCAGAGCCACTTTCCTAAAGGTAAGTATGAACAATACTGAATGTACCTGAACACTGCAGGTCCATCCAAGAGGTTTGTTAAAAAGGCCATAAGGCTCTAAAAGCACAGAACAATCAAAACTTCCTTTTACCAGCAGTTTATACATCCAGTTTTTTTAGACAGTATTGAATTAACTCAAGGGTAGTTTTAAAAAAAGTACAACCAAGTTATGCATGGCTTTTTATGCAACCACTTATATTGCTGCTGTTAGGCAAGTAAGTCTCATTGTTCAGCCTCTACTCATTACAGTTATTTGCTGGAGACATTGGTACAGAGGTGGGATCCTCTGGGATCAGAGCAGGCTGAAGGAATTACAGAAGTCATGTTGGCTGTGCCTTTTGTCTGTTACAATGAAGCTCTGGCATCAAATGAAAATACTTTTTCTAGAAATAAGAATGGGAATTAGCATGAGGGAGAATGTAAAACTACAACAGACATTTCTCATGCAGCTGTTAAGATTAAAAAAAAAAACAAGGGGTAGGTAACCTTATGGACTTTGGACTTTTTTGACTTTTAACAATTTTTTTTTTCTATTGGAAAACCTTGTGTAACACTGCTCTTTAGGAAACATCTAGTGCTTTGAGTTGAGATTAAGAGCCTGAGCAAGAGAATTCATGATCTACATTAGAAAAACACATGAAGTTAAAATGCTAACTTAATTTCTAGCTTGCTTCTGCACTTGATTTGCCACTTCTCCGCATCAATCAAGCAAACAGTCCTGATCTCCTCAGTGTGTCACAGTATTATTCTGGCGAGTTGGTTTCCTATGTAAGAAAGGTAGGTCTTTAAAAGGCGTAATTGCCTTCTTCTCTAATTGCTTTTTCTTAATTGAAGATTACTTTTTAATGAGAGTATACTGACTGTGTTTGTTTCTTCTCTCATTCACAAAGGTTCTACAGATAATTCCAGAAAGCATGTTTACATCTCTTCTCAAAATTATAAAGCTTCAGACCCATGATATTATTGAAGTGCCTACTCGCCTTGATAAGGACAAGCTACGAGATTATGCTCAGCTTGGAGCACGATATGAGGTGCAGTTAAAACAGGGAATTCTGAAAAAGCAAACCTTATAGGTGGCCAACTTCAGCCTAAGTTTAAATATATATATATACAGCTCCATAGAGTTATACTTCAACAGTGAAGTTGGATTTGTTGACTAGGAGTTAAAATCGACTGGTGTTATTGTGAGCATACCTTAGGTTTCAAGAGGACAGATGAGTAACTTTTGTACTTCTATTTGTAACAGTTTAAACTTTTGATCTTGTAGAAAAGGAGAGGAAAACTAGATAAACTTATAAATGATTATAAAGATATTTTTATTTATTGGAGGGGAGGAAACTCTAAAAACCTGACTCTGAAATGAAGCCCTCCACATTTAGCGTGCTTGTTCCCAGAGAAGAAGATCAAAGACTGAATGAACTAACAGGGTTGAGTTTTTTGCTGCCCTCAAATGAGAAGAGAGAATGGAGGCACGTTGCTTTGATCAGATAAAGCTGCTGTTGCTCATTTTGTCTATAGGATTTTTGCTGCATTCTTAACAGTCTGGAAAAGTGAGCAAACGTTAAAATTACTTGGTTTAATTTTAAGTAGAGGAAGATAAGATGCAAAAAATTGAGTAGACCAGTAAGTCTTTCCCTCAGAGACTCTTATGATGGGTTCAGATGCCAGCTTTTCCCAGAAGTTTTTGCCAAAGTACTCACTTGTTAGGTGTTTTATGCAAAGAAGCTGTGATCTGTTATTAAGCTGATGTTCAGACCTGAACACTAGGTTTAGACTCCTCCATTAGACTTTGTAAAGTCAGTCTGGTTTCCATATGGGTTGGAATGGAGGAGGAGATAGTGTTCAGTAATGTTTTATTTTGAGGAGGAAAAGGGAAAACACACAAAAGCTTTTCACTTTTGATTTCTGTAGAACTGTGGGTCTGAACTGTGTAGTCTCTTCTATATTGTAAATGGCTGGAAGGCAAAAGACTGGCTTGTCTGAACTCTGAGCATAAGGATACTTTTAATTGTAAAATTTAAGTGAATGTACTACTGTGTTAGATCAGTGCAAATACTGAAGTGGACTCATTGTGGTAGCAGGCTTTGTTATGGAATAACTACTGCAAGCTGTGTCCCTGTCCTGCACAAAGGTACCCTCAGAGAGTTGTGTCCATGACATTCTGTACACATGAAATGGAGCTGGTCTTCCTCCCATAATCTCTCTGAAGCCTCTGAGAGATAGATACGTGTTCTTTCCTACTGGTAACACACCTATATTTATCTAATTAAAAGAAAGGTAATTATTGTACTGTAAGTAAGTCTGGAACAAGCTGTAGGATTGGAAGTATATCATGCAATTTTTTTAGATCTAAAATAGGAACCTACCAGTGGGAAAGATGGATATTTTTTTAGAGTAATTATTTAAATCTATTGAATCGCTTCAATAAATGGTGTTTTCTTTTTCTATTAAAGGTTGCCAAGCTAACCCACGCAATTTCCATCTTCACTGAAGGTATCCTCATGATGAAAACTACTTTAGTTGGTATCATCAAGGTAATGATCCATTATTCCAGTAGGAAAAAGTCATTTGGTGGCAATTAGCACTTCAGCACAGATTTCAGCACAATGTATGAGACCTTGAGGAAAGATAAAAAGACAAAAAAATACAAATTTGCATACAGATTTTCAAACAGTGATGCCTGAATTAGCAGCCAGAACTAAGGTTTAAGGTTATTGAGAACCCACAGTCCCCATTGTAAATAGATTCATCCGCCTTAATTGCTGATTTTTGGGGGTTTTTTTCTAACTGGAAAGTTTTTTTGAAGAGCTGTTTCTTCTACTGGTATAAACTGCCCTTCGTACATTAAGCCTACACTCTTTGAGGACCAGAAGCAGGTATTCTTTAAGAAACACACACTTCTTAATGCATACTGGCTTCTTAGAATTGTACAACATTCTCAGTGTATCATGAACAAAGGTTGAATATGAGAACTACAAACCTTTGCCATTCAACTTGAAGAAGTATATAAATTTTTGTTCTTTGGACAAGCTCTGGTGAAAAGGTACATCTGTTAGCATTGCTTTCATATTTATCAAAAATATTGATAACTTTCTTGGTACAAACTAAATCCTGTATATTTTTTATACCTTTGTGACTCTAAGAAAAATATGTTTTTATTACTTAGGTTGACCCAAAACAGTTGCTAGAGGATGGAATAAGGAAGGAGCTGGTAAAAAGGGTGGCCCTGGCTCTTCACAGGGGCCTCATCTTTAATCCTAGAGCCAAGGTGGGTTAGAGCTTGATTTGATTTTAACTTTTTATGTATTTTGGGTGTGCGAGGACCTCTTTTATTATACTGCCTTCTAGAAAATGATCTGTGCTTTTCTGTACAGATTTCCTTTTTCTAAAAAAGTACATGTTTTGAACTTGTACAGATTATTTGGAATGCCTTGTTTGATGTTCAAATGAGTTTATAAACTGTTAAGATTACTGACAGTTCTGAATTCACAGTTCTGCCTTTGTCTGTGATGACTGATACATATGCCAGGTAAACATAGAAAGGCAATGGTAAAATATGGGGTGTGACTCCTGTCCAGATTGTTGATACTCTCAGATCAATCAATAGTACCACTAAAGCCAAAAACAAACATTAAAAGCATGGGGAAAAAGTATTTAGTAAGTATTACTTGAGATATCAAACAAACTTTGATACATTTTACACTGGTTTTCAGTTCTGGATGGAGCATAGTGAAATGCTCTTGAGATTGTTCTGTCACGGCATTTAGAAGCCTTTTACATTTTCTTTTAATTCTACCTGTTCACAGTTTTGGCTTTATCTTCTTGTTGTTGTTGTTTATCTGTAGCCAAGTGAACTCATGCCCAAACTGAAAGAAATGGCAGCTACAATGGACGGGTTCCATCGATCATTTGAATATATCCAGGATTATGTCAACATATATGGTTTAAAAATTTGGCAAGAGGAAGTGTCTCGTATTATTAACTACAACGTGGAACAGGAGTGCAATAACTTCTTAAGAACAAAGGTGCAGTTCAAACACAAGACCAACTGAAAAGTTGATAAGTGTCTTTGTATTTGGCTGTTAGAGCCTGTGGTAGACAGAGCATATGCACCCATTGTGCATGATTCATACTGCTGTGACTTGAAGTAAATGTTCTAATTACTGTGTAAATCATCTGCCCCCACCTTATTCTGAAATATTTCAGCATCCCTTCTGCATTAGTTGCACATAAGAAGACGAAAGTACTGAGACTCATTCTTGTCTTTGCTTCAGTCTGTTGCAAATTACTCTAAAACTTACTTTTCAGATTCAAGACTGGCAAAGCATATACCAGTCTACTCATATTCCTATACCAAAATTCACACCTGTGGATGAATCTGTAACATTTATTGGTCGGCTCTGCAGAGAAATCCTGAGAATCACAGACCCAAAGTAAGTACTGTGTGTCACAAGGTTGTATTACATCACCATGCATTGTACTGCTCCAATTCCACCATCTACAAGCCAAATATACAACAAAGAGTTTTTCCTTAGCTATCACCATCTTTGTCCAAACCAATAGTTACCCAGTCTATCCTGTACACTTTAAATATTAGTCGAGAAAATTTGTGATTTTAGCCTAAGAAGGAAAAAAAGCCAGTCTAAGAAGCACCTTGGACAAGGCTCTCAGGCACATGGTGTGATTCTTGAGGTGTCCTGCATAGTGCCAGAAGTTGGACTTGATGATCCTGATGGTTCCCTTCCCACTCAGTATATTCTGTGATGCGGTGAAATGGAGGAGAGAGAAACCAGGGAAGGGTTACAAGAAGAACCCTTGCAGAGAGAGAAATAACTAAACATCACCTGAGATACTGGGAGATTCTTTCTTATGTGGCTGATTAGGATAACTCATTATTCACATTATCATAGGAACTGTCTACAGTTGATTCTGAAGTAGTTGTTTGTTTATTTTTTCCTCAGAATCACGTGTTACATTGACCAAATGAACACGTGGTATGATATCAAGACTCATCAGGAAGTAACCAATAGTCGTCTCTTCTCAGAGATCCAAGATACTTTGGGTACCTTTGGTCTCAATGGCTTAGACAGGCTGCTGTGTTTCATGATTGTAAAGGAGCTGCAGGTAATTTTTGAACTTCAGTTTCCAAAGGTCATGATACTTTTATTGTTTAATACCTTCTAGTGAAATTAAAAATCTGTTAATTACTGAATTGGTAAGTTGAAATCAAAAGCATTTGAAAAATGGGTGTTCAAATCCATAGGACAGAATTTCAGTTACAGACAGAATTATGCAAGCTGGTGCTCCTAAGTAAATGGTGCTGTGTAATGCCAGGTTGTGTGTTACAGGATGCTTTTTGGAAGTGTGTCTGTAGAAATCAACTTAGAAGTTGATTTCAGGTTAACTTCTATTCTTCTGTCCAGATATCAGCAAAGATTAGATGGTTTGGGTCTACCATGATATAAGTATGGCATCAATTCTATGTAATAACTGTTTTCCTAATACCTCTATGTGAAACCAAGTTTTCTTGTTTCCTGAGAAAAATCCAGTTCTAGCCTGGGTAAAGATTTTAAGGAAAATAAGTATCGTGGAGACAGTTCTNAATCCAGTTCTAGCCTGGGTAAAGGAAAATAAAGAGACAGTTAATGGAGACATTAACTGTCTCAATTAATGGAGACAGTTCGGCCTGAGAAATTGATTTAATAGTTTTCCACAGTGCGTATTACATATTGATGAGGGGGATCTTCTAATTGTCCTAACATTAATTAACATAACTCCAAAAAGAACAAACTACAGAATTCCTCAACTCTAGTTCCGTGGAAATAGTCTCCCTGCTGTTAAACGTGGCGCTTTTGACATCAAGATTAATCATAGAGTGCTCCTGTGAGGATTTTACTTACTTATTTCTTTCTTTTATTTAGAATTTCCTCAGTATGTTTCAGAAAAATATATTGCGTGACAGGGCAGTACAGGATACCTTAAAAGCACTTATGAGTGCTGTCAGTCCCCTCAAAGGAATTATAGGTAAGTGCTTACTGGTTAAGATGGAAGAAAGCAGTTTGGACACTTGCATTTATTGCTCTTCTTATTTGTTCTTTTTTTAATGCCTCGCTCTTTTGCTTTTCTCAGCAAATTCAAACAAGGTTTATTCTGCAGCAGTTGCAAAAACGCAGAAGATCTGGACAGCATATTTAGACTCTATAATGAAGGTAGGTTTATGTGACTTACTCCTATGAAGAATTCAGTCCAGGCTCTTTCTGACCTGAATCTGACCCCTCGATTCAGGAAGGACGTTGAAGTGCTGGATCAAGTCCAGAGAAGGGCAACAGAGCTGATGAAGGCCCTGGACCACAAGACCTAAGAGTAGCATCTGAGAGAGTTTAGCTTGTTTAGCCTGGACAAAAGGAAGCTCAGGGGTGACGTTATCACTCTCTACAACCAACTGAAAGGAGGTTGTAGCCAGGTGGAGGTCAGTTCTTCTCCCAGGCAACAAGTGACAGGACAAGGGGATATAGTCTCAAGCTGTGCCAGGGAGGGTCAAGCTGGACCTTAGGAGGAATTTTTTCACAGAAAGCCTGATTAAACATAGGAATGGACTGCCCAGGAAGGTGGTGGAGTCACCATCCCTGGAGGTATTTAAGGAAAGACTGGGCATGGCACTTGGTGCTGTGGTTTAGTTGACATGGCTGTGTTCAGCTATAGGTTGGACTTGATCATCTTAGAGGTCTTTTACAACCTAATTGATTCTATGATACTTTAATCTGCTGATTTTACAATTTGGATTGTGTTGACTTGGAATTGTATAGCATCACAAGTGAAGCAAGCCTGGGTCTGCAAGAGCTCCTGAGCTTCCTTTGTATGGGCAGCTCACACTCCACTAACACTGAGATTCGTAAGGAATGGTTCACCAAAAACAGAGCCTGGCATTGGAGATCTGATTTGGGAAGACCGAGTTAGTGTTCAGTATCAGGAGTTCTGAAACTCCCCACAGTGCCTTGTGACCATGGTGTGCCCAGGGAGGAAGTTCGGAGTAGCAGCATTTCCCAGATTTGCCCTGTTCACAGGGCATTGTACCACGCTAGAGATTTAAACAAGCCCTTAACCTGGCTCTTTATCTTGTCTCTGTAACAATACTTTGGGACCAGCATGTTTATGTCACTGGAGGGAAGAGAAAAGGTTGACTGCCGCAAGCCTCTCTGATGGTTTTTGCCCCTGCCATGCTGATCCTAAAGATTAGGGAGAAGTGTGGAACAGAGTACAAGGATTTTCACTTACCAATGAAAAACAAGTAACTGGGATTTTATACACATTACCTTTTTTTGTGCCCTTTTCACACAGCCTGTATTTGCTACCAGGAACTGTGTAAATCTCCAGCACTGTGACTTGTCTCTCCTTTGAGTGCCCCACACAGCTGGGGTCAGTCAGATCTGACTGCAGGTCGGCTGAATCAGTACCCTGGTACGAAAATGAGGGAGCAGATCCAACCACGATGTCTGTCCCTGCTTTGGGCAGCCCTGCCAAGGCTGTTTAGGTGTAATGAGGACTTCATGTAATCTGCTTAACTGTAAATCGCTTCTCATTATGTTTTTCCTTACTTTGACTTTACTGTTCCTGTGCTGCCTTCAGTATAACAACCCACCCTTTTTGTGTTTGTTTCAACAGGTTGGTCAGATGCAGATTTTAAGACGACAGATTACCAATGAATTAAATTATTCCTGCAGGTTTGACTCCAAGCACTTGGCTGCTGCTTTGGAAAATCTCAATAAGTAAGAAGCGCAGTGTGCTGAAGAGCTGCGTGTATCACTGAGATGTAAATGTTACCAGTCCAGCAGTCCTTAAAATCTAAATTACAACAAAATGTGGAGTCTGACTGTATGCATGTTTTTGTTGATGCATATTTGAATTTTAACCCCTCAAAAAAATTAAACATAAATAATAACCGGTCAAGTAATTAGTTTGAACATGCAGCTTCTAATGGCATTTGGTTGTACCTGGTTTTGAGGTCACATTTAGATGAGAAGAAGGAACAGTGGAAATGTGGGGTGCTGATTTGAAAACAAATACAATGTTTGTAAAAAGATACTCTGAAGAAGATGTTTTACTCTTGCTTGTAACAATTTACAAGTTTTGTGTCTTTGAAGTTTTTACATTAATTTGACATGTGGCATTATGGAAGGTTTATTTGGGGATAATTTTTAAAAGTATTTAATATGATAAATCTATTTTCCTTTTAGAGCAATACTGGCTGACATTGAAGCACATTATCAGAACCCATCACTACCTTATCCTAAAGAAGACAATACTCTTTTGTATGAAATCACAGCTTATCTGGAAGCTGCTGGCATTCACAATCCATTAAATAAGGTCAGGCATACATTCTGGTACTTGGTGCAGTTTGCTTTTTTCTATTTTATTGATTATTAACTGAGGAAAAAAATAATATGTAAAAGAACTGTGCTATTCTTTTTTAATTTCTCCTCAGATCTACATAACAACAAAACGTCTGCCATACTTTCCCACTGTCAACTTCCTATTCCTCATTTCCCAGTTTCCAAAACTTCAGTACAACAGAAATTTAGGTAATGTATAAGTTGTCTTTTGTCTAAATCTAATGAAATCCTATGTGAAATTATCTGTAGAGAAGATAGTGACAATACCTGCATAGAAAATACACAGTTTCTGACCTTAGTCCATCATGTTGAGACAGTTTTGTTATAATATTGAAGCCAAATACAATGTAGTAGGAAAGAGAATCCAAACTCCCGAGTTTCTCATTCTGTCTTATGCCTTATTAATATCATTAAGCCATTTGCCATGGAAGACATGCAGTTGTTACATTAGTTTTGAATTTTTGTTTGTGGGCAAGCAAAAGGGGAGACAGCAAAAAAGTAATGAAGAGTATGCTATATAAGTTTGCTTTAAGAATATGTTCTCTTTTATAAATATGTATTTTTGTGTGTTTTTTCTGTGCAGGAGTGGTGTGCAAGCGGCCAGCTGATCAGATCGACTGGCTTCCTTTGGTTCTGGGGCTCCTTACCCTGTTGAAACAGTTTCACTCAAGATACACAGAACAATTTTTGGCTCTGATCGGTCAATTTATTCGTTCAACGATGGAACAGTGCACAAGGTATCCATGTTTTACTCTTTACCCAAGTATCACCTCTGTGAAGAGAGCTTCAGTAGTATTACCACTGCTTTTGCAGTATTTTTTTTTTCTAGCAGAGTACAGTTGACACTTGCAGCCTTTTGGTACTTGAAGGGAGCTTATGAAGAAGATGGAGAGGGTCTTTTTACATGGACAGACAGCGACAGGACAAGGGGAAATGGTTTTAAACTAAAAGAAGGGAGATGATTTAGATTAGATGTTAGGAAGAAATTCTTTCCCATGAGGGTGGTGAGGCACTGGAACAGGTTACCCAGAGAAGCTGTGGATGCCCCATCCCAGGAAGTGTTCAGGGCCTGGTTGGAAGGGACTCTGACCCACCTGGTCTAGTGGAAGGTGTCCCTTTTCCACACCTAGTGGAACTGGTGTTATTTGGAGGCTGGCATTTTCAGGTAATTTTATCCAAATAACTGCTCAGTTAGTCAGAATGTGATCTCTGTGGTGGTTTAATTTTAGCCAGAAGATTCCAGAAATGCCTGCTGATGTAGTGGGTGCCCTCATGTTCCTGGAAGATTACATTCGCTACACAAAGTTACCAAGAAAGGTAAGAAAACATTCGTGTCTGTAAATATGCCCCTGAAATACCCCAACCATTTTCCCTGGAAACAAGAATAGGGAATGTGTGGTCCCACTCCACTGCAGCCAATGAGGGGATCTGGCCAGGGAGAGGGCTCCCCACACCTTCCAGTTTTACTGCACTGAAGTGGCATAAAAATTAACAGGTCAGGGCCCTGCTGATGCAGAAGCAGCCCTGATTCATAGAGATCAGTCCTGTTACCACAGGAATAAAATTATGAGTATTAATAAATAAAGGATTTCAGCTTTGTGCAGTTTCAAAACAAGTCTGTTTAAATTAAACTTCAGTGTACATTGCTGGGGGCTGCGGGGAGGAAGAAAAACGGAATTTCCAGGATTTTCCCAAGTAATGATAAAGTTGGTGGTATTCTAAACGCAGGGCAAAAAGCTAATTAGCAAGTCTAAATTTTGGTGAAACACTATATCTAGTCTTTCCTTCCCTTCCTCCCAAAACCTGACTTCCCAGGCAGCTTCCCTATCTCTCTCCCTATCTCTTATAAGCTTCTTATACAAGGTCTTTTAGAACTTCTCTTGTCCAACAGAAGTTCTAAAAGTCTCGACTTGTAGAGAGATTTTATTCCAGGGTTAAATGCAACTTAACTACCTTTTTAGATGATATATTATTTATATGTGGTATTAAAACTAAGTCATAATCCCATTTGCTGTATATAGGCTGTACTTCAGGTGTTCTTGAACAAGCCATTTCCCAGCTAATACTCACAATGAAGAGAGTGAGATTCTTTAGTCTCCATTTCCCAGCCCACAGTCAGTGTAGTAGAAGGTCCCCATGTCAGTCTGATGTAGCTGTCCAGCTCCCACTCCAGTCTGGGCCTATGTGGATAGACAGCAGAGAGGGTGGCAGCATTCCTCCAGTCTTACACAGTCCCTATGGTCCTGGCACTTCCTCACAGCCCAGGATGTGCTGCTCCTTCCTTGCTTTGTTCACCAAGCACATCCTAACACTGAGGTGGCTCAGGTCAATAGTGTGTGTGCCTGAGTCATGATGTAGCTGTCCTTGTTAATGGATGAATGGATAATGCAAATGCCTAACTGTGCCTTCCTGTGTCCCTCAGGTTGTTGAAGCACACGTGCCAAGCTTCATTTTTGATGAATTCAGAACTGTTCTATGAATATGGAGAAGGACTAAGTCATTCCCCCAGACCTAAAATGAGGAGTTGAGGCCTGGGCATGAGACAAGTACAGCTGTTCAGAACTGTGTCTCTTCTGTGCTTTAAGGCAGTGCCTGCAGCTGTCTCTATGAAATGTAACCATCAGCACTACATAACCCTTGTTTGAATCTTGACATCATACGCAATGTGTATCTCCTCCAAACAGTTGTACATTTTGTACTGCACATTATAAATGCTGCATGCAATTGTTTACATATAAATCATTTAGGTTTTTTGTTGTGAAAAATTATTTGTGGAAGTTTGATTTTTATATCAGAAATTATCAATGAAATTGGAAATAAAGGTGTTGGATAGTTTGCCAGGACTGATAAATCCAAGATGTTAATTTTCCTTTAAAAAGGGTGAGAATGCATATACAGTGAAAAGAGGTTTGATGTCTGCCTATGTACTACAAACAGTTAATTTTCTTCTTTAGAGCATGGAAAAATAATTAAATTTCCATAGCTGAAGAGTCCTGTCAGGCTACTTAAGGCCACAAATATTAGTGCAACTCTAACATGACAAATGTTGTGGACAAGGTATTTACTCACATAACTTTCAGTCTTGGTTTGTGTGACATCCCACCCTTAAGGGGAAGGGAGCACCCAAGATTCATAGGTGCTCATGGTTGAAAAGATAACAAAAGTCAGAGGGTCCACAAAACCGCACAAAGTTTTGGCACATTTGGCATGGAAATTGGTATGTTAGTCCCAGACCTCCTGTATAAGCACACAACAGTGAGTTTTGGATAAAGGGGTTGGGTGAAAGGGCAGAGAGAGAGAGAGAGAGATGGATTAAAGAGGAGCAGAGAGAAAGAAAGGAAGAAAGAAAGAAAAAAAGAGATCACCAGTCCTGGCTTCAGCTGATGGGGTGTCCTGGGGCAGGCGCACACCCGGGCTCTGTGGGGGTACTTTTTTATAGATAAAGTACTTTTTTATAGATAAAGTACTTTTTTTGTCCACTCTGGAGAGAAGTTTCTCAACTGTGTTGTGCTTATCTCTAGGAGACAGAACAAGGACTTTAGTCTCAGAAAAGTGCTGCATTACCTCCCTCTGGCCCATTTTTCCAGCCACAACAATCCTTGGTTGCCTCTGCTGTCAAGAGTTTGATACATACACATTACACCCTTTATCTTCTACACTATGGAACATGCACACATGCTGAGGGATCATTGCCCCAGTCATTAATGACAACATTAAGCAGTATTGGCCCCAGTATCAGCCACCAGAGTGCACCACTAGGAACTGGCCCTGACTGAGGCAGACCCTGCTGTGCAGACCTGTGTGTCTATGTGCTGGGCTACATATTTCCAGGAACACAGGAGCCTAGGCCATGTCTTACCAGGAGTTAAAAGTATCAGCTGAGCTGAGACTGGACACGATTAAAACAGTGACGGCTGCACTCCTGCAGGTACACCAGTGCTGGGGCTGGCTGTGAGTCAGTCACACTATAAAAATCTGTACAGTAGCCACGCAAACCCACTGTGCGTCCCTAAAGGGAAGCATGCTACATAGAATCACAGGATCAATTAGACTGGAAAACCTCTGAGAACATCAAGTCCAACCTTCAACCAAACACCACCATGTCAGCTAGACCATGCCTCTAAGTGCCACATCCAGTCTTTTCTTAAACACTTCCAAGTACAGTGACTCTACCACCTCCCTGGGTGATCCATTCCAATGTTTAATCACCGTTTCTGTGAAGAAATTCCTCCTAATGTCCAACCTGAATCTCCCCTGGAGCATCTTGAGACTTGATGCAGCTTGAGCAGGGTCGTCCCTCAAGCTTACTCCTTGAGATGAGACCCCTTACCTGGCATCAGGTATCTACAGCGAGGTAAGCAACATCCCACCTCAGGCCCAAAGTTATCTTGTAGGGAAGCAACATTATCCAGCCACTGTTAGAAGTGTAGTAATAGTGTTCTATCCCTGTTCAATCACTGCGTGAATCATCATCAAACCACAAATTCAGTTATTGCCCTGTGGTGGGTTGATCTTGGCTGGGCCAAGCTGCTCTATCACTCCACTCCTCAGCTGGGTAGGGGAGAGAAAGTAAGAGAAGAGAACGACTTGTAGGTTGAGATAAGTCAGGTTACCGAAGCAAAGGCAAAAGTTTGTGTAAATACAAGCAAAGAGAAAAAAAAAATTATTTTCTACTTCCCATCAGCAAGCAATGTCTGATCACTTCCTGGGAAGCAGGGCCTCAGCACATGCCAGCATTCCCAGCAGTAGCCAAAACACTGGTGTGTTATCAAGACCTTTCTAGCTACCAGTGCAAAGCACAGCACTGTGAGGGAGGAGATGGGGAAAATGAACTCTATCTATCAGCCAGACCCAATACATGCCCAATCACCATTTGATTATCGTTTGATTTCCAAACAGGTTCACCATTTGTTTATTGTTTGATCATCAAGTCTTTTAGTTAATCCCATAATGACAATTCCTCTTAATGTTTCACTTGTGAAACCAAATAAGCAAATGGAACTGTACAGCAGGAGAAAGATAACATTGTGATAAGATTGCAGGGTGGAAAAAAAGAGAGAACAGAGAGGGTGAAATGAGTGAGGTGGGGAGACAGTATCACCCTGCATTAACAACCTGATGTCTTACATATTTAACCCACGCAAGCAACACCTACTCTAACAGGTAGGAAAGAGAAGTGCAGCAGTGGACGAATACAAACTGGTGTCACACTATTTTTTCTCTATTTCAATTTCATTTTTCTTTCCCTTTAGAAAACTCTAAACTTTCCCAAAAGAAATGCAACTGTCCTGTGCCCACCACAGTAGTACAGTTTCCTAAAGTTGTTTACGTTAAAACACACAGAAAACTTAATGCATGAGGACTTCTGTTATTAATGCAATTATTTACGATGAAGCTTCAAATTTTAGGTCCTGTTTAAGAGTTACACTGGACCCTTACAATGGGCATTCACTGGCAGTGTACATTACTGCTGGGGCTCAGCAAACAGAAAAATCAATAACAATATTAATAAGGAAAACGAGGGTTCACAGACAGACCAGAAAAAAACCAGTAAAAATAATTCCAATTAGTTTCTGCAACTGAAGTAGCCTGTAAACATCAGCGGGCATATTTCCTGTGCTCTAGATCATCACAGTACTCTTCTTCTTCTTGTAAGAAAAGTCTTAATAATGATTTATGAAGATCTGGCAGAACTAATCTGCTTTGGGATGTATCCACATGCCAGAGTTAACTGGCTTCCCTCCCTGGAAATTATCATATCTCTTGCTTTATCCATGTAAAAACCACCAGTGCAGAGAATTCCTTTCACTCCAAGCAGGCACAAAGCAAGCAGTATGTAGAGTGCCACAGAAGTCAATGCCACTTTTAATTACAGTGCTTAATTTTAAATCTTGTGGCTTTCAGACAAAACCAGAAAAAATAATATTTAGAATAATGATAGAGCTGTGATTCTAGCAGGAACGAATTGGTTATACCCATGATGTCTCATGCTTAACTGGTTAACCAGGTCCAGGAAGGCTCTTAGCTGAGGTAAGCTTGACAGGCTCATACCCAGATCTGCCCAGGCAATGTCTGCTTTTATTTAGCCTGCACATGAACTGGGAATTTGAAAGGCCATCCTCGAGGGAGGAAGAATCTTGGGAAAACCTGTGTCTCCACTGTGCTGGCTTTGGCTCCGGTAGAGTTAATTTCAGTACAAAAATCTCTGTCAACACTCTTGCAGATATAAAAATCAACATGCCCCAAAGGTCCTCAGTGCTGCAACGTCTGCACAGGATTAAAGATTGTGATGCCTCAAGTGTCTCACTGTTCAAATCACACAGGGTTTTGAAAGCTGATGTTACACACTAGGCTAGTGCAGATGCAATATCATTTCTGCATGCTCGTGCCTTTTAAACCTTAGAATGTTGTGTCCTTTTCTCTGTTTTTCCTTTAGCAAATAAGCACCTTGATCTACTTGACCAAATATCAAGATAATAAATAATCAAGATAATCCTTCCTACAGGCATGTTGGTCCTTAAAATCAGATTATAAGGATATTTTTAAGCTGTGTAACTCCCCACAGTATTGTTCCAGGCATCAAAAGAATCTTCTTAGCAGCACTGGGCTGCAGAAGTGATGCAGAAGTTTGAGAGGAGAAATGCCTCCCTGTTACAGGCTTTAATTTATCTGATTATAAAGATTGTACATGACAAATACTGCAGCTGACAGGTACTGAGTAGGCACTATCTGGAGTAGAACGATGCTGGGTGATGCTGATGTGATCAGACGCATGAAAACAGGACAGCTCTGATTTAACTGCTCCAGTTTGGGCCTGCAAATAACATTATATGCACTATCTGTTTCCAGATGTCATTTGCAGGAGAAACTAGCTTTGGACAAGATGAAAAATGCAAACACCAAGTACGTTACTGAGAGACAGAGCAGCTCCGTGTGTGCTTTACAGCAATCAGCAAGTGCCCTCTGTGTACAGGGGAAACCGTGGTAAGTCAACATCCAGTTTCCAGCACCCTGTAATTACCTGTGGTTACTGAGTTACAATATGGCCAAACCTGAGCCACAGTGGTGCTGCTTTGTCACTCACCTTTGGCACAGATAGAGGCAACCGGAGTGGAAAACTCAGGTACTGGATCTGATTCCTGCCTGGTGATGGCAGCAGAAATGGAGACATTGGAGAAAAATGCTGTATCAGCAGCAAGCATTAGTCAGAAAAGCTTTCTGGCACCCCCCAAAGTACCACAGAGCACAAGTGCCCCCCCAGCAGTGCAGAGCACCCCAAGGCAGCCTGTGGCAAAAGATTCTCTTGCTTCCTGTGGGTTCCAAGTTTAGGAAAAGCAGTGTAAGGCTCAAGGTTAACAGAATCTTTTCCAGCCACTGGAGGTGATACTAAGGACTCAAGAGAAGATGGAAGCAGGGACTCTGCAGAATCTTTCCTGCACATGACACTATCTCATCTCAGATCTTGAGCGGTTTATGTGTCTGCAGCAGGATGTGCAACAAAATGGGATCCTCACCACCAAAAGGCATTTGTCGTGGGTTACCCAGGGGATCAAAAACCTTTTTTCTCAAACTCCTCCCCTCACACAATTACTATCAGTCGAGAGAGGTTTTATCCAGACAAAACAGAGGCTTGACTTAAGGGATATANCTTTTCCCTGGCTGCAGGGAGAGAAGGGGGACCTCTCCCCCCTTCGTCTCAACTCTTCTCTTGCTAGAACTGACCTTGAAGCTGCTGGTTATCTCAAGTCGTCCTCTGCTCTCCACTGAAGCTGGAATCCTTGCAGCATGTTTCAGCTGGGCAGTTTCTCTCTGGAGTTTGTTTCTGTTACACATCCTGGCTGGAGAGACTTCATACCTGCTGCCGGCCCAAGGTCGGGGGAGAGGGTCTGGCCCCCCAGCTTGGGGGCTGCTGCCCCTCTCCTCACATGGCAGCTGAATTCTTACTGCGACACAACCTTCTCTTCCGTTTTCTTAAATATGTCATTAGCAGAGGCGTTACTATAACTTTTGATTGGCTTTTTCTCCGGAACTATACCTGGGCCTGACCATTTCAGCCCAGGGGGGGCTGGTAACCCACGACAGCATTTCAATCCACGTTTCAAAAAGCAAAGCAAAAATTAGCCAAGGTCAAAACACATTCGCCACATTCCTAAAATAGCAACCAAATTTCTTGCTACCAGTGTCCTCTTCTGCAAGAGTTTCCTGCAGCAGTCACAAGAGCAAAGCACTTGATAAAAGAACTACTTGTCCTGGCATTGGAAGTGCAGAGGCAGCAAATATATCCAGTCTGAAGGAACGTGATGAAGGTTTTTAACTTAAAGCCTTAACAGCAGGGTTGCAATACACGTGAGAGTTGTACTCTGTTGAAATATAGGTGAGGGATATATTTATGCCATACTTCCCACATAAAAAGTATATGAACGAGTTGCTGTGTTCAGCAACTCTGCCCAGGAGCCCCATGTCGACATTTGTGTCCAGGATCTCAGTGTTAACAACTTCATAAAGCATGTTGGGACCCATTTTGTGACATAGGAACCACCTGGCAATCATGGCTCACACCCAAAAGGGTGTTTCAGGGCAGCCTGTTTCAGCCAGTGTTGGCAATGTTCCCTACTCCATGCTAATCCCACTTCCCCCAGATTGCACCTGGAGGTGCCTGGGAGAGTACAAATTAGCCTGTGCTGAGCCCATTATGGGCAGAGTGACACCAGTGATGGTGGACAGACAGTGTAGATGA
Organism: Pachyramphus minor; assembly: GCA_013397135.1. Lineage (NCBI taxonomy): Eukaryota > Metazoa > Chordata > Aves > Passeriformes > Tyrannidae > Pachyramphus > Pachyramphus minor. Next base: position 426,195 of record VYXB01004486.1, on the reverse strand, counting down.
AGCCTTCATGCCAACAAGCCACAGCTGGGACCATGGCCCCTTATCCATCTGCAAACTTCCCCTTCTTGTCCTCCCCTTAAAGAATCCAGTCTCATAGCCTAGAAGCCCACATAAAATCAAGCCCACACCACTGGTACTGCCATGACTGTACAGACACCAGTTGGAAGTCGATATTTACACGTTAGATTCTGTATACTTTTACTAGGCAAGGTAAATTTTCAGGACCAATTATGTATCACTCCTATGTCAGGACTATCAAAAACCACACCTGGGAAGACAGTGTTAAGATGCTGCTGCCTGAATGAAAAATGTGAATCTGCATCTGAAGGAAACCAGCTGCAGCAAAGAAATGCGTAAAAGCTGCAGTTGCGTAAGAGTGGCCATAGGTAAACGAAGTATTGAGCCAAAGAAAACCCAAATGTTCCCATGAAATAATAAATTAGCTACTGTAATCGCATGGGTGGAAGCATTTAAAATCACATCTGAATATGCAACACACCCCAGTAAGTGTTTCTCCATAGCTACTGACTATGCATGTGCCCATTGCCTTAACAAGTATTTCAGTATTTGACCTATGGTCCTGTTGCTTGTCATTGACTGGGTTGGTAAGCTGTGCTTGAGGACCAGAGCTAAAACATGGATGTGATACCAGAGGCCCCTTCTTTCATGTCCTTTCACTATCTCTGCCTTCTGAAAATGATACTGGCAAAGGCCAAACACTTCACAGCTTCTCTTGACTCTCCCTGAAGCATTACAGCTCCTGCACTGCCATACACGACTCAGTGCAAAGGCCCATTCCATGTGGAATTGTTGTTTTTTTTGCTTTACCCCATCACTAACAACTTCTAACATCCTGTTTACCTTTTTGACTAATGCTGCTAACTGAGTGGAAGCTTGGAGAGGACCAGTCATGGTGACTCCAGGACACTCACAGTTGGGTTCCACCATCATCACCAGTATTGGATGGCAGCAGAGACAACAGCTGTGTGAGACGTGACCAGCCAGATGATCTGCCAATCCTGGCAGCAGAGCTAAAGCGAGGAAGCAGAATGGTTAAGGAGAATCAAGGAGTCTGAGAAAGAGACAGACCGGTGGAACCAGGCTCTGGCCTCCCTGAGAAAGGAGCAGCCACCAGAAAACATCTATGATCCAGAGTCTCCTGTATCCTCCCCACACCAGGCAGAAAGCAGCAGCTTCAAAGAAAGAAGTAAATGGAAGTAAGTCCTTGCTTGGGCAGCAGGTAAAACCCTCCTTGCCCACCTCACCCTCGCAGGTGCCTCTGTACAATAGGTATGAGGCTCTGGACGTGGAAGGCCAGTCAAGGACGAGGTGTTGGCAGAGTTGGAAAGGCCTTAACCCCACATCACAACCACCTCCATGAGGAAGAAACAATGCGTTGTGGTTGTAGACGATTCACTTCTAAGGGTAACAAAGGATCAAATATGCTGGAGAAATGCTCCTCTTAGGGAAGTTTGATGCCTCCCCAGGGCCCAGGTTACAGACTTCTCCAGAAAACTTTCTAGCCTGGTACAGCTCTTGAACTGTTACCCACTACCTGTCCTCCATTTGGGTGGCGATGGAACTGCAACATCACAGTCCAGGTATGATCCAAGGAGACTTCAGCACCTTTAGATGGTTAGTAAAGGAATGTGGAGCACAGGTAACTTTTTCCTGTATCATCCCAGTTGCAGGGAACAACAGGCGGAAGAAACAGATGGACCCAGGCTCATACGGCTCTGTGGCTGGTGTCACTTCCAGAACTTTGGTTTCTTTGACAGTGGGTTGGCCTACACAGCACCAGGCTTGCTGACATTATGATTGGTGTCACCACAGCCCACTTGGCCAAAGGGGGCCTATTGAAGCCTTCTTGCTCCAGCTGCAGGAGGAATCGTGCTCGCAGGCTCTTGTCCTGCTGGGGGACTTCAACCACCCTGACTTCTGCTGGGAAAGTACCACAAAAACTGTAGCCAATGCAGGAGAGTCCTGGAAAGCATGGAGAATAACTTCTTGAGCCAGATAGAAGACAGCCCCACCAGAGCAGATGCGATACTGGACCTGATGGTCACCAACAAAGTAAGCTAATCAAGGACATCAAGATTGGAAGCAGCCTGGACTATGGATGAGAGTAGTCAGGACCCTGAATTTTAGGGACAACAGGACTCCCTGGGAAACTGCCCTCAGGGACAAGGCAGCAGAACAGAGCTGGCAGATCTTTAAAGCTGCTTTCCATAGAGTGCTTTTCTTCCCCAGGGGTAAGAAATCTGGCAAGGAAGGCAAGACTGACTGGCATGGCTCAGTAGGGACCTGCTATTCAAACTAAAAGGCAAGAAGGAAATGAACAGGCAGTGGAAACAAGGACAGGTAACCTAGGAAGAGTACAGGGATGAAGTTCGGTTGTGTAGGGATGGGGTGAGGAAGGCCAAGGCACAGCTGGAATTGAAGCCGGCACTCAAAGAATAACAAGAAGGACTTCTACAGGTATATTAACCAGAAAACGAAGGTCAAAGAAAGCAGCAAAGCCATTAAACTAATAACAAGGGGTGAGGAGAAGGCTGAGGTACTCAACAAATTTTTTGTCTCATTCTTCAATGTAAATTTCTCTTCCACACCTCTCAAGCGTATGGACAGCAGGATGGGGACTGGGGAAGCAAAGTCCCTCCCACTGTAAGAGGAGATGAGGTTTGTGACCTCATACGGAAGTCTATAGGATGCAACAATGTGCAACCCAGAGTCCTGAGGAAATTGGCTGACGTAGTTGCCAAGGCACTCTCCATGAAATTTGAAAAATCATGGCAGTCAGCTGAAGTCCCAGGTGACTGGAGAGAGGGAGACATTGCTCCCATCTTTAAAAGGGTAGAAGGGAGGACCCTGGGAACTACTGACCTGTCAGCCTCACCTCTCTGTGAGGTGAGCTAAGGCACATGGAGAACAGAGAAGTAATTCAGGACATCCAGCACAGCTTCACTGAGGGCAAGTCCTGCCTGACCAATCTGGTGGCCTTCTGTGATGAAGTGACCACATCAGAGGACAAGGGAAGGGCTATGGTCATCATCTTTCTGGACTTCTGTAGAGGCCCCTGACACAATCTCCCGCAACTTCCTTCTCTCTAAATTGAAGAGATAAAATTTGATGGATGGACTGTTTGGTAGATAAGGAATTAGTTTGATGGTCCCATCTAGTNTGACCAATCTGGTGGCCTTCTGTGATGAAGTGACCACATCAGAGGACAAGGGAAGGGCTATGGTCATCATCTTTCTGGACTTCTGTAGAGGCCCCTGACACAATCTCCCACAACTTCCTTCTCTCTAAATTGAAGAGATAAAATTTGATGGATGGACTGTTTGGTAGATAAGGAATTAGTTTGATGGTCCCATCTAGTGGGTAGTGGTCAGCAGCTCAGTGTCCAGATGGATACCAGTGACAAGTGGTGTCCCTCAGGGATCCATATTGGTACCAGTACTGTTTGATATCTTTATCAATGACATAGAGACTGGGATCGAGTACACCCTCAGCAAGTTTGCAGATGACACGAAGCTGAGTGGTGCAGCTGACATCACTGAGGGACAGGATGCATCCACATGGGCCTGGACAAGTTCGAGGAGTGGGCCCACAGAAACCTCATGAGGGTCATCAAGGCCAAACACAAAGTCCTGGAGTGGGTTGAGGAAACTCCCAGTATCAATACCAGCTGGGGAACGAATGGTNCCCTCAGCAAGTTTGCAGATGACACGAAGCTGAGTGGTGCAGCTGACATCACTGAGGGACAGGATGCATCCACATGGGCCTGGACAAGTTCGAGGAGTGGGCCCACAGAAACCTCATGAGGGTCATCAAGGCCAAACACAAAGTCCTGGAGTGGGTTGAGGAAACTCCCAGTATCAATACCAGCTGGGGAACGAATGGTTCGAGAGCAGCCCTGCCAAGAAGGACTTTGGGGTGCTGGTGGATGAGTCTGGACATGACTCAGCAATGTTCACTCACAGCCCAGAAAGCCAAATGTGTCCTGGGCCACACCAAAAATAGCGTGGCCAGAAGGTCAAGGGAAGTGATTGTCCCCCTCTGCTCTGCTCTCATGAGACCCCACCTGAATACTGCATCCAGCTCTGGGGTCCCCAGCACAGGAATGACATTGACCTGTTAAAATGGGTCCAGAGGAGGGCCTTGAAGATCAGAAGGATGAAGAACTTCTTCTACGAAGTCAGGCTGACAGAGCTGAGATGGTTCAGCCTGGAGAAGACTCCAGGAGACCATATTGCAGCCTTTCAATATTTGAAGGGGGTCTATAAGAAAGATGGGGACAAAGGCGTTAGCAGGGCCTGCATAAGGAAGAAGTCTTTTTACAATGAGGGTGTTGAAACAATGGAACAGGTTGCGCAGCCAGGTGGTGGATACCACCAGCCTTGGAAACATTCAGGTCAGGCTGGATGGGGCTCTGAGCAAGTTCATCTAGTTGAAAGGGGGGTTGGACTAGATGACTTTTCAACATCCCTTCCAAAACAAATTGTTCTATGATCAGGATTATTTTTCCTATTTATGTTATTTTGCTTAAATTAACAGTGGATTTCAGTTTCTATTTAAAATACGCTGTCAGCTTCTAGTTTTAATATCTTGAATAATTTTATTTCAGCAAACTGTGTCATACCTCTGTTCACCCTGCACAGCACAGGAGCTTGTGCAGCTCTTTCTTTGTAGCTTCACAGGGAACAATTTACGAAATGCTGACACTATTTTCCATGTAGTAATGTCATGCTGAGCAAGCCAGAATTTCAGGATGAATAATTTATCAACCGACCATAGTTATTCTGGATTGAACAGATTTTACTTTTGTCCAGAATACACAAGTTGGTTCCAGAGATCAATACGTGCAAGGACCGTGAGTCAACTGTAAATTACTGCCCTGCTGACACAAAACAACCTGTGACCATCAACAGGATTACAGCAGATACCAACATATAAGTTTTGGGGCATGTGAGGAGCCTTTGAAGCAGCACAGGTCACAGCTTACACATAGTAAGCCAGTACANGGGGCATGTGAGGAGCCTTTGAAGTAGCACAGGTAAGCCAGTACTGGCAACACGCTCCACAACCCTTATCTATCTAACCAGTCTGAAGTGCAGCAGCTGAATTCTGTGTCCAGTTCTGGGCCTCTCAGTTCAAGAAACACATTGAGGTGCCGGAGCAAGTCCAGTGAAGGGCAACGGAGCTGGTGAAGGATCTGGAGAATAATCCTATGAGGAGTGGCTTAAGGAGCTGTGGGTGTTCAGCCTGGAGAAGCCTCAAGGGAAATCTTATCACTCTCTGTAACTACCTGAAAGGAGGCTGTAGTCAGGTGGGGGTCAACCTCTTCCCCCAGGCAACTAGAGATAGGACAAGAAGAAATGGCCTCAAGCTGCACCAGAGGAGGTTGAGGTTGGACTGAAACAGTGGTTAAGCATTGGAATGGGCTGCCCAGGGAGGCGTTCAAAAAACAACTGGACATGGCACTTAGTGCTGTGGTTAATTGACATGGTGGTGCTCGGTCAGAGGTTGGACTCTTGAAGGTCTTTTACAACCTTGATGATTCTGAGATTCCATGACACTGTTTCCTCTTTCCTCTCCACCAAGAGCAAGTTTTCATGCGCCTGTACAACGTGAACACCTACAATCCCACCACTGTGTATGCTACTTCTCTTGCTCCTTCTGCTCTCTCCCTTAGCTGCAGCTGCACCAGTCCCGGAGCAGAGGGATAACCAGAGGGATAACCACACATACAACGCACATTTCCTGTGCCCACAACACTTCACTGAGGGCACGGGATGCTATTAAATGTTGCAGTGTACAAATCCTTAGAATCAACCTCTTCAGAGTTTGCAGGTACAGAGACAACTCAAGTTGCATCAAACATGTGCATTGTGCTCCTCTCGCATTCTGAACCATGCCTGTGGCACAACTTTCCTGCTTCACTTTGTTCACAAAGTGAACATTGCTTCACTTTGCTGCATATAGAAAATGAAAGTGAGGGTTCTTACAGACCATCTTGCCTGTGACCATACTGTGGCTTAGGATGAGCTGCTGTTGGATTCCATTTTTGGCCATTTGACCTACAGACATTGCCCACTCACTGGCAGCTTTATTCTTACTCTCAGTTGACTCAAGAACTGCTTCTTCCACGCCTTCCCCTCCACCCACCCTGCTCAACATCCCTCTGCATCCACAAGAATATCTCTGCAGTCAGGGATTATGGAACACAGCTGGAAATTCTGCCCTATGACTCTTTCTTCACCAGGGCAAAGCGCTGCTGCAGCCACCAACCAGAAGAGGCACCCAGCCAACACTGTCCAACACTACCTGAAACCAACTCACCAGTAACTTCAGTTAGAAGCCCACCCTGTGTTGCCTGGTGTCCCAATGATCCCAGTTTGTTTGATAGTTCAACATAAGGCCTTCATCTTGTCCTGAGGACAAGGCACGTAGCCATTTCATGGTCTTATTTTCAGGTTGACCCTTCTCACGCACACCCCCAAGATCTGTCTCTCGCCCAGTAATTTCCAGTAAGTGTTGCTCTGATCATCAAGAGACTTAACCAGGTACCAAATTCAAGAGAAGAAAAGAAAAAAAGTCCTTACACATATATGCAAATCTAAGCACACTCATATTTCCTGATCAATTAGGATTTAACAAAACTCATTAACCAGAGATACACAACAGATATAATCTACATATATCATAACTTTTTATTTAAGTAAGCTGAGGATGTGTATTTGGCTCAGGACTTTTTATCCTTGACTTTAAAGAGACTGACTGCAAATAATATAAAAAAATAGAAAATGTAAAATTAATCAATATTTTCAAAATTGTCACAAATTTTGAAAACACTTGTATAAATTCTGCAAACTTTGTGTACCCTTAAAGGGGCATCATTTAGTTACCATATATAATGATATTTGAAAATATTAGTACTTTGCCCTAAAGTTTAAACATAGACATATTCATGATGGGTGTAATTTCAAGAGGGTATCAAAAGTGATCATGGTTAGAAAAATATATATACTTTTGCTTCTGGAAAAGAACAGGTCATATTCATCAAATAAAATACTAAATAAAGTCTCTCCACAGATTTTTTTCACAGTCCAAGATAAAATGTGTTTATACACAGCTTATGCAATCTGCCATTTTCAAGACAGAGTCATAGTTTCACCAGTACAGAAGAATGAAATCTGTTACTGCTTTCCAGACTGTTGGCTGCACCCACGTGTGATTGCTCAGGCAAGCCAAAAGTGGAGCCATCCCCAAATTACAGAAAAGGTGAAGTAAAATGCAGATGCACAAGAACGAAGGAAAGCACACTGATAACACGAACACTGAGAGGAACAGTGACCAACAGGAATAGACATGAACTCTTTAGTAGCATGCAGCAATTCCTACAGGAAAAATAATCCCACCATACTCCAAGTATTAAAAGGACACTTTCATGGTACTTCTCATTAATTTTTAGAAGTAATATTAAAGATTACTGTCTACTAGAAATAGTGTGGACTGAATTTGTTTCAGTGGATAAAGTTTGTTGCTGTGCTTCAGTTCATGGCAGTGTTAAACTTCAGTTGCACACATTCCAAGCAAAACAAACTCCCAAGGTTTTAAAGGGAAGTGAGATAGGAAGAAATTTTCAAAGAACATGTGCTTTCAGTACCTGAGTGCACTGCATTAGCCAACACAGCTATGGTTTGATTATTACTTGTTTAAATGAATTCCAGTGTAAAGAATGAATTCAGAAGAGCAACATGGCACTGGCAACAGTGACTGAAGTTAAAGATATCGTGACACATCAAAATCTGACATCCTTTACAGTGTCCTTTTAAGTGCCAACAGGCTTTTATCTTACCTGCAACTGAAACAGAACAGAGGCAAATCCTAACAAAATAACCCAAATCAAGAATGTTACAATACTTCACAGTAATAAAGAAACAGTCTATGGAACTACTGAATAGAAAAAGCATGAAGGATAATAGCAGCATATGGTTTACAGTTTTCACTTCTCAGTTTATTAATATTAGTGGTGCACTCAGCAATGGGTAAAGCAAGGAAAGAAATTCTGTCAAAGCTGGCAATTATCTACCATGTGTCAACACTTAATTATGGTTTTTGTAAACAGCTAACCCCTTTTTGAACTTAAATTGCAAAGAAAAGAATATTTACATATAATATATATGTATATAACCACAAAACCAAAATTAAGTTAAATCCTTATCAAGGAAATTGCGTTTTGAAGAGAAGAAAACATAATACAATATTAAATAGTACATGTCCAGAGATTTTGAAGGCATTGTGATTTCCTTGTTTTCTTCCTCCAGTCATTTTCCCCTGGACTTTAATAGACTAAATACTTCATTTCAGAGTAAATAAGTGGAATTATTATAGAGCAGCTCCGGTAAAGAACAGCTCCACTACTGAAAACTGCTCGAGGTGTGGTGATCCAGGACTCTGACTTAAAGCAAAAATAAACGGCGTATAAAGCCACAGCAAAGAAGTGGCCAATCAGTACCATTGGTTTAGGAGATAACCTGCATGAAAAAAAAACCCAAACAAAACAAAAAAACAGGTAAATAAACAGAGTCAGAAAGCACTGACAAATTTTCATTTTACAAATAGAGATCTCCACTCAAAATTACACACCCCCTTCTGATTTAGGCAGCTCTGGTCCTGCCATCTCAACTAAAAATTACACAGACTTGGTTGTCTTATAGCTGCTCCACACTCTGTGGGGTCCCTTCTACAGCACAGCCAACACAGCCTGCTGCTTTTGCTTTTCCAGTACTGTGTGTCTGCCTTTATCATTCCCCAGAAGAATATTCTCAACGGGCTCTCATTCCAAAAGAAGAAACATAAAAACACACACATTCTCACATGTTCAGAGTAGTATGATTTCCTGTGCATTCATTAGTTTCTGAGGGGTCATTCAACACCTTCATAGCTAGAGATTTCCCTGTTCCTTACAACCTTTTATGAGGAGCCTCACTCTTCGCTACTCTCAACTTATCAAGTAGGGAATGTCGTCAGCAGCTGCTCTGTTGGTCTGGACCCCTCCACCTCATTCAAACTCCTGTGCCACCTACACTAACTTCTCTTCAGCTTTTGGTGGCCTTCTATACACAGAGAGAAAGGAAAAAAAAGTCAGCATTTAAAGACAGTTTCTAATAAGGTTCCAGCCCTTAGTATAATCTTAACAACACAGGCTCGTGTGGGTCATTCTCCCTGTGCAGATCAGATCTCACAGGGGCTCACGGTGCTCAGCCCTTCACGTTAACTACTGACAGCACAGTGAACTTACACAGAGAGCAATCCAACGGGACCTGAGACACACTCTCCTCCAAGTCTGAAGTAATGGAAACAGGCTTTCTTTAGCTGATGCAAGGAATCTATAAAATGAATTAAAATGACTCAACAAATATATTCAACACGTACCACAAAAAATTTTTGCCTACACAACAGTGACACTAAATCCAGGAGTTTGGTAGCTGCTGTTCTGTTCAATTCAGCTGGATTTTGAGCTGGTTTTATTTAAGGAAAGGATATCCTTACAGAATATCTACATTGCTCAGCATTAACTGACACAAGAACAAGTGCTTCCTACTTTTTCCTTTGTTTGTGGGGTTTTTCTTTGGTTTTGTTTTTTTTAATACTAACTTCAGACTTGCCTTCACATTGCTAAAACTCAGTCTACATCACAATAGAACTAAACAATTAGGCAGAGAACATGAGCTAACTTATTAAAATCCTGTGATTAATATTTTTAAATATATCTCAATATACATACATATTTATATATAGATATATACACACAAACACATGGATGCATCGTCAAACACATCCCTTCCCCAGGTATATTTATTTACCAAGTTGTAATTAGTCAGAAGTTATTGTTAAAATATATTTACCGTCTCTGGCAGCAAAGAGTTCATAAAGTGCCTGGGCAAGAACATTCACTACAAAAGAATGAGATTTTTTCCTTGACCAGTAAAACGTTCTTTTTGCCTGAGAAGTGGAAAACCAAAAATAAAGTCAGTAAAACGGAAGAGCATTCAAAAGATTTCCAAAGAGGTGGTAAAAGTCATGCTCATGGAAACGCAGAGGGGATTTAGTGATGTGCTAGATTAGTTCAAAGTGAAGTCATTAAGGAATTTTGGAAACTTGTTGAACCAGTTATCTAGGATCCTCTTACACTAGATATAGGTGGGAAAAAAAAGGTAGTACCAGAGCATGCATCCTATAGTAGGTGGCTGGGGTAGGTTGGAACTTGAAGGGTAACGCTCACCTAGTTCTCTCAGTTGACTGGTAATAAGTAGGAAATAACTAGAAGCCTGAGGTGACTAGCTGAGATACAATTATCTGCATGTAGTCAGGTAAGTCCTGAACTGTCCTGACATTCAGGGCCCCTCTAAGTGCTTCTCAATTTTCAAATACACTTTTGAATCACCTGTTTGTAGTCTATAATTATACTATCTGTAATTCAGCCAAGACAATATGCTTAACCAGATCAAGAGCAGTACACAAATAAATAAGAGCTCTTATTATCTACTCAAGAGAATTGTGGGTTTAAATCTCACTGAAAAAAATAAACCTTGCATGAACACTGATGGTGCCGATCCTGGGAAAGAAGGATGTCTTCTGACTTACTACTGTGAGATTAATTCAGTTGACAAGAGGCACTGAGATGTGTCTTGAAAGACACATTCTCTAAGTTCCAATCACACAGTGTAAGGGTCCAAACTCACCACAGTTGGGACCAATCTGGGTACAAATACACTACCAAGACTGGAATATCAGCTTACATTGGCAAAGCATTCTGACCAGACACAGCACACCAGTCTCCTTAAGTAAAATACAGCAGGTCTATAAGCACAAGATGGAAACTGCTTTTTGCCACACAGCCACAGCACTCACAAACCACAGCTCCCCTGCTGAATCCCTGATGTCTAATTATTCTATCCAAACCGTTGAAAACTGCTTTGAAAACTTACTTGCCCAAGTTGCAGAAAACTTACAAGTGTGTCACTGAATTGCAGCAAAAGATGTCTAAAATCCAAAATAAAGAATCACCTTAAGAACATCAGAATCCTCATAAAGGTCTGGAATATCCTGGAGCAAACTCCTCCATATTTTAACATCATTTAAAATAACACTCATTCCTCCACCAGTTAGAGGGTGTCTTATATTATATGCATCTCCTAAAAGAAGAACACCTGGGTAGAAGAGAAAAAACAGTGGGATACTGCATGGCCATTACATAGTCTTAGAATTCAAGCCCTCTANTTTCAAATTCTTAAAATAAAAGCCCCTTATAAAAAAAAAAAAAAAAAAAAATTAAAAAAAAAAAATCAAACACACTAAGAATTCATTCCCACCAAAAATAAGATGAATAACAACTAGAAATTAAAAAAGAAAAAAACAAAGGAAAAAACCAAAAAGCATGTCTTTAAATTAACAGGCTTAAAACTGTTCTAAGATGATCAAGGTCAAACTATTTTTTCACCACAGATATACATGAGCATGTGTCAAAAACCACAAACACACACTTTTTAAGCTAATTTCTTCTTTTTTTTAACTAAGTTTTCTTATAAGTTTTCTGTATAAGCTTGAGTAACTGAGTAAATTGAACTTAGAGATAAAAGAGGCATTGATTTAAAGTTTGGCATCAATACAAACATTCCAGTTAAAACTAGAACACACCTTTCTTGTTTACAGCTGAAGGAGGCAAGAAGCTGGCTGGCATGGTCCTCAGACGGTCAGTCTGAACTGCTATTAAGAATGGTTCCTTTAAATGATCTGCAATAACCAAATATTTTAGTTACAATACTTGGTCAAAAATAACCTGCACATAACCTATTTTAACTTCTCCTTAGAGATCTAACCCTTCTGGATTGCCAACCTCACACATGTGAACAAACTGCGGGATATGGGAGCGAGGAAGGGTGAACGGTTACTGGACCAGTAACTGCACACATGGAAGAGCCCACACAGTTCAATGGATTCAATGAAATGTGTCGTCTTTGGGGCATATTTAAATGTGACAATTATCTAGAAGTCTTTCTAGACTCACCAGGCAGTTGTGGATGAATGTTCTCAATCATGTATTCTTTTAAATTTTTGGGCATTTCCCCTCGAATATCAACAAGGACCCGAGTCTCAGTTGAAGAAATCTTATAGATTAGCACTGGACTTGTCTTAGCTAAAACAAGCTCAGCATAATTAGCTTTAAACTGTGGTGAATCCTTAAAAAGGAAAGAAGAGAGAGAAAGTTTGAGACTGATTAATGAAAGGATACTAAATGTCAGACATACAAAATAATTTTCTAAAATACTTTAAAATAAAATCCCCTATCATGTTAAATTTCTGTTATTTGTCTCTTAAATGAAGTGTTTTCAGAAAGAAAGTTCTGAACTTCAGTGTAGCAAAAATTCCTTTACCAATACATTTTAATATTTATAGAATATATACTAATTTATACATTTCATTTTAATACCTCATCAAGATTTAACGCATGCCATTGAAAACTTGTAATATAATCAATGTAGTAGTTTTTGATAAGATCATTCTGTTTTCTTTTCATAAAGAAAGTAGTGGGAGGGAAAGAAATGCACTAGCCTGAACACAACTACATGGAGACACCAAAGGAGAAAAAAATATAGGGTCCTACCTAGTGAGGTTTTAAACAAGATTCCAAAAGTAGAGAAACTTGGGCAGGGACCCAAAAAATGCTGAAGTTCCTCCAAGTCAGTGTCCCCAGTCTAGTGAAAATTCTGTTACATATCATACATTCTCCCTTAATGATGTTTGCTCCTTTAATTATTTTTTTGAAGGAGCCACAGAGTGTAAGACCCAGCCAGGATTTCTACCTGGATTCTCCCACCACCCAGCTACCAACCCAGATTCCCAGTCCAAAACCAGGACACCACCTTCTCTCTTCAAGTTTATACATCCTGAAGGCAAACAGGTACCTGGTTACAAGGTACCATCCACCTTCAGGCAGGAGCATAGTTTGGGTATTCTCCTGGAGCATAAAATGTAGGTGGTTTGACTCACAGCTGCCAGCATGATTTCCACTCCCTGAACAAATACTGTAAGTATTTGGAAAAAAGGAGTGACACCATCGTAGGTACCAGTATCTTTCACAAACCTGCCAAACCCCCTCTATCCAGGGTAAAATTTTACAAACTGGGTTCCAGGTTTACAGTGCTGCCCACTTCTGATCCAGAGCTTAGAGCTAAATAAGACATAGCACTAACAGTGCACATAGCACTGCCTTATATAAGATGCTGAAATGTTCTTTAATAAAAATAAATTTCTATTAACTGGTCTACTGAGTTCAGTGCTTAGTTTAAACTAGCTATGTTGAATCCCTATACATTTTTTTTAAACCTTCCTTTGTTCAATAATATGTTTAAGATTAGCACTATACTCCACTCTTATCTAAATTTAACCCCAATATCTACCTTAAAACACAAAAAACAAAGCCAAAGCTGGCTCACAGATACTTAAAAAATGTTTTAAGAGTTGAAAATATTATCTGTAACTCTACAAATGTGTCAAGTCTGATATAGTAAGTTCAACTATCCTAGAGCTGGGATGGAGGTTGCATCAACAATTTAATAGATAAAAACAAAGATCAAAATTTCCAAGTACTCCTCAAAGGGACACAGAACCTGACAGAATATCTGGATAAATATCTAAAAGCAGAGTTCTAATTGATTCTGTTGGAAAAGGTAATGAACAATAACAAATTCTGTGAAATTCAGACGCACATTAAGAAGCAGTAGCATACTGGCTTATATAGTATTATGCATAAAAATTACCTTCAAAATGCAACCAACAAAATGGGATGAAACAGTAACTTTACTGGATACCAAGTTTTTCCTAAACTTGGAAAAAAGTCCATCAGCTACAACTGTAAGTGGTGCATGAAGCTCCTGCAGCATGAAGAAAAAATAAAGATATGACACTGTCAATTTTGCTTCAGAACAGAAGCAACTTCCAAGCTCTCCTTTGCAATTGTACATTAAATGTTCTACATCTAAGAGGATCACAGACTATCCTAACAACATATGTATTAAGAAATACAGTATTTTTTGTTTCCCTCTTATTCATACCTATCTATTTCCTCTAAAAGCTCATCTAATGATATACTCCACTTTTTTTAGACATGCACTCAGATAACACAGTTATGGGAACAGTGTGGGAACTTGGATTAAAAAAAAGACAAGAAAGAGGAGTGATTTCTCCCTTCAGCCTGTAATGTTCTTCNTTCAATGTGTAATGCTCTTCAGAAAAAAAAAAAAAAAAAAAAAAAAAAAAAAAAGAAGAAATTTTAAAGTAAAGAACCAAGCATAAGCAACTGAAGAAAACCAAACCAAAGTGTAACAAACTGATATGCAGTAAGCATATAGGATCCTCTTTAAAAAAACCAAGCAAGGAACTCTGAGCAGTTCCCAGGATACTTAGGAGCTATAACAAACAGTGCATATAGACAAATGCAAATGTGAGTAAATGTTCCCTTGTACCTGCAGCTTTCTCAATGTCTATATATTCAGTGATGGAACTTCAAATGACAATAGATTTACACTGAGCATTAGTCCTTGGTCTTCAGTAGTCTCATACGTTTGGCAGAAGCAGTAAAATATAGTTTTCCTTCTAAGTTTTCAGGATGCAAGTAACAAGGCAAAAAAAAGGATGCTGTGTTTCCTTAGTACTCCTAGGAAATCTTTTACTATTGGATGGAAGCATCTGGTGGGCCAGTATGTCAATGGGTTACTCCAGGAGCACTTGCCTCCAGCAGTGGAATGGACTCTGTCACTTCAGAGAATCATAGAATATCCTGAGCTGGGAAGGACTCACAAGGATCATCGAGTCCAACTGCCTTGGTCACACAAACCTTAACATCTTTTGCTGTGTGAGAGGAAGTTGCACAAAATCAGATGAGAGTAGATCCAAGTAAAATAATATACGTTTTAGGGTGTCTGTGCTTATAGAAGTGAGCTCCTGAGTAGAGTTAATGAAACGTCTTTCCTATGGATTCCCAGATCAGATGATTGCAAGCTAATTACTCCTGCAATTAGACCAAAGGCACCTGCCTGTATGGGTCCCCTGGTGTCTAATGAGCTGAAGTCTGATTCATGCTACAATTTTTCCACAGTCAACATACTAAACCTTGAGTCTATTCAGCTGAGTTTATTCAGCTGCCTGATTTTGATAAATTTTTTAAGTTGACTTTTAGCACACTGCCTAATTTAAATTTCATTTAAGAGAATAAAAATCTCAGAGGTAATGTGGTGGACAACAGGGATGGAGAGAGAACAGAAAAACAGACACAACACAGATCAGCCTCCTTTCTTTATGAAAGCAGGCTAAGGAATGTAAACAGCCTTGGGTTTTGGTTTTTTACTCAACTAAGGGTTTCCTAGCCCTAAGAACTCACAAGTAAGGAAACACAGCTATGAAGAAATGTTTAATGGAAATTGCTTACACTAGATTTCTAAAACCAAAGGAGTTCTAAGCCAGCAAATGAAACAGCTCTTTCTAGCCACAGAACTTCAGCATTCAGAGCAAAACATGAATTTGTTTGTCCCCAGTATACAGAGAGGAAACTTTAGAACAACATTCATGCTCTCAGGAACTACACAGGTTAAAACACAAGTCACCCTACTGCTGGGGAAGTAAGTCACACTTAAAATTACAACAACATCCTTAAATGCGAGAAGCTTAAAAACAAAACTCAAAGCAAAATATGCACTATCTTTTTCCACCCCCCAAACAAAACAAAACAAAAACCCCCTTATATGTTGCTGGATGATAAAGCCAGAATCGGACTTGAGGGGAAAAAAAAAACCAAACACCAAAAAACCCCCTCCCTTCCCCCTCCAAAAAACATCCTCCTCTCCAAACTCCCTGTCTTTCTCACACCCATCTGTGATTCAATGGCTTATTCTATTGGAGTGGATTTCCCAATATGGTTTTGTTCATTTTACATTACATGTAAGACAGACCAATGAATAGGACTTGGAGCTCCGCCCTCCTCCAGCTACTTCAAGAGGGGTCAAGGAGCTTCTTACTCACAGTATTTGCCATCAAGAGCGCTGAAATGGCATTTGCCTCAGGAGAGTCTGAAACCAGCCTGCTCTCCTACGGCTTTATAAAAGGCACTTTTAAAAGGCTCTCTCACATATGGTTTTATGCCACTATTCCCATTTCTAAATTACTTAAGTATGAAAGATATTGTTGTAATGCTCAGGGTAGGATCTTCCAGCTACTCAGGAACTTTCTCCACCTGCTATGGAGGGCTGCAGGGCATAGGCAGGAGATTCCCATCTTCCCCATCACAGCACATCTGAACACACTGCCTATGTAACTTCAGGCAGCAAAGGAATTTCGAAGTCAACACAGAAGCTTGAAAATTTTGTTTTTTCTAGAGAATAGTCAGGATACCCACAACTTCAGCACAGAGGTTCTATCCAGACTGGTCTTTCCTAAACTTTCTAAGTTCACACAGTTTCACAGCATTTAGTCAGCAGTTAGCATTAGTTGATGCAGAGAACATTAATCAAATACGTGATACCATCAAAATCAGCCAGAATTCTCTTTCTGTCATCCAAGAAATGACTGGACAGAGCTTTCTCTACGAATAGGTAACAATTTTATATTCAGTTCCTCACTAGCTCATATTCCAGGACTGTACCCACTAGAAAGCAATCTCTCTTTATTAAAGCTTTTGCTTTCTTGGTAACTGCATTATTTCTGCACCAGTGCTCTGAAATACAAGTTTCAAAAAAATTATATAATAAAGCAATCCTCAATTTTCTCAATAGTTTAACAAAGATCATAACAGAAAACTGTCTTACCTTAGTGTCTCCAGTTTCTTTGTCCTTGTACTGAACACCCACAACACAGTCATCTTCCTCAAGCAACTGTAACACAGTTCCCTCAATGAATTTTGCACTGAAATGCAGGGGTTAAAACAGAAGAGGATTAATGATGCCAACATTTCAAGGCACTAGACACAGAAGAAAAAACAATTTTTCATTGATCTTGTCTCTGACGACACAATTTGTTTAAAACTTGAAAGAAAGTGTTCTTGACCACTTTCTGAAGCCAGATGAAATGTCAAAAGGTGTTGGCTATTAATTTCAGTTCAACATTACCTTTGGTTTAATACCTGAATATTCTAAAAACTGTGTGCTTATCTTAAACACCCTGCCACTAAGCAGAATCCCCAGCTGTGCTTCAGGGGCTTTGTGGCCAAGTGGGAGATGCTGAGAGGAGTTTCACATCTAATAATGGTCAGAAATCTGGCAGCTGACTGAGTCATCCCAGCAAAATGGTGGGAATTGCTGACAGTGCAGGTGAGACCTAACTCCAAGCAGAATTAAAGATCAAGATCAGCAGCACCTAAACACTTAACACATGCACTAGATAAAAGTGAGGCACCTAATTCTGAGAACAGTCCAAACTAATCTAACCTGTTTAGGACACAGATGTCTAGGTTGATAACTCAGGAATTCAGGATACATTTGGTATGGGGGGTTTTTTTGCTAATTACGCTTTTAAACTTCTGCTGGCACTTCTCTTTGAACAAAGCATCCCTTTCTTCCACCTCCCAACCAGAGCTCTTTTGGGTTCAGAAATTAAAACCCTGGAAACTTAGATCCCTTATTGGGTCTGAGCTGTTAGACCTGATCACAGCAGTTCAGACTTAGCAGCTCGAAATGGGACACTGTCTCTCCCTCACAAATATTCCATATCCAGGTGAAATTCCATGACTTGGAGAACTGAGCTAAAGGTCCACATGAGAATACAACAGCTTGCTATTTCAGGCTCTCAGAAGGAACACAAACAGTTCAATTTATATCTTTTCTACATGCCATCCAGCACAGAACTTTCAGAGCAGATCATGACTGGCTTGATTTGCCACGCAACAGACACTGTGGCTGTAACAAAACAGGAATGGTTAAGTGTGAGCACACTGACAAAACTTCAACAGCAAGGAAGTGCAGCAGCATGACAGCAAAAGAGCTCTGCAGATCCTATCAGCTCTAAATTTCTTTTATAGTTGTCATTTCAGCTACCTATGGAAGTGCTCACTTCCTTTTCTGATTCACACCCAATATAAATCAGTTTATAATTATACAGAATTAGTTTACTATTACAAACTAATGATCCCCTACTTCTTAACTTGAAAAATTAATTTTACTCATCTGAAATGAATTCCTATTGCCTAGCACTTATAAAGAGGATATATTAATAATTATCCTCTGTATTTTCACAAGTTTAGAGACGAAAAACAAAACCTCATGGCACTATTAAGAGTTCTCGATCTTTCCTACATCTAAACAAGCAGTTTTCTACGCTACAATTCAAATGGCAAACAAGCATATACAAAACAGACATTAATGAGTGTGTGGAAAAAGGGGAAAGAATTTAATTCAAGCCACAAACATTAGGTTTTAAGTTTTTGCTTCCAGAACTCTGTACGGCTACTAGACTTTTCCCCAAGTTGAAAAAACAGGTAACCAAATTTCATTGAACGTGTAGCTTCAACAAGAAGGCTTTAGCCTTCAGAGCTAGTGAACACAATTGCTATTAATTTTAACTGTACTACAGAGCCGTTAACTTCTAATGCTGCTTTTAGTAATTCAAATGATATAACAGATAGGAGAGAGCAATTTTCCAGCTCAGAATAAAGACACGTTAGGTAAAAATATGATAATGCCATACTTCCCTTGTGAGGGGACATATGGCACTTATCATATTTTTTGGGGTAAAAACTATTTAGGTGGGAAAAAAGGCAACATGAAAAAATACCACGCAGAATACTGTTTCAGTAAAAGTTTCCTTCTCACCTCCTGTATAAAAGAAAAGAGTTAAGAGGAAATACCAAACACTAATTCATTATGAAAAGAAAGTGTCTTCCGTATTCTGAAAAATACAAGTTAGTAACTGGAAAGAGCTACATCCATATGGTGCTCCTTTTTAGTTATTTTGCCCCACTTCTTGTTGTCAAAAAAAAAAAAAGCAAACAAACATGCAACATGCATGTAAAAACTTGATTTCTGGAATCACTGATAACATCACTGGAAGACAAAGGAGGGTTGGACTACACGACCTTTAAAGACCCCTTCGAACACAAACCACAATCTAAGAAATTATGTCAGATTTGCCACTCACTTGGCCAAAGAAGTTCTGAGCATTGCTCACCAAGAAGAGCTCACTGCTTCTGGTAAAATGCCAAACCCAAGAATCAGAAGAGAATCAACCCTTCACCCATGAACTGTCCTCCCACACAGATGTGTCAGTACCTTGCCTAATATTTAAAGCCTATATTCCCTTTTTTTAAAGATTAACTTGTCCCAAAAAATGATGTATATATGATATATGTGATGTGTATGTAACTTGTGAACTTGTCTGCAGAAAGCAGAATGAGAAACTATAGCTGCTACTTTCTCTCACTCTTGTTCATTGCAGCCCTCCGTGTTGGGACAGAGGAAAATGGTTTAGGAATCTCATGGATGCTGGGAACACTGCTTTTGCATCTCTGGATCCCAACTGTGTTGTTCACAACATGACTCACTTGGGCTCTGCCATAGCTGCCCTTCGGAGACCCATGATGAACTGGCCATGATGAAAAGATCTTCCGCTGGCCACACGTCCGTCTTCAGATGTTGGATAAGGAATCTCAACCTCTGACTTGCTCTCTAAGTCATGAATTATGTAACCATTTACCACTTGTGAATCAATACCTTCTACTGTATCTGCAAAATATAAGGCAACAGATGAGTTAAAAAAAGTCTTTAAGAAACCTTAATTATGTGTTAAAGGTATTTCTTTACATAGGGTCCAATTTTCTTAAAACACATATTAAAAGACAAGTGTTTTCAAAATGGCAAACTGGAAATACACAAGCAATTTTAGTTCAAATATAAAGCACAAATAATGTATTTCTTAATTTTTCATGTAGGTGTGCTTTTACTAGGAACTTTGTTAGGTGTAGTAACCGTTGTGTTACAGATACATTTACATTTTGAAATGCACTTACCTTCAAGACCCAAGTCTCGAAGAGCATTAAATCCTCCAGGCTGCAATAATTCTCCAACTATTCTGTCAGGTTCTTTCAGATCCCTCTCTATCACTGTCACCTTTCTTCCATCCCTTGAGAGCACCGTGGCCAAGGAAGAACCAAGGACGCCTGATCCCACAATGATAATTTCTGGATCGTATTGAGGCAATAATGTTGTATTTGGAGTGGTCTCTGTCAGATACACATCTGAGAAGTTCACTTCTTTTTTACCCTTTAGAAAACAAAGCCAACAAAGTTACACATGCTGATGTATCTGTACCATAACATTGTCAGAGGGTTGACTTTGAACTAGTTCCACTCTGAGCCAGGGACTGAATATCAGTAGATAGAGAGCATCTTCCAGTCTAGTTTTGTCCAAAATTAAATCCATCACACTCTACAATGCAACAAAAGTACAAGAAGAAAAACCAACACCCCTGCAAACAAAATCAAGACCCTTGCTTAGAATTGCCCTGCTGATCAAACAGAAACGCTAACATAAGTGTCAGAGAGACTGAAAGTATCTGTAGTATGACAGTAAGACAAGGCTGACCCATATTCTTGTTCTATAAAGTAAGACACTGATGCCTTCATGCCAGGGAACTGCTCCCACATGGAGGCCTTAGCATTTTGTGAAGAAAAAGGTATTATCAGATATGGAAAATGTATTTCTCTGGAAAACATATTTCTCTTTAATTTTACTTGTAGCTGAACCTACCTAAGTACCAAAATAACAGCACAGAAAAGGGTCAGCAGAAGCGGCTACCTGGGAAACGTTATTAAGAAGTGGTCCTGAAATGAAAAGTCATCTGACAGTTAGAAGTATAAGGAAAAACACCCTTCACCTACATTTAAAACTGTTAAGAATTGACATACATCAGATTAGATATCAACTGCTACCTGAAGATGAAGACCAGCTATGCTATAGAACCTTCCCAACAGCACCTAATCACATACACTTCAAAGTGAAAAAAAGTTCTAAGGGCAACTCCAGTGTAAAGCTGCAAGTCATTTCTCCAGCTGGTAGAAGAGAGTTCAACTCACTCTTTCACAAATGCCTTGGTACTGCAGTGCTGACAGTGGTAAAAATACGATTGCATCAGTGAAACAAATGCCCAGAACAACACTGACACCAGAATTTCTAGTGGCACAGTGTCATGTTTATGTCTACAACGCAGCAAAGGAATGCAAAACTAACTATCAGAATTCAGGTAATACAAGAAATTGTGGTAAAGGTAGGCTTTACCAGGAAAACAAAATAAAAATCCAGAACTTTGACTTGCAGCCAAAAACACTTTCATGTTCTTTTATGCAAGGGGTCAGTGCTCATGTGAAAATGCCCAGAAGTACACAGGCCAGATGTACTGAATATACATGTCCTGACCATAGTCTTGGATGGCAGGACTTCCAACTAAGCTCCAGGAACCAAATGCAGCTCTCCACCACTGCACAGCAAGGCCCATGCTGGGCTCAAGAGAACAGACTGCCTGGGCTCAGGTCCTGCACCTATTGTACCAGCAATAGCTCAGCAATAATTTCCATGTAAATCGATCTGCAGTTGTCTAAACAAATGTGTTTTATCC
Organism: Pachyramphus minor; assembly: GCA_013397135.1. Taxonomy (NCBI): domain Eukaryota; kingdom Metazoa; phylum Chordata; class Aves; order Passeriformes; family Tyrannidae; genus Pachyramphus; species Pachyramphus minor. Next base: position 404,532 of record VYXB01004486.1, on the reverse strand, counting down.
ATAAATATTAGGAAGTTAATCACAGAGCCACAGAATGGTTGAGGTTGAAAAGCCTTTCCTCATAGGAGAGATGCTCCAGTCCTTCATCTTTACAACACACTGGCAACAGAAGATATTTTTCTCCAAGTATAATAATATTTTAAAATCTTTCTTCAAACACATTTGACTTGACTCCACAAAACCCTCGGTGTATTACTTAAGTAAGTTTCACTGTTTCCTTTGCCATCCAAAACGAACACAAAATATGACAAATCAGACATCCAGCATCTAAAGACAAACCCTCTCTACCCCTTTCTTAGCTCTTTTCACTCACCATGGCAGAGGGGGTCAGTTGCCAGAGGGATGAGCAGAGGGACCTTGGACCCCACGTGCCGCGTCTGAATCAAACTCACCTTTCTGGATTTGGGTTGTTCGACTTGTTGAGACCCCGGGGTGGGTTTGGCCCAGAAGAATCCAATAAGCGGCAAAGCTGAGAGGACATCAGAGAGCATCCCCAGGTGTGACTTCTGCTTCTGCTGCTGCCGCTGCCGGGGCCCCCTGAAGTGATACCTGTAGGACAGCAGCAAGCCGAGGGAGAAAAACACCAACACGGAGAGCAGCACCTCCTTGTTAGCGTAACTCATGAGGTCTCCACACTTTTTATACACGTAGATGAAGGAGGCGATGCCCAGAAAGGTCCACATCGTGAGGGTGGGTCACTGCTCCCGGCTGTTCCTCCAAAGCTTCACCGTCGGTAGATGCTGCCCAAACCGGGGCTTCGTGCAAGGGATGAAAAAACGTATATACAGAAATGAGACGACCTCCTTTGCGATGGAAGGGAGATGTTAATGGGAAAACTAGGAACCTCACAAGAGGGACAACCCACGGGAGCCTCAAACCTCCGAAACCTCAAAAAAAAAAAAAAACCAGAAAAAAAAAAAAAAAGAAAAAATAAAACGTCCTCTTAAGAACCTCCGAGCTCCACGCGGCTCCTCACGGGCACACGCGATGCCGGCGGAGCTGGCGCTCGACCCACCGCCCCCAGGTCGCCGCTCCACCGTGCCCAGCCCCGCTCAGTGCCGGAGCCCTCACGCCCGGGGACTGGGGCGGGGCGGGGAAGGGCGGTGCACGCCCAGCGGGGCGCGGCGGATGCTCTCTTTACCTGCCCGCGTCGCGGCACCCCGCAGCCGCCTCAGGCGGGGGAAGGTGCGGCGCGGCCCGGCCAGGTTCCCGCTACTAGCGGCGCCCACGCCAGCAGCGGGGAGGATGGGGAGGCCCGGGGGGATCGGGGGTGAGCGGCGGGGCAGCCCCGCGGGAGGGGTGGCCCCCCGGCCATGCTAATGAGCAACGGCCACCGCCTCCCCGCGGGCACCGCGCGCCCGCGCCGCAGCCGCGCCGGCCAATCGGCGGCGCTATGCCGACATGGCGCTATGGCCGCGGGCCAATCGGAGCGCCGCGGAGGCGGGGCCTAGGCCCGCCGGGCGATGTGACGCGCGGAGGGCGGGGCGGCGTTGCCGTGGTGACGGGATGAGGGGCGGAGCCGCCCCGTCCCGCCCCGAGGGGGCTGAGGGCGCCGGGCGGCGGCACCGCGGGGTCCCCTGCTCGGTTGGACACGGAAATCAAAACCCGCCGGGGAAATCACAGAACCATGGAATGGTTTGGGTTGGAAGGGACCCTAAAGGCTGTGTAGTTCCAGACACTCTGCCGAGGCCAGGGACATCTTCCACTAGAGTGGGTGGCACAAAGCCCCATCCAGCCTGGCCTTGAACACTTCCAGGGATGGGGCGTCCATAACCTCTCCAGGCAGCCTGTTCCAGTGTCTCACCACCCTCACAGTGGAGAATTTCTTCCTAATACCTAAATCTTTCTTCCTTCAGTTTAAAGCCATTCTCTCTTGCCCTGTCACTCATGCCTTTGTGGAAAGTCCCTCTCCAACTCTCTTGGAGCCCCTTTAGGTACTGGAAGTGCTCTAAGGTGTCCCCTGAGTCTTCTCTTTTGCAGGCTCAACAGTCCCAACTCTCTCAGCCTTGTCTTCACAGGAGAGGTGTTTTATCCCTCTGATCAACATCGTCACCCTCCTTTTGACTCATTCCAATGGGTCCAAGTTCTTTTTTGTGTTGGACTCCCCACAGTACTACAGGTGAGGACTCAGCAGAGCAGAGCAGAGGAGCAGAATCGCCTGCCTCAGCCTGCTCCCCACACTGCTGGAGATGCAGTCCAGGATGCAGCTGAGTTTCCTTTTTTTAGCACTGAGCTCCTCAGCGACATGCCCTGCGGTCCTCCCATTTTTCTGAGACTGACCTTCTCTGGGCTGTGCACTGGGTGCGGTGTAACAATATCAACCATGTCTGTCTATCGCAGTATAATGATATTTGAAAGCAATGAAGCTGTGAAACACTGCAGGATCCCCCTTCAGGAAGAACTGATGAAAGAATGAACCATGGTGTGAAAGGAGACAAGATCCTTGCAGTGGTAGAATGGAGTGGATTTAGAGGAGGGGGAAGAAGACATCTGGTAGTTTCTCAATAAAAAGGAGACTGAAACCAGTTTGATACAGGTGAAAACAGGAGCTAGTAAGAGAAGTGGCTTTCGTTTATTCGTCAGATTAATCAGTTCAGCCTAAAATTAAAGATCCTTGTAAGCTAAAGGGATCAAACACAGGTTTTTCTATATGGTAAACACACGGGGCTCATTCAACAATCATGGTTATTCCCTCAACAATGACGTGAATTCTGGAGCGGCAGAAGCATCGAAGATAATAGACAACTACCTGTAAAAACATGTTCACAGCAGGAGCTGCTTCTCTCCAGTTTGAACAAGGGTTATTACAATTGTCAGCAAGTTTATATTTAAACCACTGGAGATTTAGCCTCTTAAATACATGTGTACTTGTTTTCCTATGTTCAGTTTGCTCATGGTCCTTGTACCAGCTTAAAAGGTCTTTTTCTTCTGGTCTGAGAATCAAATTAAACAGTGTATAACCCTTCTGGACATTTCATGCTAGAGATCAAACACAAGAAGAACCACAGCCTTCAAGTTACTGGAACCAATACAAATCTAAAGACTAAGAAATGTCAGTTGATGTACATGAATAACAGCTGTTGAAAATTAACACCAGAGTAATCCAAGTGCGTAGTCAGAACTGTACCAAGGACCAGAGCAAACTGAAGTGGCTAATAGAAAGAAGGGTGATGGTTAACAAAACAGACAAAAGCAGAATTCTGTGAATGAAGATAATGATGATTTTAAGACTAGAGTAAAATTGCTTCTACTCCTTTACTCCCAGCTGCCCCAAATCCTTCTTTATCTCCTGAGGATCCTGCTTGATGCAGCTGTAAAGTTATTTGTGTCAATTTGGCCACAACAGGTAGTGTAACCCACTGCAGAACACAAACTTTCTGTCTTGTCCGAGTCACTCCGCTCTGAGCCAGAGCAGAGTGCAGCAATCCATGGATGGTATGGGAAGGAGTGAGTGTGAGTGTCTCTTTGGCTGTAGGCTGTAATTAGATCCTATTAGGTGACCAACAAAACTGAATGATTGTTCTCCTTCCACCCCAAGAAATTGCCTTCTGTTGATGAAATACTGATGCAAAATTTCTTTCAAGGTTATGTAACCTGTGAATCATTTCTCTTGATACGTCTATTTGGAGTGGTTACACTGGGAATTGAAGTGGTTACAGAATTCTGACAGATGCATCTGTTCAAGGCTCGGATTCTTTCAGAACATTCCCATATTTCCAGCCAAGACATTGAAAGTGGGTGGCTCCCCACTACTTCTTCACTTACTCTCACTCTCCTGGCTGTGGTGAAGAGCTTGACATATTTGCATTTCTTTGTTCACTGTAAGAGCTATTTTTGTTGGTTATGTTATTGTAAATAAGGTGTTTCTGTGGATAGATAGGTAGAGCTACTGATTTTTTGCTATGGTCTTATTTTCCAGCTTTATGATTTATGTGTATCTTGAACTTGGTTAATAATTTTGTTTCTAGAATGAGAAACTTCAGGCTTCACTTGTGTTACCCTGTCAATATGACTACTGTGGAAAATCTTTTAATAATTTAGGTCTCACAGTGGCAAATATGCAAAGACTGAAGCAGGAATTTCTAAAATTCCATAACAACTTCACAGTCAGGAAATAAAGACTCCTGAGAAGATGCTGGAGCTGAGCAGATTTTTCTCTTCACCTTTCTCCAGAAGCAACTTCACTCAGTGAAATGCTATTTTCAGACTTGGACAACCAGCAGTTGGCAGAGCACTGGTGTGATGTTGGAATAACCAGAAATGGTTGGCTGAACTCCAGGGTATAAAAAATAAATCATTTGATGAAGCCTGCCTGTTGTGCAGAAGCAGGCATCATCTGTGCCATCTGAATATGCAGACCCAGGAAACACAAGTCATGCCCCTGGTCCATGGTCACAACTGCCCCGGGAGCACAGGCATCAGGACCAATATCTGAGGTGTCACTGACAGTGTGTGCATGAGACTGACCCTTGCTTGCCCAAGGACGTGCTACACATGACATGGAGCCTACTCTCCCTATGCATCCTGGTCATTAATCAATTATTAATAGTCATCTACTTGCACTGACAGATAGATGGACAAAGTCTGGTGCATAGACTGAAAGATGAAAGAAAAATATCTGTCCCTGTTTCATTCATCATTGTGAGAAGAAGTAGAGCATGGCAAATTTTGCAAGAGGGGTGGCAGGGGTCCTGAAGACTGAGAAGGATGATTATATGAAACTGCAGTTACTCAGAAATAGAGATGCTTCGAGCTTTGAAGCAAGAGCCCACTTGCATAAAAAGCTGTAACGATTGTGTATGTACCAGTGAGTGTGTGAAGGAATAAAAAATTGCTGTCCTTCATGTGGGGATTTTATTGAAAAGTTGGGTGGTTCAATTCATTTTTCTAAAAAATGAGTGCAGTGCAGCTGGATATTTTCAAGACTGATCACAATGAAGAGCTCTGCAGATGTTTTCAGAATGTTTTTAATGAATGTCAGAAAAAAATAGCTTAATGTCTGAACAATAGCAAAAACATTATTAAATATGTATGTAATATATGAACTGAAATTCTGCTACGAAGTTTAAAATATTACGCAGCACATCATGAAAATTCATCCTGATGACATATTGTATTTTAAAGGTGTACCAAGGGATGTTTAGCAATATTTTCTCTCTATCCCAGCAGGAAGATAAGTGAAATAATTTGTCTCTTATTAATGCATAATTAGAAAATTAAAGCCACTAGCTAATATGCTCTTTGCAGTTAGGTAGTACAGAATATTGAAGAGGGCATCTCTTTGGGGCAAAGCTGTAATTCCCAGGGAGTCCAGGCAGTAATTTAAAGTTATTTGGGCTTGAGGAACACAGGCAATATATGGGCTGTGGTGTAGTCAGTGGCCACATACCCTGTGGCAGCCCCAACAACTACACCTATAAGCACTTCTTGGATCTGTTTTCTGTGTAAGGCTGGGATTATGCTGCCCATTTTTCTATCATTTTACCTCAGGTTGCACATGGTGATGCATTACATATGCTATCCATGTGTTTACCTCCTTTTCTTACTATATAGAGTGAGTTGGTGTTCAGTCAATGATATCCATAATCACAAGTCAGATGACTGTGATGGAAGGATGGAAAGGGAGAGGCTAAATCATTATTTTAAAAGTTACAATCTGCACACCAGCTCTGACAGAAATTTGTATTTTTCTCTGATTTGGATGACACGTTTCACAGACATTTCCTAGTTGTGCCTTGCTGAAGACAGCAAAATGTTTTCACAAGGCACTACAGTCTTCAGGTGGCAATGTAGGAGTAGGGTTAATATACAGAAGACATGCTATAGATAATCAGAAAGGAAAAAGAGGTTGAAGAACCAGAAGACAGAGGCAGGGTGGAGAAGCATATCAATGTTACAGTGGCATTTGTTAAAAAAAAGGCTTTTCTTCTAAGCAGTTACACAGCACTGAACAGAAATGCAGCCTCTGTACTGCTTTATCTCCACATGCAATCCAAACAGATTCTCTTTATGAACACCAGAGGCTGCTTCTCTCCATTGTTTCCTCAGTGAATAGTTTGTTTCTACATAGCTGGGGCTCAGATTCACCAAGAAGACAATCAAATCTTCAAGATCAGTATGCAGCAATGCTGAAGCGAGAGGTGCACTAGTTCTGTAAACAGAAAAGCTGCTCGTATTTGTGAATTCCCATGAGGTGGAATTGCAAATAACACATCAACAGTAATCCATCCATGCACTAGAAATTGAGAACAGGTGAGCTTTAGAGCACAGATAGAAAGGACAAGCCAGAAAACCAGAAGGGAACAGCAGATAAAAAAAATAAACAAATAGCAAATAAAACCAAAATAAAATCTTTCAGGACAGGAATTAAAAAGTGCCAAATTGACACTGCTATGAGTGAACTTTTCCTGCTGCTGAGCAAACTTGTTTACTAGAGCACAAGTCTGATAAGGAGTGGCTGAGAAAAGTGGGGGTGTTTGTCTTGGACAAAAGGAGGCTCAGGGTAGACCTTACTGATCTCTACAACTACCTGAAAGGAGGTTTTAGCCAGGTGGAGCTCTGTCGTTTTTCCTAAGTAGCAAGCAACAAGATGAGAGAAAATGAATCAGTTGCACCAGGAGAGATTTAGATTGGATATTGCAAGAAATCTCTTCACAAAAAGGATTTTCAGGCTGAAGCAAGCTGCCCAGGGAAGTGGTGGAGCCATTGTGGAGAACCGTGGAAGTATTTAAAAGACATGTAGATGTGGTACTTAGACACATGGTTTGGTGGTGGGCTTGGCAGTGCTGGGTTAATGGTTGGACTCAATGAACTTAAAGATATTTTTCAATCTCAATGATTCTATTCTATGATTTCCAAGAGAGTTAATTGTCACATACCAAATTCCTTATGACTTCATAACAAAAAATACTGCTTGCCAATAAAAGTGTCTACATATAAATCACTTGGCATCTATAAATGTCCAAGATAGGTGAAGTTTATGACTTAAAATTACGGGTTGGAAATATCAGTAAGAATAAGGACAGTCTGTAATTACAGACTCTGGAAGGGCACATTACAGCAAGATACTTGACCTACAAAACCTGGAAAGAATCCACTCAGCTAACAAGTTCCATCTAGTAGGCTTTTTGGTTGTTTGGTTGGTTGCTTTGTAAACTAAAGATTGTCTCTCTACACTGTAGGAGCATGTGATAAAAACTTATGAAAGTTTATTGTTTCAAGGTGCAGATAAGTTTTTCCACCCAGTTCTGTATATTTTCCCTGCCATCCATCTTCACCGTTTGTTTTCAGTCTTTTCTGCATCTACTCTAACTTTTCATTAGGGGGTGCAATTGCTTCTTAATCTTCAAAAACTGGAAAAAATACTCATAGGCAAAATAGTCTTTTGGATTGAAGACCTGAATATTTTCCCTCAAAGTCCAAGCTTAATTTAATGGCACTTCACATCTCTTCTTTCACCTCCTTGAGGATACTGATCTTTACAAGTGCTTCACCTTGACCAGACAAGGGTGTCAGAAGCCGATTTGTTCAGGTAATATTTATTTTCTAAGCAAAAACTCTTCAGGCAGGATAAACACAATTGAAGAGCCAAACCCAAACATTTTTTTTTAAATGAAAATACCTAACAAATACTGGGCTAAGTGCATGCTCACTGCGCCTCATAAGATGCCCTGTGGTTCTTTGCTTTTCAAAAGAACATCAGACAGTGGGGAGGGGCTGACCTCCATTGCCCTGTGGAGCAGAGACATCCTCAGTGTTGCTGAGTTGCTGTCTTCTGATCTCCTGATTTCATTCGTATCTTTCGTATCAGAATTCTCCTCTAACCCTTATGCTGCCAAGTGTTAGAATTTCAGTGCTTCGATTTTATTTGTTTGTCTTAACCTGGTGAGGCTTTAGTTCATGTACTTTTTCACATCTTAATAATTTTTTTGATAAAAGTGACTGAAATTCACTCAGCTGTGCTATATCAAGCTTGGTCTTGGATGAGAGACAGTGGAATCCTTAGATGAAAGGCTGCTCTGCCTTCTCACTTGCTCTTCCTCCACCTGTACCTCAGAGGAAGCTCACTTAGTCTCTCAGACAGCTGCCCAAACTGCTGTTTATCTCCACCCTTCTCCTCTGCTTCACCTTCTCTAAATGGTGACTGCTGAATGTCCTCCTCTAGCTCTGTCTCTGCTCTTGCGTCTTCCACATGCTTTTGTCAATGCCAAGTCTGTGTCCCATGGATTCTGCCTCCTCTAGCTTACGGCAGATCCCTGGCTCCCAAATTTGTCCTCCTATAAATAAATCTAGACTGGTTTTCAAGAGTGCCAGCTTCTTTCAACTCGGTCAAGGCTGATGAGCAGAATCAGGCTTGCTGATGGTCATTCCTGGCTTGTCTCTTGCTCTAGGGAAAGGTTGGGCCCCTCGCAAATGAAGGCCAGGCGATGGGCATCCTCCACAGAGCCATTGAGCAAGTCAGGCTTTGTAGAGCTGCTGCCTACTATAATTAGCCACAAATCCTGGTGGAAGGCCAAGAGGACTCACACTTGAGTTGGGCAATCTCCCTTCCCTGCCTTTGTCACTGAGAGTGAGGGAAAATCACAGAGGTTAGCAGGTACACGGCAAGGACTGGTGGGATGAGCAGTGTTTCCAAGAGTGCTCTACCAACAGTAGAGCATGGCCACTCTCTAGATGCTCTAGAGCCCCACTGTCAAAGTGTAGATGACTATTTCTTCATTAAACCCTCTTAGGAAGTGCTTTAACAGCATTTGTGGCCTCCTACAGGACTCTGTACTTGTGTGTAATGAGCTGATAGTTACCTCTAATGGGAGAAAAGCCCATGTGCCTTTTGTGCAGATCAGGAGTTTCAAATACAGTTACTGCATTTCCCACTGCAACCTCTTGAAATAGGTCTGAGTTACAACAGCTGCCAGGTGCCTTAATTTCCAGGAGGACAGTAGAAATAAACAGCAATCATCTACCTTTCAAAAGGAGAATGGAGTGCATAATGAATACAAATTTATTGCAGGGGAAACATAAACATCAAGAAACATAAACACACTGGATTTACCTGAAATTACACACATTTCCCTAAAGGTACGAACTCAGCTCTGTTTTTCTTAGCTAAAAATGGGGTAATTTTCAAGAATGCTGGTTGCTTTCAGCTTCCATCAGTGCTGGACAAATCAAAATGTACTGGATTGTCTGGAAATGATCCCCACAGGACCCTGAAGTTGAGCTTTCGATTTTGTGGGCAAACAGCTGTCACAGTGTCCTGATTATAGAAGTACTTCTCTACATAGCACGCAGCAGTGAGAAAAAGAGACTGGAGTTGCATTGAAAATCAGCATATAAAATGGATTTTACAGGAATTGAGGTTTAGACTTTCTCGTTTCAAACTTGCAGGTTTGGGAAAAACCCTCACAAAGTATTTAGGGACAAAAGGGGTTAAATATGGATTTAAGTACTGCTGTGGGTTGGTGCAGGCATATGGGAACAGTGCTGGCTTAAGTGAGATCTGTAGTTTTGACTCAATAACCTTCCTTGTAAAAAAGGGATATCTGGTTTTCTTACCTTTCCTGTAAAGGCATGGGAACAGATTCTGTTGTTAGGTGCTGCTATATTTCTTTCTAGTGCCAGATTTGGTTTCCTATTATCTCAAAAGCTGAAGTGATCGACAGGATATTTTCAATTGTTTACTTCAATATATGTTATTATCAACTATTTTATACAGAAACTATTTCAGTTACTTTAGAATCCTAAAAACAACTTAGGTCGGGCTGTCTAAGCAGCCACTGCACTGGGGTTGGGTCTCTGTCTCCAAAGGGTCCCCAGAAGTGCTGCCAGGTAAGTGAAGCCTCACTGCAAAACTCTCTGCAGACCCACTTAGGCAGATCCCTCTGCATTTCCCAAGCAGACTTTGCCTGTGGCTGGTACCCCCCTCTTGTGGACTTTCGCTAAATTACATACCAAAACTCCTATATTTTGTGTCAGAATCAGTCTGATTGATAGCTGTGTGGCTGCCGGGTCTTCTACTTTGTGATAGAAGCGGGCAAAAAGTAGTTGGGAGAATTTCAGTACAGGAATTTAACTTGGAGAATCATAGAATCAGACGGGTTGGAAAGGACCTCTGGGATTATCAAGTCCAAACCTTGATCCATTACCACTGCAGTTACTAGACTATGGCACTCAGTGCCACATCCAGTCTCTTCTTGAATACCTCCAGGGACGGAGAATCCACCACCTCCCTGGGCAGCCCATTCCAGTGTCTGACCACCCTCTCTGTAAAGAATTTCTTCCTAGTATCTAATCTAAACCTCCCCTGACAGAGCTTGAGACCAATTTAATTTCCAGTGTAATCACCCATTTTGATTTATTTGGACTTCTCTATTTGTACCTTTAGCTTTTTATGCTTTTTTAGTTTTATTCTAACTGCTTGATGCAGAGTATTTTGAAAAACCAACAGGTACTGGAGGCTCATCTCACACTTCATGTATTTTTAAGATCACAGGTCTTTGAAGCTCTCTTGACGCTTCAGTTACTACAAAATGAGGGATTGTGGCATGGAAAGAAGCAACTGTGAAAACCACTAAACATGCATATATCCATGCCAGTGCCATAGCAAGATGTATTAAAGTAGTAATCAAGTAGGAAAGTAGTAAACAAGTAGGAAAATGATTTCATTGTGGTATATGGCATTGCTGACAATGATATCAGAATGGCCTGTGGGAATCTGTGTTCTCAAGGGCAAAAATCAACATTAAAAATTGAAAAAAATATGAGCAAAAGAGCTCCATGTCTGATTCTTAGATGTGAGAAAATGCATTTCACTACAATATTTAAGATATTCATTGTGTTGAATTTGCCAAATAAATGACTGAGAAGTGACTGGATTATAGCACAGATAAAGAAAATCCTGTGTGCCACTGGGTTCATTAATTGAGCAGCAGTGGCTCAAAAGCAATGGCTGTCAACTGATCCAGAGTAATTCAAATGAGGAATAAGCCCAAATGTTTAATACTGGATGTGATTAATGCCTGGCAGCGACTCTATGCAGAGATGATAGAGCCATGGCTTTATGTTTGTAAGTCAGGTGTCATGTTGTACATATTTTAGCCAAGCACAAGCAATGCTTCTGTTAAACACAAATAATTGGATTGAATACAGAGGTAACTGGATGACACAAAATGGTTTGTGCTACATGTGACAGTTTAAATTACTGTGTCCCCTCCTGGAACTCAATTCTATGAATTTGTATTCTCTCATGGTCTCAAAATTTACCAGTGTGAGAGGAAAGTAGAGTTAATGAATGAAGGAATTCTCCCTGCACTCCTGAGATACCCTGTGAACCTCTGTAAAATGCCAAGGGATGCTAATTAAATGAAATATTAGGAAAAATTCCCAATACAAAACTCAAGTACTTGACTGTAGCAGAGTATTTGTCAATACAAGTAGAGTAGCAGGTGAGTGTTACAACATTTACAACATCCTATTTGAAAACGCTAGTTGAAAACCTTAAGGCAATATCCAGCTTTGCCTCTCAGAGGGAAAAATTAGTTTGATATTTCTTGATAGGTGATGAAATGAAGATGAGTGTGACTCTACCAGTGCAATGATTGGGAAAGGGAGGCACCGCTTCACCCACGAGCAAGTACCTGAGATGAGCTTGTAAAGGGAACTCTCCAAAACACAGTAACTGCAAGATGGAAAAAAAAAAAAAGGCTAGTCTGAAGCAAATGCATCAGAGTGTGGAAGCAAATGCATCAACATCTCACCCCCACTCCTCCCCATAGGCCATACTATGAGCTCAGAAATGCTTGTTGGGCGTCAGTCTTTATGAACAACACCTGGGCTCAGCTTCTCTTGAGCTTGTCAGAAACACTGTCTATTCCCAGGAACCAGTGCTGTCTAATGAGCTCCTAGGTTTTTTTAACAAACAGCCTTGGAAACTTAGTTTACTTACCTGAATAACAGCACAAGTGGAGCAATATTTTCATTATCAAACTTTCAAAGAAAGTTAGTGACCCAAACGGTGGCCAGGATGGGAAATTACTATAACTAAAACCAACTCTCTTGCAACCCTATAAACTGCTGTTCAAAGTGAAGCCCTTTAAGCTGTCCTGGACCACAGTAGGCTGTGACCATCAATCGCCCTCTGATGGGGCCTCTCAGAGCCAGCAAACTCTCAAAAAAAATATAGCCAGTTTGCTATATTTGGGGACTGTTGAATGATGACTACAATCCTGGGCTGATACCCCCACTCCTCTAGGCTCAGTCCTTCACCTGTTGAGACTATGCAAAGGCATCTGACATGAGAATTTAATTCAAGGGGAATTTTTCACAGGTACATCCTGAACAGACTCCTTTATGCCTGTGTGCATGAGAGTGTGAATATGCTACAGCAAATGTACTCGGAATGTTCCTCGCTTAGATTCTTAAGTACTGTAGTTTTGTAAGTAAGTTAGGCCTGTAAGTAGGTTACTGTTGTGGTATAGTTAATTCTATATGAATCCTTTGCTAAATTGTTTATCTTAAGTTTATCTATTAAGTGCTGTTAAATGCTGTTGAATGTTGTTAAGTTTAAATGCTGTTAAGTGCTAAGTGTTGTTAAGGTTAAGTGCTCTTAAGTGCAGTTGGGCCTCTAGGCATAAACTGTTGGTCAAGTCTGGACTTAGTTTAGCAAAGGAGTCTATTTTGAACTTTGTGACTCAGCAGAAGAATCTTCCATATTCCTTTTATCCTTACCCTTCCCCATCCTTTTCTCCCTCTTCTGGCCCTGCCCTCCGCTGCCAGACTCCCCATAGATACTTTTGGGTTTATTTTTGTTTGAATTGATTATTTTGGATTTTTGTTTGCTGTTTCTCTGTGTGCTTTACCATCTAGTAAGTAGTAGAGTGAACCTTGCCAACAAACTTTGTTGTGCTTTCACTTTTATATTAAACCTGCTTTTGCTGATACCTTTGCCAGTGATTCTGTAAGCGACCTTAAAACACTCATTCATGACACAGAGAAACAAAGAAGAGCCTGGAAAATGGGACCTCTTCCATTTTATTGTCAGTTTCCTTTTACTAACACCTGTTTTTCATCTGCTCTAAAAATCAGAGAATCATAGAACAGTTTGGTTTGGAAGGAACCTTAAAAGATCATATAGTCCAATGTCCCATCTTTCACTGGATCAGGTTAATCAATCCCCATCCAACCTGACTTTAAACACTTCCAATGATGGGGCATCTACAACTTCTTTGGACAGCTTGTTGTTCCAGTGTCTCACCACTCTTATCATAAAAAAAATTCTTCCTTATGTCTGATTTACCCTTTTAGTTTAAACCACTTGCCTTTTGTCCTGTTACTACACTTCTAGTAAAAAGCCTATCTCCTTTTTTCTTATAAGCCCCTTTTAAGTATAGAAAGGCTGCAGTGAGATCTTCCCAGGGCCTTCTTCAGGATGAGCAATCCCAGCTCTCTCAGCCTTTATGGGAGTGATGCTTCAGCCCCCTGACCTCTTTTGTGACCCTTGTCTTGACCTGTTCCAACACGTTCATGTTTTTCTTGTGTTAAGGACTCCGGAGTTGAATGCAGCTGGAGGTGGGATCTCATCAGAGTGGAGGGGGAAAAAAGCACATCTCTCTTGACCTGCTGGTCACACCTTTTGATGAAGCCCAGGATACTGTTTGACTTTCTACACTGCAAGTGCACATTACTGATTTACTTCCACTTTTTCATCTACCAGTATCCCCAAGACCTTCTCCACAGGGCTTCTCTCAATCCCTTCATCCCCCAGCCTGTATTGATATTGTATTGATATTGATATTGATATTGATATTGCCAAACCCAGATGTGGGACCTTGCTCTTGGCCTTGTTGAACTTCATGAGATTTGCACAGGGCCACTTTTGAGCCTGCCAAAGTCAAGATCTTCAGAGTCATTTGGACTAGATGGTAATTGAAGGTCCCTTCCAACTGAAATATTCTGTTTCTGGTTTTAATATTTTGTTAGGCACACCACCTCTAGTCCTCTTGGCTGGTGACTGGGATGCTTCAAGAGTGAAAGCAAGTGATGTGTTGCTAGGCAAGAGTTTCTGTGTTTAAGCTGTAGTGCTTCTGAGGTCCGTGGTTATCAGTGACATGAGCCTCATTCTTTGCTATTTACCAAAGAGCCAAACACATCAGAAGGGACTGAGAGAGGAGCTCATTGTGCTCTGACAGAAGAGCCAACAGTAGCAGGACTGGACAATTAGCCTGCCCTTCAGGGAACTGGACATGGGACAGGCTGCCCAAGCAGCCTGTCCTTTAAGCCTACTGTGCTGCTGTCTGAGCTTTCCCTCTGGTCTTGTTCTTCCTTGGTCTTGCCAGGCTTTGATAAGCTGATTTACTCCCATCCTCAACACAGACCATGTTCTGGCATTTGAGGAATTCTGGTCTTTAATTACCTAATGGGTAGCAGTGCAAATATTCCTGGGAGATCTGGTCTGAGAAAATAGTGCTGGGACTTTACTGGGAGTAACAAGGACAAAACATGTTCATTAGAATCAAGTCAAGTGAGGTCTGTCCATTAACTTTCCCTGTGTGTGATGCCAGCAGGCATTCTCGTTTTATTTGGATCCAGATCCAAAGAGAGGGTCCCGGAGAAGTCCTGATTTCACATTCAAAACCATGTAAGGATTGTTATGACAAGTAGACCGTGCAAGGAGCATTTGAATTAGTGGGCAGTTCTGCTGTGAAAGAAGTCATTAGCTAAGGTCGAAATGGTTTTGGCCATATTCATGCTACTGTGCTGTAAAGAAAAAGAGTTGGCTACATGAATAAGGGTATTTTTTGTCTCCTCTACATCCTGTTCCCAAATACAGTAATGGGCTAAATATTTAAAGATCAATTAATACCTTTAATAGAACTGATCTCACCCACAAACTTAAGTTTCTCTGGCTCATGTTTTCAGTGTGTTTTTCCTCACAAATCAGACTGAACATTTTTTCTCAAGTTTGTCTTGTCCAATGACATTTCTTGGCTGAAGTTTCCTCTTCTTTGGCAGCAGCAGGACTGTACTTAATGCTGACATGAGCCTCATTCGCAGATTAAAATTGATGGCAGATTCAGCCTACCCCACATATGTGTCTCACGCTGCTGTGGGATAAGTAAATGTCAAGTGAAGCAGCTTTTGGACCACCACAGTTTTCAGGCTACTGTGATAAGGCAAGTTGTGTTTGGGGTTAGTTAATTTTTGGATTTTGGATTTAAAACACTCTGGCATTAGCTATGCCTCAAAGGTTTGGCAGACAGCCAGAGTCAGAACAATTTTAGCCAACCAGATTTAATCTGTCACTGCATATGTGTCAGGGACCTAAAGGTGAATCTGCAGCTGTAAGAAAATTCTGTTTCAATCTGATTTATTGTCATCTATGGAAACTTGGTATCAGTCCTTTTTTTTTTTTTTTGGAAATAAATGTTTTATTTTGTTAACTTCTCACAGCTTGAAATTTTCCTAAAATAAACCATAAAAGTATATATTTGCCTTCAAAAAAAAAAAATTGCCTTCAAAAAAAAAAAATAATTCAGTATCTCAACAGTGTCACATATTCATAATTATCAAGAATTCAGAAATATTTTTCCTAAAATTTTCTTTTGCGTTTCCAATTAACTCTGTAGAAGTCCTGCATTTGCAGTAGCAGTACTAAACACATTTGAGATTTCTGGTTCATTTTCAGACTTTCTGCTGATTTGCATTTATTTCTTTCCCAAACTTTTTCAGATTCCTTACTTGTCTGCTGTGTCCAGATTTGCCTGCTCTGAAGATCAGTTTGAGCAATTCTCCTTTCAGTCTTGTGTTATTGTGCAGAATCACACACATTGTTCTTCAGTACTTGAGAAAGACCAGAAATGTAATGAGATGTTTTAGTTTACTTCGTGACCTACCCCAGGCAAAACGCTAACTGAAGTCAACTCTTCAAAGCATTTCAAGGTCTACTGAAGAGTTTTGCATTTGAAATTATATTGATTAATGTTGCCCTTTTCACTCAAGTAGATCATCAAATTGCAAGGCTTTGCATGTGCTTTTTTCTCTACTGGAATAAAAATTGCTAACACAAATTAGATATGTTCTTAGTATAATCTTGTTTATTTGCAAAAAATGGGCATAAATCCTGTTTCTGTGTAGGCAGAACCAGCAAATTCTGGTGGGATGACGGGTCCCAGAAAGACCATCTCTCAGCTTTTTCTCCAGGTCCCACTCCTAAGTCTTTCCTGTGCCTTCCTGTTGCTAATGTTCACATCTTCCAGGCCACACCCCAAACTGGTTTTTTTCGATCTACTAAACCTTTTTGAATTTATCTTCCTTATTCCTCTGCACGTTCCTGTGCAATTGAAAACAGGTCTGGACTGAGAGGCTATTTGAGCTGACATTCTCAGAGAGGTAGTCTGGAATTTCTGATGCTTTAAATTCAAAACAATATGGCAATGACATTATCTGAGCTTAATTTAGGAATTTTATAATCACAAATTAATATTATTCCGAATCTTTCCTTTGTAAGTAGTCTTTTGACAAAGCTTACGTTGGAGAGGTCACGTTACCAAAATAATCATTATACATTTCGGTAAAGATTCCAGAAGGATAAAAAATAGCAGTCTATGGCTTTTATACAAATTAAAAAAAAAGAAAAGAAAGACAACCTTTTAATCAGACTTTTACATGCTTTTCTGACTGGCAGTCTTCTTAATCCTTTATTGAAAAACTAAAGCAAGTATTACAGCATTTCATGAGACAATAGAATAGCTGGCAGATCCCAAAAATTTCATCACCAATACATCAGACCCAAATAATGAAACATGCATAGTCAGTAAGGCTGTGCTGGCGTGGGTGGTTCGAAACAGAAAGCAAACAATGGGGAAAAAAATAAGAAGCAAATGTAAGGAGAAATTAGGCATCCACAAAGTCTCACACGAGTTAGCAAGTTTCCTGATTTTTTAATTTTTAAATTTCTGATACAGGGAAAAATCCTACCTGAATTAAAGAATCTATAGGGTTTTTTCCCCAGCTGTCAAATATCCCAGCCTCTGCTGCAAAAATAGCAATATTCTCAGTGTGGAAATAGTAGAAGCCAAAATCCAATTGTTAAAGTTCCTGGAAGTATTGAGTACCTTTTTTTTGCATCACAAGAACCATGAGAACCGAGCCTTTTCTTGCTGTGTAGAGCCAACCTGAAAATTGTCTGAAGATGGCAGAGCCCTGCTGAACAAGGTCAGCTCCCACGAGAACTTGACTTGCCTTTGATTCTCACCCTCAACATGAGTCACATAAACAGCAGTGGGCAGAGCTGTAACAAGGTTGAATGCTTCCTGGATAAAATCTCAAGGTGATGACCCCTTCCTAGGAGTGGGAATAGAGTAATAGTGTCTGGCTTTAATATACATGATGGAAAGCAGTACAAGTATGGGCCAGCAGATGAGCCTGTGAGCAGGAAGGGCTGCACTTCATCACACAGTGGTGCTTGTACCCGTAGGGCTGCTGCTCATCAGAGTCAGGTCTCAGGAAGACACTGGAACAGCTTGGCCACTCTGCCTACACATCTGTGCCTTATTCCCAGCGACCTGAGGCAGGTGTCTCCTGTGAACCACTACTGCAGAGGTCCTTAAGTGATCCAGAGTTTTGGGAGAGAGAAGATATGTCATAAACAATTACATTGTTAGATAGGGCCCAGCTGCTGCTTACTACATTCATGGCTGTCCTGAATCAGAGTCTTTTTTTTTCTTTTTTAAGTCTGAGGTTTATTTTAGTAAAACTTGGGAGACCTTCCCTTTGATCAGAATTAAACCACTCATTTTAGATAAGGTCTTTTGTCTTGCTTACTTTTAACACTGCCTGGTCAAACAAGACAGCTTGATGACTTCAATAAACATTTTTCCCTGGAAGAAACTCCAAAGAACCACACTTACATATTTCTTTTATACTTAATTACATCTACCTCCCTTGCTCACACATTTCCTGTTTCGTGTTTTGGAAACACTGCAGTGTCCCCTGCAGGCACTGGGAAAAGTAACTTTGAATTTGGCCCAACTTTGATGGCAAGTTGGACCAACCTGCCTCCAGAGGTCCTTCCAGACTAAATTATCATGTGAGTTTAGGTTTCTTACCTGCTGAAAAATCACTCCATTGCATTTTTATCACTTTTAGTTCAGCAGTTATTATCTCGCCGGCATGATTATCCTTTTGTTCTTAACCTTACACTTGCTCATTGACACAAATTTTAGTCAACAAGGTGAACTTAGGAAAAATATGTCAGTGTTTTCTTTGCTAATCAGCAAATAAGATCACTATGACTTTCCCGGATAATTGGGTCCCTTATGAATATTAATACGTGTTCAATAATTAATGTCAATCAGTTTTCTCACACTGAAACATTCCTATTAGTATTTTTGCAGGGCTTTTAAAGCACCATGAGAAAAACTCTCCAGCTGAGCAACAGAAGCCACAACACAGTTCCCACTCAGTTTAACAGGCTTTGAATTATATTGTGGACAAGAACTGTAAGAAAAAAGATGCAGTACAGAACAAGTCATAGGTAACTTTGCAGATAAATACTACTCTCAAGCTGATGCTGGAAGAACGAATGAATTGCGATGTCTGCCAGATTTACTACATAAAATCAATATAACTTGCATGTTTAAGTTTCCCCCCGCTAAAGTCCTTGCTGGGTAGTTCTAAGGAGCTAAAAGGAACAGGTCTTCTCTTCAGCTTAATGATAAGGACTTCATCAGCAAAAAAGGGTAAGGGGGCAAGAGAAAAGGGGCAGTTCTTTTGCTGTTATTCATGGAAGATTGCAACTTGGGGTTCTGATTCTGCAGATACTGAGTTATATTTGTTATCTTGGGAAGAACTCCCTTGGAGTAGAATGAGAGTCAGCAGCCCTTTCAAAGGATTGCCAGGAACTGACCGTTTTCCTAAATGCTCAGGGCAATTATCCATGTGCCTGGGTAAGGCACTCAGGGTGTGGGACAGCAAAGTTCAGCTGCCATTACTGTGGAGAAGGTGTAAATCCAGAGCTTCCTCCTCTTTGCTGTCACTCTACCCATCTGCTGCAGGGTATTCTGGTACCCTGTAGAAGTTCTGCTTTGTATGAATACCTGAATATTCCTCAGGACAAGAAAAGCAAATAAGTATATTACAATATGGTCATTAGGGCATTCAACTCTTACCAGTATTTAAACATTTTATGGAAAATACAGTTTAGAACTTCTCCCCCAAACNACTGACCGTTTTCCTAAATGCTCAGGGCAATTATCCATGTGCCTGGGTAAGGCACTCAGGGTGTGGGACAGCAAAGTTCAGCTGCCATTACTGTGGAGAAGGTGTAAATCCAGAGCTCCCTCCTCTTTGCTGTCACTCTACCCATCTGCTGCAGGGTATTCTGGTACCCTGTAGAAGTTCTGCTTTGTATGAATACCTGAATATTCCTCAGGACAAAAAAAGCAAATAAGTATATTACAATATGGTCATTAGGGCAGTCAACTCTTACCAGTATTTAAACATTTTATGGAAAATACAGTTTAGGACTTCTCCCCTAAACATCTGGGTGATTATAACACCTGTCTACTACCAACGTCCCAGGATAAAAACTGGAGGTCTAGGTGAATGCTTTGCTTCTGAGCTATTATGGAAAAGAAGCAGACTCCTCCAGCCATGATTTTATAGAATTGCATGTCAGCCTATAATACATATCAAATTCTACAGAAGAAATAGGGGGAAAAATTTGTCCCCTGAATCTCAGTGGGGATCCTATCTAAATTCAAAGTATCTGGGTCCTGTAATGACATATGAGTTGGTATCAAGGCATGATAAACATTGTCAGGTTACGGCAACATCTAAGTAACTGTCACTACTTTTCTCTTTCAAAAAAATGTATTTACTTATTTATTACAACTAATAGCACCTGTATTTTGATCAAACCCACCTAAAATGATGTAGAATAGCTTGAATTCTAATTTTGTAATTTCACTCTCTAATGTGTTAAAAATTTACAGAATTGAATACTGATAAAAAAGTGTAATCAGCAATCCCTCTCAAAAGAGAAATCAGTAACCTTAATAATGAACTGGCAAGAAATACATGAAGGTAATACTTGCACAACTCTGAAGTGAGAAGTTTCCTGAAAAAATCCATAAACTGAAATAATTGAAGAATCCCTCCGAGTCCAGCTGCCAGGTAACTTTTTTTTTTCTTGTTAAACCAAAACATTCAACATGTGATAAGCTAGTCCAATCTACTCCAGTCTGCACTACCTTGCACAACCAGTGTCAAATCTGGGACATTCTCAGTCAAATAATACACCTGCCTCTGATACCATGTATCAGCATTGCAGCTCTATAGTCATACTGTCCTGTTACTAAAACACTTTTTTTCTTCCTTGCAAAAAAACCTGTAAAACCACACATTAATTTTCCAAGAAACCTAAAGATATATCATGAGCAACTAAATACATTTGAAGGGAAGATTTGGTATGACATACAAACATACACAGAGAAGAAAGAAGAGAATGAAAACAAGAAAATCATCCGATTAACCAATTAGGGCAGCATTGATAGTTCACTCATTCCTACATTTTTGTTATTCACAAAAGTGAATTCCTAGGAAGTTTTGAGTGTCGCACAGAGATGCCTGGTGAATAGCTTTGGGAATAATATTGTAAGTACACCTTCTGCCAAATGGTAGCAGCAGCAAGAGAGAGCTAAATTTAAATATCAAAGACATTAAAATTGACACACACACTGGCTGCTAGCCAGAAAGCTGGGGAAAGCTGTGTTGTTTGGTTTGGTTTTTAATGAGTTCCTTTTTTTGGATCTCAGGGAGCTTGTGGTAGCAAGCTGTCTGTCAGGATGTAGCACTAGGGAGGCAGTGAGATGCGAAACCAATGTGTGGAAGATCAGCAGTAGATAAGTCTTTCAAAGGTAGTTGGCATAGAGGTAATAATTACATCCACATCAGCAGGAGAGGTCACTCAAGGACAGAGAGCTGAGGGTGTAGGGGAAGGAGCACCTTTTGTGGGGGCTACACCTTGAGGTGGGAGGAAAAGCTTTGGGGAGAGATGCTTGCTGGGAAGTGTGATCTGAGAGAAGAGGAGCACAGAAAAGTCATTATGCCCAATCCTACAAGGTGTCAAAGGATAAGTACTTCGTAGCTGTGTCAAACACAACAGATACATCAGGGAGGATGAGGATGATGTGCAAGTCTTGAACCTTGATTAGGAAGTGGACTTTCAGTGACATTACTAGGAGGATGTCTGAGAACAGGAGCCAGCAGGAAGAGACTGTAAATGGTCTGAGACTGAGATCACAGCTATTTTTTTATTTCCTTATTGCCACCACAGTCAGTTCATTCATCCGTGTTGTTTCTCGTAACAGCCATAAACAACAAGAGGTCTAGAACCAAGAGTTCCGGCTTTATTCATTTGGAAGCACCAAAGGTCAGAGATGTAAAGGGATGCATAATGGGCCAGGAAGATGGGTTTTCCTAGGAAAAAATAAATCAACAGGGAAACCGAAGTACTAATGCACTGAGCAGGGGAATAGGGAAGAAATGGCACAGTCAGCGACACAAGAAAGGAAATAACAAAAGCTGTTGATTATCATATCAAACTGAGGTTAGTGGGCCCCATTAACATATGTTACCTTTGCTGGGTTTGCTTATAAAACCCACAACTACTACAGAATGTTGCATGTTTATTTAAAAGAAATCAAGAAACACAGATAATATTGTTTATTGCTAAAATCAAAGTAGTCACTTAGTGGCTTATCTTGATAAGGCCTTGCTAAAGTGGGGTGGCATCTGCTCCTCAGAAAGCCTGAAGAAACCTCTCAGGAACCACTCCCTTAAGCATGCCTTCTGCTGCCTTATTTTATTTAGTTTGCATATAATTTTCTAAGCACTTCTCAATGTATTAACATATTTTTAAGTACATTAGGATATAACTAATACTGGCTATGCAAATTCTTTAAATCAAAGTACAACTCATCTGCAATATGCTGAATTTACATTGTGTTTCTCTGGCTTGCCTTCCTCTGGTTGCACTCCTGCAAAGCTAAACTCAGCAGAAGGGAAGGTGAAAAGATTTCTAGGTACTACTCATATACCTCCTAACAGGGTACAGCAGATCTTATCTTCCAGCCTGTCCTTCCTTGGGGCCAGCATCTCAAGAAACACCAGCAAGCATCAAACTGTGCAGGCAGGAGTGGTCAGACAAGGGCCTGTCCCAATGATGCTGCTGAGAGACCTTGAACCTTCACCTGGCTCAATTCTCACTGCTCTGTGCTGCAAAATGGGCATAATTATACTCATCTGCCATGCAAAACTGCAATGTTTTCATTAGCTAATACGTGCTAAGGGTCTGGAAGAAACTCTTGGTTCACATAAGATGTATATAAATAGAGAGATGTATTAGGGAGATATAATAGGGGATGTATATAAATAGAGAGAGAACACAAAGGCAGTGAAAGGTCTCTTCAGAATGAGATGCTGCGCTCAGATTAAATAGGTGAACTTTGTTTAAAAAGACATTGGTGGTATGAAATACTGACATCCCACCTTCTCCTTGTGCCTTGCAGGAGCTTGTGCAGAACCGTCAGGATGCAGGGACAAGCCAGCAGGTGGCTGCAGATGCCAGTGGTTGCCTGGAGTGGGGCAAGCCCCAGGATGCCAGAGGAAACCTGGAGTAGGCTCGCTGGAGTTATTAGCACCAGGTACCTTTACAAGCAGCCTTATTGCAAAGTCTGGTGTCAGCCAAAATCAACTTCTCCCGTTCCCTTTCTGCACAATGTTTTGAAGCCAAACCACTCACACCAGGGAATTTCTACTTCAGAAGTGCCTACTACTGAGTGAATTGTTGCTTTGCACTAAGTAAAAGGCAGTGGAAAGTCATAAATATGTTTATGAAGGCATTTCCCAGCTCAACAAGGATACATCAATTCTGAACTAACCTGAACTTGTTCTCTTACACCACCCTTTTATAGTCTAATTTTGTCAGGCTCTGGATCAGAAATTTGGATCCTGCAGTCCACCAATCACACTTGCTTTCTTATGGCAAGTGGGACTTCAAGGAGCAGGGAAGTGGCTTGCAAAACATTCCCTGTAGTCCCGCCAAGTGGATATCAAAAGGCAGGAATCTTACTGATTTTCCTTAGAAAGCAATGGGGAAAGATTTTGCATTGGTCTGCCTGCTGGACTCCCATGCAGTGGGATTTCACAACACAGCAGGGCTTTTGGGGGGTCTGTCTGTCAGAACATTCCCGTGTCAAAGCATGAAGAAATCACCAGGGCCAGTAAGCGCATTAGAGAAGGGAACAGTCTGTAGCCTTTCGTAGCTGCACAAACGAGCACTAAACCAAGAGAATTACACAAGCATTACACAAGGGAGGCTTCACTGGAAGTGTTGCCTCTGGCTCACATTCCTTTTAAGCTGTTATAAAACTTTAAATATAATTAATAAATAACCAGGCCTCTCAAGCAGAGATGAGTCCAGAGCTCTGCCCCCTGCATGAACCGAGTTTGTTATTTCAGCTCTCGATATGAAAGTGCAGCGTATCACCACGCGCTGCAGCGCAGCTCCTGGCCCAGCACTGCCAGCTGAACTCAGCCAGACTGGTCTGGCTGCATTGCTGCTCCAGAGGAAACAACCCCCGGTGGCTCCAATAGCACAGGGAGGCTAAACCAGAGACCTCATCCGAAAGCAGGATGGAGGCACCTCCTGCAAACTGCCGTTTGGATAAAGAATGAAGAAGGTTGTCTCTTCCCTGACATCGGGGTGTTTTTCCTGCTCCTCCAACTCTCCCTTCCCGTTGCAGTATCAGCAGTGGCCTCAGCCACTCTGTGCTCACAGGGCTGGGACATCAGGGTTGTACTTCATCTTGGTGTTCCCTGCAGGAAGGAGGGGCAGGGTGGCAGGAAAGGCCACGGAGTCGCTGGATTGAAGGAAGAAACCTCTGCCTCTTAACTGCCTGACAGGAAGGAGTCTTCACCTCTCCCACCGTGTCCTCCAGGCAACTCCAAGGGAAAACTCTTGGACAATATCTTCTCCCCCTTTCTTTTGTTTATCAGCCTTTACAAAGTTACTGACTGGCTCTAAAATTAAAACGTTCTCAAACTCTTTAAGTATATAAAGACCAGTTTTTAGATCCATGTCACACTTTTGTATTTTTATCCACTCACGTTCATTTCTAAACTATTAGAAACCTATAGAAACCTGACAGACTGATTGCAATTAATTTATTGGTATCACCTGGATTATGATGTCCCTTTGTGCCACAGCCACTGCTGTGGAACATTCCCAAATTAGGAACCACTTTTCTAATGTAACAGGCTGTTTAATGGGGAGTGTCTGGGTCAAACCTTTCTGGTAAAAGAGGTATGACTAGACAAAAATACCTGAGAGTCAATATAGACTGTTGATAATTAGAAATACTAATAAT
The DNA here is from genome assembly GCA_013397135.1 of Pachyramphus minor. NCBI lineage: Eukaryota > Metazoa > Chordata > Aves > Passeriformes > Tyrannidae > Pachyramphus > Pachyramphus minor. Next base: position 380,104 of record VYXB01004486.1, on the reverse strand, counting down.
TACTCTTCCCTGAATTCCAGTTGGGAATTTATTGGGGTTTTTTTAATGTTTCTAAAAATCTGATCATTTTTATCTGAGGGCATAAATAATGGATTTCAGAATGCAGCTTCTGACAGCTTTGAAAATATTAGCTGTGGTTGATGGTCTGTAGCTGAGACAACATTGACTCAATTCCTAGAGCTGAGAAATTCTCTGTGGGTGTCAAATACCACACAGAAGGTTAAAGAATGACTATCATAATTGCATGCTTTATATTGTAGTGTTTCTCCTAGTAGGTGCAGACTAACAAATTCAACATATGAAATAAAATGAGCACTGAATACCAAATACTCAGCAGCCAGACACTTAAAGGTAGAGATGAAAAATAGGAATATTACTATAGCTTTATAGAATGTTCAGCTACTATGAAACAATAATTAATATCAGGTCTTGTTTAGACTTTTAAATTAATGATGCATGACAAATGGCAGCTCAAAATTGACCCAAGGAGTGCATTAAAATTCACTGTAAAACATTTTCCACGGTTGTCACAGAAGATAAAGCCAGAAGAGTACATTAGATGGCTAATTTGTGACCCCTGGCTGATGATCCATGATTTCAAGATGAACTCTTATAGCAATATATTCTTACAATAAATCAATTTAATATTTTACTGTGTGTAAAATGGTGAAAGGTACCTCATAATCTGCTAAGAACCTATTCACAAACTCTGGCTTTGAATTTGAAAACACGAGTATACTAAATGAATCCATGACATTTCAGATTTTACGTAAAAATAAGATACCATAAAAGTCATGAAGATGAGGTAAATAAGTGTCAGGAACAACAAGCAGGTTTTATACCAAGGCTGATGGTGTACTTAGTTAATGCATTTACACATCATGAGACAACAGACTTGTTGGTTGCTGCAGATTTTCCTTGTCTTCAAGTGTCATTGTTGACTCATATCCTGAGGCACCCAACTACCGAGACTGAGGTTGGAATAGGAACAAAGAGATGACAATGGTTTAGGAGCTTCGTGTACTTCTTACAGACAGATTTTAAAAGTGTTGTTTTATCTGTATCATCCAATATAAAGCACCTTTAAAAAAAAATAATTTGCTGCATGGCTGTGTCCTCTGGACGAGATGTCATTGCCTTCTCTACTATTCCCTCTATTTAATGAGAAACTCTGTGAAGTTTGGATGAGCATAGGTTTTGTAACATGGCTATATATAGTGCCATTGTACCCAGGAAACATGAAAAAAATTCAAATTGAAATATTGTTCTGCTCTTTCGAAAAAGAAACGAGGAGGCCACTAATTCTGCAACCAAGCTTAAAAAAAAAAAAAAGTAAAAAAAAGTACCCCAATGTACTTTTGGGGAGACAGGAAAAGTTTCACCCTTTCTTCATGTCTGCTAACAAGCCCTTGGTGTCCTACCCTGAGAGCACCTGAACTACAAGACAAGTTGTCTGATCTCTGGGAGGTTTCTGCTAACCATGTTTCCAAACAAAAGGGGCAGTTGTCATAGGAGGAACAGAATGTTTTAGGTGCAGGCAATGTAAGTAGGGGATGCCCTGAGTGTAGGTCTTGACTGGTGTTTCTGAGCTGTCCCAGAAGCAGAAATCTAGGTTACTGAAAAAATTTATGAGTGCAAGTTTAGATGTCTACAGACATCATATGTCAGAGTGCTAAGTGAAATTTTTGAGATTTGCATATTTTGAAGTTAGTGCCTAAACACCACCAAAGCCTAACTTCAGGCATTCAGGGCCCTTCACAAATCCAGCCCAGTGGGCTCAGAGAGATTTAGAGGAAAGATCATTAACCAAGTAAACTTCAACATCTGTAATAAACAGATATTTTGTATGTCAAAGTATTCAAGAAACTCAACCTTTCCAGTTCTGGATCAGTTCCCACATTTTATTGTGGCTGGCCTGCAAAGGGCAGGAGACTGACTACAGACTTTGACAGTTTTCATCAGCTGATATAGAGAAAGGAGGAAGAGAGTTTCATAAAGAGACAAAAAGTAAATAAAAACAGTTGCCATGTTCTTCCAGCATTTCTTGAAAATTAGTTGTATAGATGAAGGCAAGATATACTTTATATTCCTCAAAAACAGCAGAACATAATCCTGATCATTCTTTTTGAAGGGGTTATATGCTGACGAGTAGCTGTAAAACATTTACAATATACATTTTCTTTCACATATTATTTGAACAAATATCACCATTCTCCCATTCTCCCGTGTGTTCCTGGAAGTCTTAAATTGGTGATATGGAGAGTGTTGGGTTTCAGTGGACAAACTCCCATTACAGAATTGTAATAAATTGAAAAGACAGTTAAGCTGGGTTTGGCTGGGGTAGAGTTAATCTTCCTCATAGTAGCTGTGTGGGCCTGTGTTTTGGATTTGGGCTAGAAACAGTGTAGTAACACAGGGATGCTTTCATCACTGCCAGGCAGTGCTTACACAGGGGCAAGGCCTTTTCTGCTCCTCGCCCCACCAGTGGGCAGGCTGGGGATACACAAGGAGTTGGGAGGGGACAGTGTGGGACATCTGACCCCAGCTGACCCAAGGGATATTCCAAACCATGAGACATCATGCTCAGCATATAAAGCTGGAGGAAGGAGAAGGAAGGGGGGACATTAGAAGTGATGGCATTTGTCTTTCCAAGCCACTGCAGCCCATGATGGAGCCCTGCTTTCCTGGGAATGGCTGAACACCTGCCTGGCCATGGGAAATGGTGAACGAATTCCTTGTTTTGCTTTGCTTGTGTACACAGCCTATTAAACTGTCCTTGTCTCAGACCCCAAGTTTTCTTATTTTCACCCTTTCGATTCTCTCCCCCATCCTACCACAGGGGAGTGAGTGAGAGGCTATGTGAGACTGAGTTGCTGACTGGGGTTAAATCATAACAATGGTCCAAAAAGATTTTTCTCTTGGTATTTTTGCACATGTTTTTATAATGTCATATCTTAAAATAACAACACTGAACTGCAGGGAAACGAATCTGATCATGTAATTGAGGGACAAGGATTTTCTTCCCACTGCTCCTACTGTCCTCTTGGCTGGCAGAATATGTCCCTCACTTGCTCTACCAGCTTCCCAATATGTTTTCCTGTAGTATTGATTCATCTTTAAGTGTGCTTACAACCTGAACATACCAGCTAAAAAAACTTCATAAGAGCAAGATCTTATCATTTGATGACTCATAATATCATTCATGTGTTTTAACTTTGGTGTCTATCCAAGCAGGTGTTTTATCTTTCTTATGAACAGCCTTCATGATTAGAATTCATTCCCTATTTGCATGTCAGTAATAACAAAAAAAAGCCCCTTCTTCTACTTAAGAGCTGGATACTGTTCACCAGAGAGTGAATATTCTTATAGATACTATTACCAAATCAAATAAGTCTTTTTTTTTCCTTTTAAATCACCACAGACATCAAAACTGAGCTACAAGTATTCTAGCTGCTCAGACGTAGACATGTATTGAATGACAAAATCTTCACCACCACTTACAAAGGAGTAAAAACAAAATAAAATTAAATGGGACAAGAAGAGATTTGTCCACCTTATGTTATGGCTGGTATCAGAAAAGCAGATGATGTAACCTCAGGCATTTTCACTCACACCTCAGATGTTGATCACTACCAAACACAGAAGACTGGCTTTAATACACCAAGAAGCTGAGCCAACACTGCAGCACCTAATCTCACTGGCTAATTAGAAACACTTGAAATTGATTCTTTCTAAGGGCCAGCAACAGCTGGTGCATTCAAATCTGCATGAAGCAGCTCTGGTGTACATAACTGCCACAACCAGGAACTGGCAACACCCCTAGAAAAATGAGGCTTAAGGTGTCAGTCCTTTTTGAGGTGGTGCAGTAATGTGCCATTTTAATGGAGCCTTTGAGTGTTACTGGGAATAGTGAAAAAAAGAGTAATAGCAATTTATGCAGAAAATAAACATAGCTACTCTCATGAGTCTTCACTACTTAGAAGAGCATGTTTTGTTCTGTTGCTGCTCAGTAAATCTGTTTCTTCTGCCTTGCACTGTTTAGGTTGGGGCAAATTGTCAGCCTGCGTTTAGTAGGAAAGTGTCTTCAAGACAAACAAAGAAAATGCTTTTTTTCATTTCCTTCACCCTTCTTCACTGTTTGTTCTGCCTGTGCTGTGTAACTGCATAATCTCACCTACTGCTGGTTATTTGGGTAATGTAGACATTTACAGTTGTCACTGCAGGGGTATGAGATTAGATATTGTAAAGACTTAACTTTTCTTACATTATCAAGTACTGATTTGTGGCAGCCCTATTGCTTTCCATTGCTGATTAGCCTTTGATGAGGCCTCGTAGCAGTGCTGCCTTACATAACCTACCTGAACTCTCATGCCCTTGCTTTGAGGTTGAGAGCAGAATTAGGTCTGTTATTTATTAGCTCTCTAATAGTGTAACTTGCCTTAGAACTGAAAGAAACAACATAAGAAGTTGTGAGATTTCTAAATCATTAGAATTTGCTCAAAGGCACATAAATTCCTTTTAGTTTTGGCTTGAGTTACTATTCTGTTGTTTGTATCAGCCTGGAACGCTGACTAGTCCTGTGATAACCTGTCTCTGTAAATGAAAAGGCAAAAAATTCACTAGTGTAACTGTGTTTTTAGTTAAGATCATGTATATAGTAATTTACTTCAAAATATCTTTATCCACTTTTTTATTTATGTCTATCTTAAAATGCAGCTGTTTTAACTATTAAGATATATGTATGACTTTCATAGTGAAAAACTGTGAAGAGTATAATTATGTGTTCATCCTTAACCCAGATCTTAACTCTAAGGGAAAAAGATTCCTTATATAAGAAACAGAGGAACAAAAAAGATTATTGCGTCTATTCTGTTAAAGCTCACTCCATTCAGAAAACATTCCCCTGCGGTCAGAATCTAATTGCTTTCTGAATAACCATTATGTATTCGCCTTTGCCCACTGGGCTATTCCAAACGTGACATTCCTTAGAGGGGGAAAAATGACATCCAGCTGTCTGGTTTGAATTTCTTTTTTGCTAGCAGATACCAATATTCATCCAAGAAGCTGTATTAGAAGAAAATTGAGTTATAAATGCAGTAACTCTGAAAATAAGTGGTAGAATTAACACTTGCCACATTACCTTAGTTTATTGCCATTCTGTGTCTTACGATACAGGTTTTCATTGCATCACTCTGTGCCATGTGTTCCATATGGTGCTTGGTTTGCTCAGTGCTAAAGAGGGGCAACTTCAGCTGAGTGATTGGCTTTAAGTTTCACTGTGCAGCTTCAGACCATGTTCCAGTGGGTTCTGTTTAATACTACACCATGTTCACAAATGTTAATTTCCTCACAGGCTCCTCTGTGGTTCTCAGAACTATCATTAATATTATTGAATTCATTTTCCTACCTTTCTGGAGGTGAATATAATTTCTTTTTTCACTAAGGCAGAGCTGAAGCCCAGTCAAGTAAATATCAAAGATATCCAGTTGTTTTGGATTTCCATTTTGGGATCATGAGAAGACTAAATTTCTTTGGATTACTTTACATGTGCTGTGGATAAGAACATATTACCATGGATAGAAACCAGAGATGAGCTGAAAAGTATCTGTCCAATATGACCCCATCATAACAACTGCTTTTCTTTATATAGTCCCATTCTGCTGGAACCCTTCAGTCTGTTGTCCTGGTCACCTCATTTTCTTTGACTGTCAAGGTCAAGTCATGCCACTGGTGTTCTGACCTTCCTTATGCTTAGTCTCCTCTAATTCAGCATCTCAGGATACATCCAAAGTAAATGCTGGGAAAAATTACGCTTGCTAACAGTATGGGAAAGTATCCCAGCGTAAAGCCTGCAGTTGTGGCAGCCTTTAAAGATCCTGATGATTTCATGGTTACTGCTATCATTTGAATGGTAGTTTTTGTACTTGAGGCTTAATGAAATATCAGCCATGGAAGGGCACAGGCAGGCAGGTCATATCAGCAGCAATCCCAAACGTAAGCAGATGTGGCTAAGCCAGCAGCAACTGTGCTCTGACCTTGGACCACACATGAATTTCCAGCAGTTCCTGTATAACTCCTGTTCCATGGGGCCTGGGGCCAGCACAGCCTTGCTGTGGTCATAGACCTCATCTGTGGGAGCTGAGATTGGTATCATCAGATCATTCTGGGTACCTAAAACAGGTTTGACTGGCAAGAAAAGGGTGAGGTCTTTGGAACCACTGATTTCCAGACAAAATCTGTTGGAGTTCCCCATCCATCATCTCTCTGTAGCATCTTCATATTGCTGCTGGAGACAATTTCTCAACAGATACCCAAGTAAAATAAGGAAGTTTGGGTTCCTGGGAACTGGAAGACAGGCAGTGGTGGAGATAGCTGGAGTTTTCCTGAAGGAGAACTAACCTGTGTGTCAAGCTAGATTGATGTGTTCCAATGAATCCTGAAGAGATTCACAGATCACCTGTGCGATGAGGGGCTGTTTTAGCATTTCTAGTCCTGAATATCTGACCACTGTGTGTACTCTGACAGCTGCTGAGATAATTGGGTTTTCATCTCCATGTATCTTCTAAGGCTGTGGTTCCCCACATGCAAGGAGAAATGGTGTCCTGTTGGATGAGACAAGTGTGCGCGCTGTGAGGGGGCTTTTGTTCCACTCGCAAAGGAGACGTGTATGCCTGGAGAACAAGGAGCATACAACACAGCATACTGGTTACCTTGCCTAGTCTACAAAAATGGTTTTGGTAAAAAAGAACTAGCAAATTGTGGGGGGGATTAATTGAACCAGCGCTTGTCATGATGTGTGCATGATGTTTGAGATGCAGTACAAGGACTTTGAACATAGACTTTAGCACCTTATCAAATTGTAGTCTGGGTTTTCACTAGAGCAGTCACCCTGAACTAACCTGAGAAGTAAAGGTAAATAAACAAAACTCTATATTTTATGGTAGAATTTAGTGACCTCCTTTTCTTTCTCTCGAAACTGGATATATTTCTTTATAATGTACATTTTTTTCATCTGAACTATAAGCAGCTAAAAAATAAGGTATGTAAAAATGTCAGCAGGAGATTGACCTTTTTGAAACTTCTAAATAGGCATTCTAACTTTGAATCTATTTTCTCTGAAAATATAGGTCTAAGTTTAAATGCTGGCTCCAGGCAAACTGTTTGAATTGTTCAACTGTCTAAAAATATACTTAAAAGCTGTGTATGAGGAGACAAGAAGCTGATGTAGAAGCAAAGGAAGAGACAGAATGTCAGAGCCTTCGGGAAGCAGGAGCACAAAGACTTCACAGATGTTCCTTTCAAATAATCACTCATCTGCCTACTCTTGGTGCAGATATTCGTGTGCAAGGAGCATGCCGAATTCTTCCATGAACGTTATGTAAAGAGAAATAAGCTAAAAATAACATTTTATGACCAGGAGACCTAGAGGCAATGAAGAACAGAAAAATAAAAAATATTTGAACTGAAGAAGATAATTTGCTTCAGACAATCTTTCTAGTAAGCAACTAGGGACAAAATAAGTAATGCTATTTGACATAGCCCCTAAACACAGAAGACCTTGCTTCTCCTTAGATTTTTCCTCATACACATGAGATAACAAGACTTTTTTCTTGGGTGCTGGGTCTGCCGGATCAGGAACTGAGGAAGATAAAAGCTGAAGACTGGAGCAGTGACCGAAGGGGCAAGGCTGATGAAATGGGCTCTTGAATTTTGTTCTCTGAGGTGAGGAAGATTTTGCAAGGCAGATCACCTGATTCCTTGCTCCATGCAATCTCTTTTCATTCAGTCACCGGAGGTTGGAGATAGTTTATGTTTCTTTATAAATGGCTTTGAATGATATCAGATCTGCCTTTAATTGGGTTACCATCCTGTCTTTCCCTGCTGTTCTGCATGAAATGCTTCTTTGTGACATACATTTCCTCTTCTTTTCTGTACAAAAGCTAAAGATGAAGATCAAGTTATTTCTGAATAACAATGTCTAGACTCTATAGCTGGACTTCATCCAAAAATGCTTAAACAGGTCATAGCCTAAGCTGGTGTAAACTGGCACAGCTGCACTGGCTTTGTTCTAATTATTCTGACTAAGGCAGGTGGGGATGTAGCACATGTTAACCAGGCCCTTCTTGCCCTGATAAAGACTTTTCTTTACTCAGACTTATTCATTTTGGGGTATACTGAGTGATGCTTTAATGTGAGAAATTATGAATGGGCTTCAAGTGCATGACCCACTGTCTAGACTATTGCTGGCACTTAATCTTCTGCCTTCCATGTAGGCATTATTTTTTAATGTTTTACTGCTGTTCCTGCCTGTGTGTTGGACCGTGTGCTCATTTGTATGTGCAGCTTAAGGAATGCACGTAGGGATGGCTCAGGATTGCAGGGAGATTGCTGTAAGTGCACCATATCTTCTTTGTGCCTTCTCTTTTCTTCCTCCTTCCTCCTTTCACCAACCTCAACAACCTTTAGTTTGTAGACAACAGCATCAACAAGTCATTATGAATCACCCAATCTGGGAAGAAATACTTCAATTGCTGTTCATAATCACCTGTTCTGTCATCACTAACTACAGAAGAAATAAAATACTGTCAAGATTGACCTCCACGCTCTCGTAAACAATTCAGTCTTGCTGTTTGCCTGCTGTTGAAATGAGATAGACATTGGGCTATAGAGAGATGGCCCCCCTTTGCCCAGAGTTTTACAATGACTCCTCTCATCTCAATACGTGTTCATTGCCGACATCATGCAGGTCTCAGCACGCTGCGCTTCATCACAACACTTCAATCAGAAGAAGAAATCCTTTCCTTGTTAGCTTTGGAAAGATTTAGGTTCTGTTTGAATGCATTTCATATTAAAACAAAAAAAAATATGGAGAGGTGAGACAAAATTGTTGCTGACACAGAGCTGGAAAGGAGTGTGTTATCTCAAGATACCTAAAGGCACTTTGTTCAGAAAGACTCAAAATGCAAATTTCTTAATCTTGATTTTGTTCCAGATGGTGGCCCTGGTTAAGTAATTGAGTGTGTTTTAACTCTGCAAACTGCTGAAAATGCAGGAAATAAAGAGAAAAAACAGCACAGGACAGCATTTGCCTTGTTGCATGGGGTATGAAGTGGGAAAGGCCTACCTGTGGCCTCACTGCTTGGGAACCAGAACCCGAATGCTGTGGGGTGGCAGGGTCAGGCTGTGGGGGCTGTAGGAGTGGCTGTGCTGTCTGTGTGACAGGGGAGTGCTGCTGCTGGTCAGCACAGGTGTGACACAGAGAAGGTAGAGAGATGGCCACCATGGGCAGTTTTAGTTTGGCAAGTTTTTCACTCTTTTTATCAAAATTGGACATTAAATTGGCCCCCAATTCTGGGGCCAAGGCAACCCCAGAAAGCTTGCCTTTATATTAATGAATTTAGGGGCTTTGCCCTTTGACTACCTAACTCTTTTAATGGAAGGAGAAGTATTCTTTGGAGAGTCAGTGATCATTTAGACACATCGAGTTGATACTCCTGTTCACAGGAAAGCCTTGTGCAGGCAAGGAAATGATGGATCCCTCTCTGTGCCTCCTCATAGCCTAATAGATAATGTGATGGAACTTGAGGGTGTTTTTTTAAAACATCTATAAATGATAATGCCTGGGAAAAGACCTCTGAGACATGGTCTGTAGTTTAACTGCTGATACTTTTATAGCAAGGTATAAAAAAAGATTTTGAGTCCACTTTTTTCCCCATCAATCACCACAGCTGCCAGATCACCCTTGTCTTGTCAAAGCACAAACCTTTAGAAGGTATGTTAGGCATGTTCCTAATTTGGCTTTTCTCTCTCCACTGTGTCTCTAGGAGACCTCAATCCTCGCTGGTGCCACCACTCAGTGTGTACAGGAGACCAGAACCTGCATCTGTCTGTTCATCACCCTGTTTGAACTTCACACCCCTGCTGCTACTGGGCCTGTCCTGTCTTGCTGTTGCCAGCCTACTCACCTTGCCTTTGTCCCAGTCCTCCCCTCCCCTGTCTCCGAGCTGCCTCCTCCTGTCACGCACACACCCACTCAGCTGTGCCGGGTGCCTCCATCCCGGTTTCATAGTCAGAAGGATGAGACCTGGGTTTCTTCAGGGCTTTCCCGCCTCACAAAGGGGACAGGGAAAAAGGATTGCATTGGACTTCCTGGTGACATGGAAGAAGGAGGAAGGAGTGCCTGCACCTTCTCCAGAAGGAAGGAGGCCTCTGCATCCTGGCTGTCAGTGCAGGGCAACATGCGGGGCTCTGGCTCAGTGTCAGCTGCATGTTCCTTTGAGCCCACCAGCTTGCAGATGGAAGGGGGCAGGGAGGGGGTAGGGAAAACCAGAACTTAGAATTCTCTGCTTCCCTTGCAGGCTCTGATTTTAATTGATGGTACACTTCTATGAACAGAGTGTCTTTTGGCATAAAAGGACTGGGGAGCTGTAGCTGGGAAAAAAAATCAAGCATTTGAGGGTATGTGTGGCATAATTCAAGCTATAGCTCCTGCCAAATTTTTTACAGAGTAACTTCATTTCTTGTAAGTTTTTTATGTGTAGATTACATTTTTCTGCACTTTGTTTTTGGGTTATCTTTTTTTTTTTTGTATTTTGATGAAAGTATTGTCTACCAATTCTCTCCTTGATGTCTGTGAAAGATTGATTACAAGCATTTAGCAAAAAACATTTGAGCAGCTCTTATTGAGTATATAGAGCTACACTAGATTTAAATTTCACCTGGTTATGACTTAAGACAATTAATTTGACTCTATTCAGTCTGTTCATGGGGTCTCAGAAGTTTAAGCAAACCTTAAAATCAATTGATGGTTGAAAATGAAGGCATTAAGTTGCCTGGGAGCGCAGGTCAGTGCTTCTGCTCATTCCCAGAGGTATTGATGGGAAGTCAAATACACTCAAATCTATGTCTAATGAACCCGGGCATCAGTGGGATCTGGGGAAGAAGAGGAAGATTCTCCCCTTTAGCCTAATAGTAACCTGAGAGTGTATGAGCCCAGAGCCCCCACTTCCTTGAAGAGTTTCTTAACTAGGCCCATGTACACAGAGAGAATGACATTTTCCCGGTGTCTGCTTTAGCAGGATGCTGGCTTTTGGTTTTGCAGTGCTCTGTAATATATGCAGAAAACTTTCTGTGGACATTCCTGACAAACAAATCCATGTGCAAGAACATCCTCAGCAAGTAAATCAGAGTTCTTTCTACTCTTTGTGCAGTTCCTGGCATGGTGGGATGTGGGGCTCTAATCAATACTCTGGGTCAATGTGAAACTAGGTGTGCACCAATGATGTATTTTCTCATCATCCTGCAGGAATCACTGTTACTGCACTGACACGCTGTGTGTGTTGAAGAAAGGAAGGTCTGGGTCTGCAAAATATTTCTCTTGGGTGTTAGATGAAATTGTACAAGACTTTTATAGCAAAGTCTATAAAGCATAGCAAAAAAACTCTAGTCATCTGAACTGACAGCTATATTCTTGGTATTTTTATATGTTTTATCTAATATTCTATATGGTAGGTTCAAAGTGTAATTATTTTTGTTTCAGTTTCTTGAGCTTCATTTCTCCCTGAATTGTCTCAGCAAATTAATTGCCTCAGCTCTCTTCCCCCACAACAGAAAACACGGTTTTAAAGGCACTGTCCTTCACTAGGTAAAAGACAGGGTATGAAGCAGTTGTGCTTGGTGGTATTTTTGAAAGGTGACTCTCTCCACAAGATCTGTCTACCTTTGCAGTGAGCTCAATGCTTTGTAAAACTTGGCCAGTCACCAGTGCCCAGTGCTGTGGTATTCTTCCCTAAGGGTATTTCAGTTTGTGGCACAGGGCAGGTTTCTGCCCTCAGCAGAAGAGCACTGCAGTAAGAGGGAGTTGCATTATAACATCTGCACTGGATTGTGCTATTTCCAAGCTGCCAGTTCAGAGACACCAGCAGGATGAAAGGCCCCAAAACCCCTCCCTGGCACTCACTCCCTGATCGTGATGATAAAGTTTCAGATTGTGAAGGAAGCAGGACGGCTTCTCAGGGGGAAACTGCAGCACTGATGCCTGCAACACCTGTGCTCTCTGCAAATTTGGGACTTCTTACAGTAGGAAGAGGATGACCACATTCCCTCCAAGGTAGGCCATCACACTGGTATGTGGGATTGGGAGGTGTAGTTTTAGCTGGTGTCCTTTAGCCAGCCCCTCTAGGAGACCTCCCACTGCAGCAGGCAAAGGCTGGAAACAGCCCATTAGCCTCTTGCTTGTGTTTCCACTCCTGCTGGAGTGCAAATTCCTTTTGCCCTGACCCAGGATAAACACACCTGTGTTCTCTTCTTGCCTTAGCATTTTATTTTGCCCCAGTGAATAACAGCAAAGCAGAAGAGAGAGCTTTGTTGTTCAGGAAGCTGACAGTTATTAAAAGTAAATTTTAAAAGAAGGCAAGACAGAGGAAGGGGAATTCTGACAAATCTCTGATATGTAGGGAATGTGTGGGGTTTTTTATATGGGAATAAAGCAGAGTTCAGAGTTTCTTCAATTACATTTGGGGAGTTTTGTTATTTGAAAAAAATTGTTAACAGTTGCTTTATTTTTCCTGAGCCAGGGCAACATTGATTGATGTAACTGGAACAAACAGGATTGCATAAGCCTGCAGAGGTTTCCTGGTACTCTGGTCAGGCTTTGTACTGATTTTTATCATAACTGTGAAATTCTCATCTGACATCTGTACTGGCACATCATGTCATTTGCAGTAATGCTAACATAAGGCATTCCCACAGAACAATCTCCAGCACGTCACTGTGGAGGGATAGGATGCAGACACCATGAGTTTCTGCTGGACACGGGCACAGCAACAATAAAAATAACACCCTTGATTTAGCAAAAGAAACCGCAAAGGACAGGTCAGCTTTGAGTCTACTGCAAATGGTTCAACTTAGATGACATTTTTTCATGTAACTTTTGTATCTAATTCTACAGTCTTATCATCTGGAAGCAGTGTGGGCAGATGCAAGTGAATGAAAATAAAAGCTCCATGGGGTTTTTCCTTATTTATTTTTTTCTAAATATTGCCTGCCGTTTGTATTTATAACTAAATGAAAAACTTACGGTATTATAGTCAATGTCTTTTGGATAGCTCTAGGATTTCATATCAGAAGAATTCTTTGAAGGACAACATGCAATAATCTCCTGGAGACAAGGTTACTACCTCAAATGTTTGTTTACATGTGAGAGAAAACCAAATTTATAGAAACACAAGACAAACTGAAAATCTGAATGCTGAGAGTAAGAAGAGAAAGGACATCTGTGCTTAAGGCATCCTGTGACTGTGGTGGCAATAATTCATTACAAATGATTGAGAGCTGCAGACAATCACTTGAGGACTGCTTGTGGTGACCTAAATCCCCTGACATTGACCCTGGAGTGGTCCCCTTGCAGGTAATATAAAAGTCCTTTGGAACACCAACTTGCAGACAGACGTACAAAAGCCTAGAAAGCCGGTTTACAACATCCATCTGACACACTCTTCTGCCTGGAATGGTATTTAATGCTGGTCACGCAGTACTGGAGTGGGGAGAGCCCTCATGGCTGTGCAGTTCTGCCCCTGTGCAACATCACTTCACCCATGGCTGTTCTGGCCTGAGGGAGGCATCCAACCACCAGGACAGTGCTGTCCAGATGATTTGCAGGGTGTAACGGAAGGCAGATCTTTCTCAAGAATAGTTGGGCTTTTGGACAGGTGGACAAGTAGCTTTGTATTTGGGGTAAAATTTTCTGAAGCTCAAAGGTCTCACACAAAAAGAAGTTCTTAGTTTTTCTTTTGTCCTACTGACGTGTTTCACAAGGCCATATTAGAACAGGTAACCAAAAAACCAGCACTTTGGAGTTCTTTGTTTCATTTCTTATTTGTGAAACTCAAGCTCTTGGCACAGATCCTCAGATGTATTTGGGCATGTTGGATCCTACAGATTCCTGTGATCAGGTAACTCAGCTGCAGCTGCCTTGGAGACTCAAGCTCAAGGGCTTCCTATCACTTCTGAGAAAGTAGATTTGCACTTTTAAGAATTTTGCCCATTATTTATGGAAACAAAGAACCCTTTCAAAAGAGAAGCTTCGAATTCCATAGCATTGGGCCAGCTGCGTGATCGTTCCCTGGGGTGAGGGCTGCTCTTGCTGTGCTGGGAGCAGCACCAAGCTGCCCTCATCAGGACACTGGTGCTGAGGGCTCCTTCCACATCCAACTTGCAGCAATCCCAAACCGAGGACACACTTTGGCACTAGAGTAGCCCTATGGAAGGATATACCTGCCTGAGGTAACAACTGATGTTTTTGTTCCTCATTCCTGCTCATTTAGAAAGCAGGCAAATAGTGATAAGCTTTAAAACAATTCCAAGAAGTTTGTAATCACAAACAAGCTGTGGGAACTCTGATTTAAGTCCAATTTTTTGGGTTTTTTCCACATAACATATGTCTGTTTACAGCAGGAAACCAATAAACATAGTGTCAACAACAGCCATCTGAATAATTCTTCAGGGTTTGAAGGGCAGTTTGTAACTTCATTTAGTGACTGGCTTCATTCCCTCTCCCTCCCATGTAAATCTGAGAGACGAAGGGCTCTGAAACAGCAAGTGAGATCTGTGTCTGCATATGGAGACTTAGGGGGTTTTGTTTCATTTTTCTCTATGAGCTTGGTATAAGCCTGTCTCTGGCCTTCAGTAGAGAACAAATAAGCAATAATAGCTACTGTGGTGCAAAAACTATAAAGGCAACTGACAGTAGTGGGAGCTTCCAGTGCTCATGAGATGATACTTAAAAATGTGAGCTCCAATGTGTATGACATAATGAATGACATTTTGTATTTTCTCTGATAGTTGAAAATCCTTAAGTTCATTACTCTTAAGAGGTTATAGCTAAGTTAAAATTCTTGAGGAAAGTACTGGATAATGACTTTGTGATCTGGACTCCTGCTCTGTAAGGAACATCTCACATAGGATGTCCCATGCTGTAGCTGTTTCTTTCTTCTGAGAACATTCTAATTTTTTCTATTTTATAAGGTTCAAAGTCTCACAATGCTTCTATAAAAAATACAAAACTGCTTTTTACAAAGTAGAAATAATGTAGTCTGATTTCCCTTTTATTTGAGTCCTATTACTGGATTTCCACTGCCTAAGAAGGGTTGAGTAGCTCCTGCATCCCACAGTCCTGTTGTGTGTCGGTCCATTCACTCTGCCCCCCTCATGGAGACATTTTTCCATGAAAAATGTAGTAGAAACTTTGCATGCTGGAGATAGATCATTCTCTGAAATCAGCTAAGATTTGGAAAAGAGCTTCATGTGCAAGAGCAGCAGAAGTGCCTGTAGCTTTGCCTGGGGAGGGGTGATGAGCCATCTGGGAGATTATGGATCATGATTAAAGGGCAGACCAATGTGAGCAACTGTGGTCTGCTACAGATCACCTGCTTGGGAAGAAGCAGCAGATGTTTGCAGGTCTGGTTCTTGAACCACCATGGTGGATTCTCGGAGAACACAGCAGGGAACAAGCAATCACGGTTGTTTCTAAAGTGCATTGAGGATAACTCTCTTCCAGGCACAGATGATGGACAGCTAGCCAGAGGAAGTTCTCTGCTCTACCTGATGCTTACCAATGTGGAAGAACTGGTCAGCAGTATGAAAGTCAGGGGTAGCCTTGGCTGCAGTGATGACAAGATGAAAATTGGGGAGGAAACTGGTGCCAAAGGACATGGAAAAGGTTGAAGTGCTCAGTGCCTTCTTTGCCTTGTTTTTTCAAGTAAGATTTGCCTACAGGAATACCAGGTCCCTGAAACCAGTGGGAAGGTCTGGAGCAAGAAAGACTTGCTCTTGATAGATAAGGATTAAGGAACATTTAGGCAGACATATACAAGTCCATGGAATCTGATGGGATGCACCCATGAGTACTGAGGGACTTGGTCAATGTCATTGTGAGGCCACTCTCAGTTATCTTTGAGAGGTGGTGGTAACTTGAGAAGATTCCTCAGGCCCGGTAGAAGGTAGATGTTACTCCTGTCTTCAATGTGGGCAAGAAGAATCTGAGAAACTACAGACTGATCAGCCTCACCATGATCCCTAGGAAATGTAGCAAATAATCCCAATTAATTGCACAAACTTATAAAATGAAATCATGTTTGACCAACACAACACCTTTTTAAAATGAGATGACTGGCTCAGTGAATGAAGGGAGAGCAGTGGATGCTGTTTATTTTGCAAGGCTCTTGACATGGTCTCCTATAACACCCGCAAGACAAAATGTTGAAGTACAAACTAGTTAAGTGGACAGTGAGACAGGTTGAAAACTGGCTGAACTGCTGTGCTCAGAGGGTGGAGATCAGCAGCTCATCCACCTGGAGGCCAGTAACCACCGAGGTCCCACAGGGGTTGATACTGGGTCAGTACTGTTTAATCTCTTCATTAGTAACCTGGAGGATGGGGCCAAGTGCACCCTCAGCATGTTTGCAGATGATAAAGAACTGGGAGCAGTGACACATGAGCCACAATGTGTCCTTGTGGCAAAGGTGGCCACCAACCTGCTGGGCTGCGTCAGGCTGAATGTTGCCAGAAGGTCAGGAGAGGTGATCCTGCCCCTCTGCTCAGCCCTGGTGAGACACGTCTGGAGTGCTGTGGCCAGTGCTGGGCTCCTCAGTACATGAGAGACACGGACCTGCTGCAGTGAGTCCTGCAAAAGGTCACAAAGATGATTCAGGGCCATATAAGCAGAGGGTGAGAGTTGGGCTTATTCAGCCTGGAGAAGAGAAGGCTGAAGGGGACCTTATCGATGTTTATAAATATCTGATTGGAGGGAAAGAGGAGTAAGGAAGATGAGCCAGACCCTTCTCAGCACTGGTGCCCAGTGACACCACCAGAGAGGCAATGGGTGTAAACACAAATATAGGAAATTCTTCGTGAACCAAAGAAATAACTTTTTTCCTGTTCCGTGGTCAAACACTGGAGCAAGTTGCCCAGAGAGGTTGTGGAATCTCCATTGTTGGAAATATTAAAAACCTAAGTGGATGCAGCCCTGAGCAGACTGTTTTAATTGCTCCTGCTTCAACCAGGGATCAGACCAGATGGTCCCCAAAAATCCTCAGCTGTTCTGTGATTCTGTGGGGTGGGCACACCTGTGCATTTATATATCTGTGAACACACAGATAATTTGACTGCATAAACTCTTCAGAAAATCTGGCTTACAAAGATAACAGAAATTCTGTGAGCTTTGTTTCAGGGGGAGCTAAAAACTTTGGCACTCATATGTTGAGCATTAATCAGTTTTAATCGGTCTGTGGTGTTTAGGGTTGGGTCTTCTGTGGCATATAGGCCACAGACCTTCCAGTATATAATATCTAGAAGTGTATTTAATGTATTTTGATGCAAGTCCTTCAAAACTAGTTGAAAATGCACATTAAATGCAACACCTTCTATGTCTGATAAGCCAGTTGGACCAGGCTTTCATTGCTTTACAGTGGCCCTGTAAGTTGTGATGTTCTAGCTCTGTGGGGTCTTAGGGCACCCATTCTGCCTAGGCTGTGTTTATTCAGTATAGGGAAACACACATCAATTTGGGACCACTCAGAACTGTCACAGAAATATTGGGAAGAACCTTCCTGCTTAGTATCTATCAGTGTTATAATTAAAAAAAACTCAAATTCCACATTTTGTTTCTTCTTCTGGTGACCAGGTACCAGCATCTTGCTCCCATGGCTTCTTCTCTCTGATAGAGTTTAAGCCCTTTTGAACAGCAGCCCGTGGAAGGGGATGGGTGGACAGATTGCCTACTAAAACAGGTAAGTTATTTATCATGGAATAAATAATTTAGCACAAATCATAAAATCTAGCTAGTTTGTTACTTCTAATATCTTTAAATCAACTCACATTTTGGTTTTTTTTCAATCAGCTGCAAAGATGACGGAGAACACAGAACAAGATCAAAGGCTGTGTATTATTTCATTGTGTAAGTCTATAATGGAGATATAAAGGAGAACAATTTCTCCTCTTCAGTCTGTCATGTCATTGTATGTCAAGCGTAGTAAACAAAGTCTCCTTCCTGATGCTGAGTAAAAGATTTATCAGGAAATCCTTGAACTGAGGACAAGGCAAAATTGTTCTGGGGAAGTGCTCTTGCTCTCCATCACCTGCCAGGGTCTGCTGTCAATCTCCAGGATGAGTTTGGATCTTGAACACAGTCTCGTTTTGGACCAGTTAGTGCAGCTGAGTCAGATAAGTTTGGGGAAACACGGATGTTATAATTGTTCTCTTGAGGAGTTACTATGACTCACTCAGTTCCTATTATCTGTAGTATGCTGGTTAGGGTCTGAGTCAAGGAAACACTTGACCCTGAGCTTTGTTCACTCAAATTCAGAGTGAATTTTAGAGTTTTGTGTATTTACGCATTTTCCTGGAGTATGGTGGTTTTCTGAGGTAATGTCTGTAGCCAACCCAGTGGAGTCAATAGAGAAAGGACCTGTTGACTCTTGGAGTCTTGGATTCAACTTTCTTTTTAGTAATGTTGACAATGCTGGAAAAACCCAGGGATCCTCTAACAGGCATCACACATAATGTGTAGCCCTGGAAGGGGACAGGGAGAGTTAAGCCACAGCTGTTGTTTTAACTTGGACTTTCCTGAAGCTGCAGAGATTGAGACCACTTGAATGTTTCAGAGGATCAAGAGTAAAGAATCAATGACAGTTCAGACAGTTGTGGAGGAGGTAGAAGTCTCTTTTTCTCTGCTCTCTAGCTGAGAGTGAGATAATATTACAGTGGCCTGGGTGACTTTATGTGATGGTGGAGACTGAACCAATGAGACTGAAAGAATGAGACCCTCAGAGCAGTCATTCATTCATCCCTTTCTGTTTCCCTCCACCTGGTATCTGCCAGAGCATAACAGACTTTAATCTTTGCTGGGGGAAAGGAAAGATGCCCTGGGCTAGAGGAAAAGACTAGCACCATGGCAGGGAGATCCACGCAGGTTGCATTGTCCCAGCTCTGGCTATGAGCACAGTGGGGAGAGAGAGAGGCTTGGCTAGTCTAGGCAGCACAGACCTGCAGTACTGTTGCTGCATCTAGAGCTGTAGTATTACCAGTAGAGCTTCCCACCAGTTCCTGGTGTGACTTCTGCAGTACCAGGACCTACCTAAGGGGTGGCAGTACCAGTCACCAGGCTCTCTGCAGAAACATCATCCCTGCTACCAGGACGCCCCATTTCTCAGAAACTAGCTCTATGGATGGTCCACAGGAGTCCTGCCCTACCCAGTAACAAGGCTTTCAACCACCCCCCCAACACCACTTGGCCTTTCTATGCTGTATGAAGTGGTGTGATGAGTTCACCGTTTCGCCTCTGTGCATTATCACTGCTCCAACCAAGAGACCTGGTTAGCAACACGCAGCCAGGACCAGCCATGGTAACAGTGGGTGTACAGTGACCTACTTTTAACACAGCTTATATAGCCTTTCTTGCTGCTTTATGCTTGAATGGCAGAATTTGCAACAAAAGGTCAATTTATGGCAGCCTTTTATTGCAAGGTTCTTTTGCTGTAGTCCAAAGTTATAATGACAAAATGCTCCACTGAGTACAATGAGGACTGCAAAAATCAGACCCACTTTTTATGTAAGGCTTTAAACTTTATCTGTTTTAAACAGATTTTAGTGCTAAGCTGTTTGTTTGCTTTCCTATGAAAAGAGCTTTATTACTTGCATGGAGACCAATAGAGGAACATGTCTGAATATTAATAGAAAGGCTCAGAAATGGTGGGTTTAAGTCAAATCATAAAAAAAATATTTCTGAAGCTCAGCAAATCACCCCCCTGCATGGAAGGAAAAGAGTCTAAACCACAGCATCCCAGAAAAGGGAAAAATCCATGGCAAAAATGAAACAGGAACCTGTCCCCTGCCAAGGGAAGGCACAAAGTAAATCTGATGTGACCCAAACACACAGGGTCATAAACAGGCCGAGGTAAATGCAGGAGGAAGGACACTGTGACAATAGTTAGCCCAGAGGGCTGAGACACATGGCTGAGTTCCTACATGTCAACTGTGCTGCAATATCTGACTGATTCACACACTTTGCCTTCGGCAGCTGGGAGGTGAAACACATTATGTTAAGCCCAGTGAAAGAGGGTTTGATGAATGTGCTCTCCCTGTTGTTCTCAAAGGGGTGAGAGTGCGTCCATGAACAGCTCAGCTGTCGTGGACACCCACCACTGCTCTGGGCACCCATGGGATCCCATTCTGAAATGACCCCGACCCCTTTCTAACAAGGCTTGGCCTGTTGCAAATAGGAGCTGTGGAGGGTGTTAGTGTATGGCCTTTTTTCCTCCAGCTCAGGGTAAGCATATGATGGAGCAGAAGGTCCATGATATGTGGGGCCTCCTTAGGCTTTAGTGACTCCATTGCATGACTGAACCTTTAGCAGGGCCGTGCTATGGGCAAATGTTGTACTTGGGGAGATGCCCTAAAGTACCTTGTTGAGCTGACAGGGTGGCTGGTCATAAATCCTGGGTGATGGCAGTATGTATCCCGCTCTCCTAGCAGGATGCCAAGGACTGTGCCCCAGTACAGGCAGAGCCTTGTTTTCCTCTCTACTCAGCTTTCTTCCAGATAGCAAAAACAGCCTTGCCAATGTTGCTCTACAGCTTCTACTGCTGCCAGTCATCTGGGTAATCTCTTATCTAGACTTATTTTGCTGTTTATAGCCATGACAGTCGAACCCCAGACAATGTGTAATGTGTGAGTTATGTTAGATGTTGTCGAGCCAACACTGATCTGGAGCCAGGGCACTGGGAGCTGTGTGCTAGAGCTCAAAGCACCACGGGTGGAAATCAGCAGTGGCAAGTGATTTGGGAAATCACTGTGTCCTGGCTTCAGTTTACTCACTCAGTGAACAGTCTGCTCTTTGGAACCGATGGAAGGTTTTGCCTAAAGGCAGTTGACTGTTTCTGGTTATGACACACTCAGCCACAACTTCAAGCAAAAGGCTTGTTAGTCATCTTTCCTTCTATCTCATGTATCATCACAGTAATAAACCTCTTGCAGCTGCTGTCCAGGATGCTGGGAAGTTGGGCTTTCTCAGTTTGAGCCTTCTCTATCTGTGTGTTCCCAGTGCTTTGTCTGGGTTTGTCCGGGTTTGGTCTCTGGCTGAAGTCAGTCTCCTACAGAAATTGGAAAAGATACAAACAAATCATATCTTTCTTAGCTGGGATGACTCCTGAGTTTTGGCAGGACTAAGGAACTCTTCAGTCAGAATTAAAACTGCTAATATAATCAGTTACTCCACACACAGCATCATCTTTTGCATGCAAACATATAGGTACAGTCCCTTTCTAAGTCTTAATAACTGGGTGGATCTAAAGATAAAGGTAATTAAAAAAAATTCATCAGTCATGAACTGACATCACTGTTAGCATTAAAGAAGCAGATCCACACTTCTGTAACATCATGAAATCTTAACACAGGCCATCACCGTAGAATTGGTGATGCTGATGGTCTTTCTTATAATAAATAGGGGACAAGAATTCTTTTAAAGGCCTGATCTTAAGTTGAGCTGAACATCTCATGAGTTCTTTTCTTGGAAGAGCTCAGTACATTTCTCAATCAGCTGGTTGAAAGAAGGATGAACTGTGAAGACAAGTGCCTGGACGTATGAGTTTTTTCAGATACAGTCATAACCACATCCTGAATTAAGGAGCCATTTGCAGTCATCTTATCAAACAGCCCTTGCTGTTATCAGCCTATCAGTGACAGCAAGGCATGAGTGTTGAAGCAGAGAGGGAGATAAAGGAAAAGGAAAATTCTCTGAGCAACCAACTGGGAAAATAAGTAATGAGACCCCCTGTTTGTGTGTCTTTTCCCTGTAGGAGGGTCCCTGCATTATGTCTCATGATAACCAAACAGTTCTCATCAGGAACTGTTTTGGGGGAATTTGTGCTTTATTCCTGGTTGTGATGCTGTTGGGAGAACACTTTGACCAGAGTGGGTGTTGCATGCCTGCTGGTTGTTAATCTGCATATTTTTGGGTCCACTCACTGAAAGCTACCACCAATGGAAATATAAAGGGTGGGCATGATTCTTACCCAGTGGCAGTTGCTCCCCTTGACAATACACCTTAATAACAGTATCAAGTTTGGAGGATCAAGGCCATAAGAATAACAGCATAAGAACAGTGTGAGAACAACTGACAACAGAGGAAAACAACTGTTCCAGGAGAGCTGGAAAACACTCTTGTGGCAGCTTACGAGAAAGTGCACAAATGTAGAAGTGAGAGGCAGGCTATGGAATGGCAGCCAGATGTCCCTCAGCATAACAAGGGCTAAGACACTGCCACAAAGAGGAGACTGACACCCCAGAATGGGGCCCACAGCATCGAGGCGCTGAGCAGGACATTGCTCAGACTGAAATGTGAAAAAGGAGTCAACCCTGAAAATGCTACCTTTCTCTCTGAATTAGGTATTTATTTGAAAGCCCAGATTAGGTGTTAGCTTGTATTTTGTGACATCCAGCAGTGCTGGATGATGCTCACTGATGATCCACAGTTCACCTTCTGGTTCTCCATACAGCCAAACCAGGACCTGGCTGGGGCTGGTCATGACTTCTAAGCCATAACTCCATGTCTTCCTCCTGTAAAAGCCAGAGAGTGGAAGAGAGTGGAAGGTTGCTGCACACCTTGGTGTCCCTTGGGCACACAGTCAGGATGTGGCAAGGGCAGTCATCCAGGCCAGGGATTTGCAGAGAACTCCCACACACAACCATAATCCTGCCCTTGGGGACAGATGACCAGTTAGCATTTCTTTTCTTCCTGACTATACCTGGAATGGGTAATTCCCTAATTTTGTATAAAAATCTGCTAGTTCAAACACTTGCTCAGAAACGGTGAGACCTGAGTTTCACACCCTCAGCCTGAGAGATTTCAAAGCCACTGCTTCCCTTTCTACATGACCATCTTCACAGGTTTGCTGGAAGTCAGTAAGAGAAGGAAATGTTCTCTACACTTCTCTTATTGTAGCTGGTCTGATATGCAAAAAGGAATGGATGTGCAAGAGAAGGCAAGCAAAAGAGACTCTGCCTCTGTGGCATGTTGTTTGGGCTCTTCCAGGGTGGGGAATGAGGAGTGATCTTGCAAGGAGCAAGGCTGATCCTTGCACCAGGGAACTTCTCTGATCCTGCCTCATTGTAGAAAACTTATAAATAACACCAGGAGTGAGGAACAGAGGTTGGGGCTTGCTCTTCCTGGTGGGAGTGCCAGAGGCTCCTTACCAGTGAGAGCCCTCTTCGGTCTTTCTTCGTGTGGGGTTCGGCTCCAACAGAAAGGGTAGGGAAGAGTCCACCTTGTCATCACCCTGTAGGTGGGGTGCTCCCAAGGTTGGCAGCTGTGGACTTTCAGTCATCTTCTCTCTTGAGGTGTAAACTTTTCCAGACAAAGGTCAGGCTTTTGTGATGTGTCTGTACACTGGCTAGAATAACATTGTGGAGCACCTTGCTATTATCTTGCTACTGTCATTAATTACCTAATTAAAGCTGATCATGATATGTTAATGATAAACCTTAGCCTGATTTCTGAGGAGAACAGAAAATTGGCTTAGTTTTCCTAGCTCTGGTCTCATTAAAGCCTTATGTCATTCTCATTATAATGTGATTTTCATTACTTAATCCATTATTTACCGCAGGGAGAATCTGAAATGCACAGAATATATTTACAGTGTGAAAATGCTACTTGGGTACTGGTCTTTGAACCAATGGTTTTGTACAAGGAACTGCTTTACAAGTCTGTCTTGTGGCTACTTTTAGAAATAATACTATTTAAAATAGACACTTAAGGGATGAGTAACAAGTCTTGGCTTTGCAAACGCAGACATTAGATCAGAGTGACCCTCTGTCTCCTGGGAACAACTTCCCTCTCACTTCCAAGCCATCAGATAATGTGTGCAGAGTAAAGCAAACTTAGGTCAGAGAGCTGTTCACATACATTGCTAATTGGTGAACTCCTCATTTAGTGTTTTAAGAGATCTGACACCAGGTCATGTTTCAGCTTTACTCTCCAGAGGACTCCTTGATCCAGTGGAGCTTGCTTTTTATCATTTTTCATTTCAAATAACAACGTTTTCTCCCCAGAAGTTTTAAAATCTGTGAATCCAAAATGGTTTTTTTCTGTTTCATTCAGAACATTGTACCTTGAGAAGCACTGTGGTTTCCCACCTCAGTCAATGGGTTCATCAAGTGACTCAGAGTGACACATTAATGAACAGTCAGTGCCGCTCCCTGCAGTGTCTGGCCATTCAGAGAACTCCCTCACCACCCATACGTCTTTGTGGTTTGAGAAGTCTGACAACATTGCCATCAAAAGTGGAAAATTTGGGAAAGCCCAATTCTGTTTTGACATCAGCCACTGGCTTAAAATGCCAAAGCACAGAGAAAGCAAAACCACAAGATACAGGAACTGCAACACAACTGTTGTCAAGGTAAATCAAACAGCATGGGGTTTGTAAGCTCAGTTTTTCCTTACAGTCTATCACAACATATATTCAGGAGGAAGCTGGAAGGGAAATGGCACAAGAGCTCCCTTCCCTGTATGTACTCAGTGGATGGTCCACCGAGAACCTCGACTCTTCTCTCAGGAGGAGATGAGTCTTTCGTGCCCAAGAGAGATGGAAGGTGCAGGAAGAATGTCAAGCTCTCTGTCCAGGGGGTCCTCAAGGGACAGATGAGCAGGGTCCGAGTCTTTCAACGGTGTTATTGAATGTGCTCCTTCACAGCCAATGTACTCTCCAGCTACTTGGCATCTGTGGTTAAATTCATGGATGTTTGGTATGCTCAGTGCTGAGCAGGAAGAGTTAAACAGTCTCATTTCTCCAAAGAAAACAAAAAATCTCTTGTCTTCAAGGCATCACATATTTTCAAATGCCTCCATACTTGAATATCCACCTGGAAGTATTTTTGGGTTGGGTGCTTAATGCCCCTGAACTTCACAGTTTTAAACACTGTTATGAAGCACTGTGGCTGTTCAGTGTTTGGGAAGGAACAGATGCCTGGTGTTGAAATATGCATTTGAGGCATCCTCTGAAATGCAATGGAAAGGCAGTCAGCTGTTGTCCTTAAATAAAGGGAATAGGAGAGAGCAGACTAAATCATATTTGGGTTTTCCCTTCAAATCCGGTCATTCATGACGCCTTCTTTTTGCTCAAAATGCATCATGCCTTGAGATTTTGCCATCTGCTCTTTCCTTTAGGAAAAGTCTGCTTTGTTTTACCTCCCTTGCAAAAATTAACATCATAATGAGGGAAGCACTTTGCTGTTCTGGTTTGCAGTACACCAGGAGACAAAAGAACCCACAGGTCCATGCCCTTGACCGAATATGCAGTGTCTTGGCACCCGTGTATTTATAACCTCTAAAAGGTATCCACAACAAGTGACATGTGGGCTGGGGGAGCAGCAGTGTCACAAGCCACCTCTATGTGCTGAAGGGTCAACTTTGTGGAGGGAGTCGGTACCCTAAGCTTTTTTGTGGGGGAACATTAATAACTGCACATTGTTATATCTCAAGCCATTGCCTGTACTTGTATCTGGTATCCTAAAGCTTCTGGAATAAGAAGGGATGACTTTTCTCCATCCGTGGAAATCCCACCAGGAAGAGTCCCAGGTTATATGCTGAGTGCTTGAATGTCCCCATCTGGCCCACAGGTCTGCCAAAGGTTTTAAAGAGGCTGTAGCCTAGTGGTGTTTAGGATAGGACCCACAACGTGATGTAGACTGGCAAGTTGTAACTGCACTGTTTGGCTGAGGATGATGAAATGAATCATGGCAGCTAAGAGGAAAGCAAATGCTGGTATGAAAATAACCCTTCCCCATTTCCTTCCTTACCCAAGGTACAACAGCAAGGTAATTTCTGGTAGAAAAAAACCCACCCGCACTGAGGAGGCTGGAAATATAAGTTCACACACAGGGATAAATGAGGAAAAACAGGATGGCACAGTCACGGTCAGACACAGGCCAGAATACAGAGGTGGCTCTCGAGCTGCTCCCTCAGCAGGACACAGTGGTCAGCAAATTTCTCAGGAACAACAGGACAGGAAAACAACAGTTTTCAAGACATATTTGAATCTTGTTTGAGTTTTTGTGGTAGAGATCATGAAGACATCACTTCATGCTTAAATGAACTAAAGAGATCTTACTGAGTTATTTGTATGTGATCATGTCAAATGTCCTGGGCAGTACAAGATTAAACCCACTGCCAGCAAGAGGAGGAAATCCAGCAGTAAAAAGGTGTTAAAATGCTCCACCTCTGTGGAAGTAAACTGGTACTGGGTACAGTAAAAGGCAATCAAATGTTAGTCCATATGGAACTTGGTTTTTTCTTTTTTTGTAGGGCCCAATCTGGTACTGCTTTGATATGAAAAGGGTGAGAGAAAGAATAAAAAGAAAAAGAAATAGTGTTTGATTTCCTGATTAAAATTGAACTGTTTGTTTTGAATGAAAAGTTTCTCTGTACAACAATGACTCATAAACTGTAAGTCAAAAAAAGAAAAGAAGAATTGATCAACAGAAAAGGAAAATACAAAAACAAAACAAAATGAAAAAAAAACCAGAAGTGCTTCAGCTCTATGGGGCTGAGAGAATGAGTGTGTATCCTGTGATGCACTTGGCTGTACGCAAGTGGCTTTCCTTCTGCATTTTCATCTCAGTAAAATTAGAGGTTGGAGCTTAGGGGATGTAGGTTCAGCTTTTGATTCTGCAAAGCTTCCTGTGAGGCATGGGATGAATTCTCAAATCTCTCTGGGTCTCACCTGTAAAACAGTAATAACATTCTTTGTCTATTTAAATTACTGCTTCTTCCTATGAGTTTCTATCAGGCCTAGAGTAACAGGGCCCTAATGTATAATTAGAATCTCTAGCTGCCACTGTGCTATGAATAATAATGTTTATTAATCATAATAAACATGTCAGTGCTGTCAGAGCATGTGCATGGAGCAAGTAGAGCAGTGACTGACAATCACATCCTGGGTGGAAAATGAGACTCATTCTGCAGGTAATGTAAAACCCAAGGATGGCCAAAGTCTTCCTGCAGGCAATGTTGGAGAAAAAGAAAAAAAGGTCACGTTTGTTCTAAAAAATAATGCAGCAATATAGCTGTGTCCCTCCGTAACGTGCCAAGATAACTCCTCATATTTCCAGACTGCAGCAGTGAGGGATCTGAGTAATGTGTGTTCAATCCAAAATAGATATAATAACAGTAACAAACCCTAAATTATATACTGAAATTACCCAAATTTTTTCATTAAATCTTCCCTCTAGCTGCTCTCCTCCTCTTCCTCCTTTATCTAAGTCACTGTTTCTGTTAAGAGCTGAAGAAGGGCAGAATTCAGGCCCTTCTATCCAATGATCTCAGTTACTGGTCCCTCCACCTGTGTGCCAACAAGGGATGGACCAGGTCCTATTTCTGACTCACCATTCCGAGAGAAAGGTGAGATGGCAGCCCACCTAATAATTCCAGCCTGCGCATTGGATTTATTTTAGGTGGGACACAGTGCGCGCAGAACTGAGCGCACCCTTTAATCCTAAGGTTCATCTGCCGGGGCCAAGCGAGCTTGGACAGTGGCAGCAAGGTCCTCAGGACGTAGGTGGATCGCCTTACAGGGCTAACGGGCTCCACCTGCCCGGGGAGTTTCCCCGACCGGGAATCGAACCCGGGCCTCGGCAGTTACAGTGCCGTGTCCTTAACCACTAGACCACCAGGGACCCCCAGCCTACCTAGGAGAACTTCATATTTTGCATACTTAAAAAGCTGATCTTAAGGTAAGGCACAACTCAAAGTAGGCCAGGTTACCCCAAATCAAACCCTGTTTGCCAGAGTTATGTAAAAAACAGAGATATCCCAAACCCAGCTGGGCTAGGATCTACCCTTGCCCATCTGAAACAATTGCTGCTACTGACAGCAGGGAAGTCACCTTAGATTTTGGACTATTTATACTAAAACAAGACAGATAAAGCCTTTGAAGTTCCTGGAGTTACTTCAGACTCCAGCTGGTGTAAAGGAGGTCTGAACCTGCTTCTAGGTCCTTTGGTTGAATCTCATTGCTTGATCTATGCTGGAGATACTTGCTGCTGCAGAGTTAGTCATCCTTGTGTCCTGAAGAGACCTCACAGCACTTTCTATTAATCAGAAGTACCTGCTGGGAGGAATTGTCTGGCAAACTTCAGGACTGGATTTGGGAACAAAAAAAAAAAAAAAAGAAATTCTGTACATTGAGAAAGAAGCTAAACAAGACAAACTCTGTAAAAAATAAATGGTGTGCTGTGCAATGGGGAAACAGTCTTCCTTCTGACTGCCTAATTACAGGTGGCTGATTTATTCTCCTCTGGAGCATGCCTGATCCCTTGCTCTGGTGCAATCCACCCCTGGCCACTTCTGCCAGCCCAACCGTCTGGGAGCCAGACAGGCCACAGCCACTCTGCATCCACCAACATCAACCTTTGACTTTCAGTGACAGCATCTCCTTGACTCTGCAGCCCAATCAGGAACCACTAAGTTGAACTGAGGAAAGTGCATCAATGCCCATCAAGTGTTTGGTTTTTTTAAATGGTGAAAGGTCCTGGGCACTCAAAACCCACTGAAAAACTGTAGGATCTGAAGACAGAGCTCTTTTTTGTTCTTTCACAAGTTCAAGCTTCAGAGGTGCCCCGGTGTGTGAACTCAGTCAACACCTCACGTGTGAGTGCCTTTATAATTTTCTCATTGTGGCACTGCCAATACCTTTGTGCTTTTCAATCACTTCATGTTTGTTTCAAAACAAAACAAACTTTACTTGCAAAATGTGTCTGCTCAAAGCAATCCTCTGAACTGTTCACATTGTGTGCATCACCTGTGCCGGAAAATGTGTGTGTCTCCATGTAAAAACCAATTGTGCACCCCACCTTCAGAAACCTCCTGTGCCCAGCTCCTCCATTGCATCAGAGAACAGTGATGATGTGTTCCCACTCCTGCTGACAGACAGAAGCAGCCACAATGAAAAAAACCAGCACATTTATTTAACCCACGTCTTCGCAGTGAACAGTCCTTGAAATTCGCAGCAGGGTCATATTGTGCCAGGCTCTGGGTACACCTTGCTAATTTCCCAGCACCAGCATTTCTGCAAGGCCGGAAATACTGTTTGGTGGAGGCAGCAGAAAACAAAGCCTTGCCCCAAGCCACCATTTCAAATCAGTGGTGGAGACTAACAGATGCCAGGAGATTCCCAATCCCTTGTTTCAGCCATGAGGCAAATCCTATTTTTACAGTGACTTCGGTAGCTCACTAAGACCAATTGACTGTGGCATCCAATTCACTTTTACAAGCTTTGTAGCACCATGGTCTGCCAGGAACCCAGAGTGAACCATAATTTTTGTTTGAACCGTTTTTCAGCTGTGGGTGTTAAAGACACAGGTGGTATGAAAAACCCTACATGGAGCATCTGTCATTTTCCCACCTTTTTCATTGTCTTTGATGTGGGAGCTGCACCACTGTGTCCCCCATGTCAGTACATCATTTAATACATTGCTTAAAGAGCTGCTGAACTGTCTATACTAAAGAGTAAAAATATGTCAGCTTATGTTTGATTTAGACTGAGAGTACAAATCCTTAGCCTGCTCTGCCTTCGGGAGAAGTGGCCATGCCTGGGAACAATGCCATGGCTCCAGACAAACCACATCTGATCCTGAGATGTCACCCCTGACATACAGGTTTGAAGATGCTATTTCCCAAATGCAAATGTCAAAACAATGGCATTCGTTCAAAAATCAGCCCTCTGCTTTCATTAAATGTATGAAATACCTGCGAGTGTTTAGAAGCAGACCAGGTGTCTCACAGCAGGCTTCAAAACAGAAAATCTGGGCTAGGGAGGAAACAATTTAGAAAAAGCTGAGGAAGGCTGAGAGGGGGAGAAACCCCTCACCAGCTGTACCAGTGGTTGGGTGTCAATGTGGTATCACCACGAGACTAGTTCTCTTCCCAAAACAACCTTATTTGAGGATTATCTCTGGAACAACATCATCTGTTCTTGATCCTTTCCAACCTTGCTTAGCTGCCATTTGGCTGCTGTTCCCTAAGCACTAAGGACATCCAGGAGCCACGCAGATGAAGTGGGAGCATTAACATTGGCACCTCCTTATAGACCCTGTCACAGGATCAGTGAATACCTGACAGCACATATAGGCAGCCTTACAGCAACATGGGCCCTCTTCCTTTCAGTTCTTCACCACAGCATGTACCAAGAGAACACCAGACATCCCTGACATCTTCCTAAATATCAGAGAGAGACGAGGGTCTGTTCCTAAAGCCCTTCCAGACCCCAGTTTTCCACGCAAATGTATAACAGGCATGAAGAACTGTCTTCGCCCCCCTTTTCTTGGAAGCATCACCCACTTGGACCTAACAAGATCTGTTTTGGATAATCCGTATGACAACATTGACCATTTCTTTTTATTTTTAAATTTGCTGCTGGATTAAATTGCTTCTGGGATGCTTCTGTAGCTGTTGGCTCCGGCTAAATAGCAAGAGAACTCCCAATTGCAAGAGTCATATGACCATGTCCTTGTGCACTTGTGAATGGAAAATCATGTGTCTTCATAAATCACAGGAATATAAAGACCATATGCAATGTTCAGAAGTCTCACATATCCACTGGATATGGGACAATGCTAGCCAAGAAATCTGAAAGCAAAATTATCTGTACTATGTGTTTCACTTCGCTTTAGTACTGAACGTAAGTGGAGAGGGGGAAAAAGACAAATAAAAGAAAATGTCAAGAATAATGAAAAAAGTGTGTGTTCCAGGCTCAGGGAAATTATTTTGACACCAGCTTTCACATTTTTTTATTATCATCCCTTTGGGCAAAGTCATTCAAAAGAACAAACAGAAAATCATACCACAGACTATGATACAGAACCTGCCTCTCTCAGCAGACTGGATGTGACAGCAGAAGAAGACCCCAGGATCCAAGCATGGTGGAAAATAAAAAGGTTGTTTTAAAATATAGCTGTTTTAGTAAGTGGGGAGATGTGTCAACTCTATGTTACTAAGAAAGTAATTGCCTTACCCTAACCTAACCCTAATTTTTCCCCAGTGTTAATACATGCATATTGAACCAGAACATTCTGAATGTGATAAGCACCTGCCAGGACTCACCAGAGCTGTCCTTAACGAGACCTGATTTGCTCTTGAGTGTGTCTCTCCCCTGTGGATGCTGGAGAGCCCCCCATAGATGGTGCAGAGCATGCTCTTGTGTTTGGAGCCACGTATGCTATTTCTCATCTTCACATGGAGTACCTACCTGCCAGAATAGAGTTAGCAAAGCTTAGCTGAACTGCCTTCTGTAGCAGCTCTCTGCAGACAACATGGTGCATAGTTGGCCTTCCTTGCTCTTTTGCATTGCTCTTCCCCAGATGCCCTCCCAGTTCTCTCTTGAGTGAGAATGTTCTGCAAGTCCTTCTACTCCTGCCAGGTGTCTCCTTTTCCCTATCAGTCTCTCCTTAACAAGGTCCTACTTTGAGCTTGCCATGGACAACAGACAAATCCCCATTTTCTTCTACTTCTCTGTGTTTTGTTTACCCTTTCTGTTTTACAGGGTTTATATTTTTTTCTCCTTCCTAAATATATCACTGTCATGGAAGTTGTTTTACTCACCTTAGAGTTGTAGCATATGAACATGACCTGTGGACCACAGAATTAGCATTCCTCTGCTCTATGGAGCTGCTTCTTTTCCCCTGGGATTTGCTTTCCAAGTACTTTAGGAGCTATGACCCTGGCCTATACAAACTAAGGTTGCTTTCATGTGTGTTTACAGAGGGAAGAAAATTTAAGGGACATAATAATAGAATCATAAAATGGTTTGGGTTGGAAGGGACCTTAAAGATCATCCAGTTCCAAGCCCTCCTGCCGTGGGTAGGGACACTTTCCACTAGACCAGGTTGATCAGGATCCCATCCAACATGGCCTTGAACACTTCCAGGGATGGGACATCCACAACTCTGGGCAATCTGTTCCAGTTCCTAACCACCCTTACAGTAAAGAATTTTTTCCTGACGTCCAATCTAAATCTCCCCTCTTGCAGTTTGAAGCCATTTTCCCCTGTCCTATCATTACCTGCCCTTGTAAAAAGTCCCTCTTCAGCTTTCTTGTAGGCTCCCTTTAGGTACTGGAAGGTGCTGTAAGGTCTCCCCAGAGCCTTCTCTTCTCCAGGATGAACAGCCCCAACTCTCTCATCCTGTCTTCACAGGAGAAGTGCTCCAGCCCTCTGATCATCTTCTTGACCCTACTCTGAACTTGCTCCAACAGGTCCATGTCCTTCCTATGTTGGGAGACCCAGTACTACAGGTGGGATCTCATGAGGCCATCACTTCATGAGGTCCCATCATCTATTAAATTTGAGAAAAATGCGCTCCAGGGGCTGTAGTGCTGGGTTGTGTATTGGAAGAACTGTTTCTGCATCCTGTTCAGACTTTCCTTATGACCTTTAGAGAGCTATTTAAGACCTGATCCTCCAGGCTCTTCAAACCCTGGAAGTCTGGGGCATAGGATGTGTCTATCTTGCAGAAATACCAGCTGGATGTGCAGCCTGGGATTCGGCAGGGATTGGTTTACCTTGCTGCAAATAAGTAAGGGAAGTGTTGAGCTATGGTTTATGATTACTTTAAACCAGAGATTTCTGTTGTATCTCTACAATACTGCTGCCACTTTTTACCTGTAGTGAAGACATGCACACAGTGTTGATGCAGATCTGCCAAGGGACATGTGCACTGAAAACTGGGAGACAATGAGGACATTCAAAGAAATTACCAACAAGCAAGCAGGGAAAAAAATTCTTCATGTTTGTAAATAAGATATTGCTAAACCACAAAGCAAGTCAGCATTTGTTGGGCATGAAGAGTACCAGAAAGCAGGTTCAAACACTGGAACATCAACACTGTGAAACCATTGCAGTGGTCTTGGCCATGATTATGGACCAGGGCAAGCAGCCCTCTCCTAAACAAAGGTTCATGAGTTAACCTGGACCAGGGAGTACTAATAGTAGGACATTTGAAAACTTGTTTGGAAGAGAAGTTAAAAGTAGGGAAATGGCCAGACAATGCCAGCTGGCCCCAGGACCCCAGGATGGGCACTGGCACCAGTTCATTAGCACAAGTGTATCCAGGGGAGTCATCAACAGGCCTGAGAAACATCAGCACTTGCCACTGCTATTCATCAGCAATTTGGCCCCATTGTGGGCCATAATTTTTTAATGCCCTAAATAATTTTTTAATGCCCTAAAGTATCTGGCACCTCCACAGAGCCAACAGGTCTCTGCTCCAACGAGTCTCTGTTAAGGTGTAAATGAGATGTAGCTGGGCCAAAGATGGAGGATGAGACACAGAAGGATATCACAAACCTCTGAATTCTCAGTCTAAGTGAAGGCATATTTCAGGTGAAAAAAAAGTAGTGGTGCACATGCTGTGGATAAAGCCATATAAACACAGCCCAGTGAACACAACAAGGAAGAATATTTAAGAATCTCAGTGAAGTCTCTCTGCCAAGTCTGTTGTAGTTTCAAAGTGACTGTGCCCTGCACAAATAGACTGAAAGGGTAGAAGGATAAGAGGGTTTTTAATTCGCCTCATTACACGAGCTGTGAGAAGACCAACCAGGTCAAGCTTTGATTAGAGTGGAAAAAAGCCCCTGTGGAAACTGACAATGTTTAGATATGCACTTGGTGTCCACAGAGACACTTCTGGTCTCGCCCTTAAGTCATACCTCACGGTGTCTTAAAAATTGTGATTCTGGATTTTCTCCCCAGCATTTACCTCATTCCCTGTGTCCCCATTTTATCACTATGTTACAGTCCCTCACAGAGAAGGTACCTAAAACAACAACATACATTTGAATTCTCATCACCAAAGCCTAATATTTTGACTTGGATTAAAATGCCCTTATAAATGTCCTCATAAATAGAGCTAATTTTTACTTTCTTTTTCTAGTGGAAATGTCACTGAGGTGTGCCTCTTAGGCATGCCTCTGGGTACAAGGGATCTATGTAATAGTCTGTGTAATAGAGGAGTTCTGAACTTACAGCACTGCTCGAGCACGGCCAAGAATCTTCAGAATGAGGCCTCTGATTGCATGTTGATGATGGTCCAGGGAAAACTGAATGGACTTTCAAACCTTTGCCAAGGCTCACATTAAAGAGTCAGTGAAAAGGAAGATGCTGTGCTTTCACCAGCTTTGGGCTGTCTTAGGTGCAGGTGGATGGCTTTGCTTGGTAAAGTCAACATGATTGTCCTTGTACCACTGGCCTGACTCAGTGGAACGAAAGAGCAAACAGGCACCCAACAGAGCCGAGCTTTTGTGACCAGCAGCAAAGTGACACTTAGACCTGAAGGGGGACAGGGAAATAGAAGAAAATACAAATTTGAGGATAAAAAAGTCATTATAAACTCACGTGGCTGTGTTGTCAGCTTGAGTCCTGTTTGGGGGATTGTTAACTTGAGTCCTGATTTCTCTGTGTGGAGACATGATCCAGAAGAGAAATTCTGAAGCGTATTCCCATGAGGAATTCATGAACTTTTCAACTTAGCACTGGTTTTCAAACACTAACTGCAACTTTGCAGTTTTTCTTCAGAACCAAAGGAAAACAGGAAAACATAATTTGCACAAAAAAGGTATTTGGGTCGTCACTATAGAGCAGGACTAGCATGGAGCTCCTGAGCCCCACACTCACATGTGAATGATATTCACTTTACATTAATAGTGAAGGGAAAGGAAGAAATAGGGAAAAAAATAATCTCTCTGCATCAGTGTGTAACTGTGCTATATTTTATAGATGAATGATAATGCTTAATGGCTTAGAATAAAGTGAGGAGCTCAGGGTCTCCATTGAATGTCACCATTCAGGACTGCAGTGCTATATTTTTGATATAATTCAAATCTTTGAAGGTCTGATTCACTCATGCTTCAGCCTGTGAGGTGAGGAGGAGTGTGAGTGGGGTCACAGACAGAGTAAAAGCAAGTCAGTGAATTTAAAAGAAAAATAATATTAGTAGATGGGAACATGGTGTCAGTCTAAGACCCTCAAGGGCAGCTCATCCCTCTGCAGCAGTCGGGCTAAGGACTCATAGATGTAACTGCTTTGAGATTTCAATGGGAGTGGAAAGAAGGTGTCAAACATTGTTATTTACACTAAGTAATTGCGTACAGAAAAACTCCCAGAATCAGATCTTTGTTCTACATTCACAAATCTATTCCCTTAATGATCTCTTTTCAAGCCTTTTGAGCTATAAATAGCTTTGTAACTTTAAGAGCTGGAAATAAGCCACCAGCACTGTGACTGAGGATTGTGAGAAGGGTTTATTAATTTTGGGTTGGGGGAAGGGTCTAGGCTAAATCTGAGTGGGGCAGACATGCTGAAACCAGCCTGTGCCTGTTGGGAAGGAGACCATGGGCTGGGATCCACTGAGGGGTGAAGGAAAGGAATTTAGGGAATCGGGAAGAAAAGCAACACAACATTAGTGGGACTAATATGGTATGTGCTTAATGTTAAGGTCTCTGAAAATAAGCAGAGATAACTATGAAAGGTCCATGTCATAGCTAAAAATAGTTATAGTTATGTGCACAGAGGAAAAACACAAGCACGTAGACTTATGCTGTAGGAATTTCTTTATGCAAGTGGCAATAAAGGGGGGCAAGGGACTGTGTTTCTCACAGCACAAAATGTTACACCACCAGTTGCCATCTTTGCAATAATAGGCCAGCATGGCCAAGCAGCAGCGGCATGTGAGAAGCAAGTAGCTGTGATGGAAATCAGGGAAGTGGGACTGCTGAATTAAGGATTTTTTCCCACCACAAGAATCTGGAAATGCTCTGCTTACCTTGTCAACTCTACAGACTCCAGGGACTGAACTGAGGACATCACCTTCTTGGAGCAAGCCAGCATGTGGAAGGACCACAGCAGAGTGCTAAAGCATCCAGCATCTCACCAGTGCTTCTTCTGGGGGTGGAGACCAGTCTTTAGGTTTTAGACCATTTTACCCCTATTTGACAAAACCTTTGTAGCTTCTCAAGGCCACAGTTGAGGTGCTACTCATTGGGAATTTAGTAGAGACTAACTGGCCTTTCTCTATTTGCATAAATTTGTTTATTTTCATGTTATAACTTGTGGAACAAAGAACTGAGTAGCCGTATCACCAAGGATATTTTTTAATAAACTGTGCTAGCAAAAATAATTCTAATCATCTGTAGCATCTCGGATGTATACATTTCTCTGGCCAAAAACTGCCTGAAAGGGACCTTAAAACCATCCCCCTCCACCACCGATAACAACAGTAGAAGACTGAGGTCTACAAAATGTCCCAGACTCTGTGACCAGTCTGACTCATGCTGAAGACACCAAAGTAGCTGTAGTGGTGTCTGCAGGAACCGGTTCATCATCCACCTTCTCTGTTTTTCACCAGTATTTCTACCGAAATTTGCTCTTAACTATCAGCTGCCTACAGGGTTTCCTGTGTATTGCACCAGGATTCCATCTCTCAGTGGGACAACCAAGTGTATTGCTTGTGCTAAGTGATATACAAGGGGCCAGGGAGACAGGCAGAGGTTATGGGAATTAGATGGCAGTGAGATGAAGTAAGTGAAAGAGGTTTCTTCCAGCTTATTTTTTCTCTTCCTTTTCTGGTAATGATCAGTTAATAAGACCCTAACCAGACTCTTATGTTGTTTTACTCTCAGTAGGTCACAGTTGCTTTAGCCTTTAAACATAGAGAACAGAGAAGATACCTGCCCTTATAGACTCATGAAGTGAGTCCACAGCAGAGGTGGGAATGTCTCTGAGCATCCTACTCCTGCACAGCCAGCCTGTTCCCAGTCCCACTGTGATCTTGTCCCAAAGGACACAGCCAAACCTGCCTGAGGCAGGGTTTGGGGGTAAAAAAGCAGCGCAAAGGGAAACCTCACATCATCACATCATCTTCAGATAAAATATAAAATGTATAAAAGTCTATGGTCCCATTTTTTCCCAGGGGCTTCCCACAGTGCTGCTCTCCCCTACAGTAGCTGAGGTCTGCAGGGAGACATCGGCCAGAGCCAGGCAAGCTGTGAGATGGGAAAGAGGCGAGGGATCTTTTATTGCTGTCTGGGAAAGGATTGGAAGGGGAAATCCTCTCTGGGTGCCTGGCTGCTGAGAGGATGGTGCTACGTGGGCATACGTGAGAGACTGGCAGTGGAGGAAGATGTTGCGCGAGGACCGGCTGCCATTTCATCACACTGAGCCAGCATGTTTGCACACATACACTGATCACTCCCTGCTCAGCTGCCGTGGGAGGCAGGTTTGGCTGAAAACCACTTCTCACTGCTGAGTCACCCTTTGCTGCTGATACACTCCCTGATTCCAGGCCCCTTTGAGAACGGTGAAATAAAGGATCCAGAAGTGCTTTTGAAAGGTAGGGTGCAAGTGAAGAAATCCGTCTGAATCCTGCTAGGAATGGGAAAGTAAAAGTGGGGATGAGGAAAGGATAAAGTCACTGGACTTCACAAAACTGGGTTTGATTCTTTGGATCTAACTTTTCAATATACAGTGCCTGGTCTCATTTGCTGAGAAGTTGAAGACTATCAACTTGGGATCCTCAGATGTTCAAGTACCTTGGAAAATCATGCCAATCACATCAAAATTGCTGTGCATTTAAGGAAACATGGGTTCTGCATATGACATTAGAAGCCTGTTGTCAATAGCTCCAAAGTTACACTTACCAGAAAGAAAATTCTTGTGCTTTTTCAATCATCAGAATGATATTGTGCATTCAGTGCTTCACTGCTGTTGGAAAGAGCACAGAGAGTGAAATACAGTATAGATACCACTGTGTAACACATTCCTTAATGGCATTTTTAAAGCATTCCACATTGGCAATAAAATACAGAAAGAGGGAAAACAGAGCACAACCTTCACTGAAAATGGAAGAGGGGAAAAATAATAATCACTAGAGTTTTTCACTGATGTGGGCTGTGGCATCGTGCTATCTGCTGCTCAGAGCAAACAGTGTTTCCAAAATATACAGCAGAGCAAAACTTGAATAACTAGTCATGATCCCCTGGATTTAAATAGGCTGCCAACTCCCTATGGAAAGGGACACCAAAAATAACTAAATCTGGATCATTGGAATAATCCAATTGTCCCTCAAACAAACAACCTCTGCAGTAACATCTGATTTCCAGCAGTTTCCCTCTAAAACTACAAAGATCTGGTCGTGGTGCCCTGTGATACATGAGACTGTTGATCCATTCTCAGGATGATTAAGGGGTATGTATTTGTTGTTACCCCTTGAGAGAAGGATGTGATTTATCACAAAACAATGGTGAATTTCACAGGAGGGTACCAGGCTCCATACGGCTGTGATAGAAAAGTCAGCATTGAGCAGGCAATGTCTTGTATGGTCCTGGAAACATTTTAGGACAGTATTACAGCAAGGTAAAATACAGATGCCTTTGACATTGATTTCAAAACTCCTGTTGACTTCACCAGACCCAGGATTTCCTCCAAAGAATCCCTATGTATATTTTAGGTCCCTGGAGCTTCGCTTGAATAGCAGTGTTTTCCCCATAGAACTAGAAATAGAGAGGGAAAGAAAGGGAATTTAAGGCATGTGGGAGAAAGATGAATCAAAGCTTCCCTCCCCCATCTCCTTCATGGAAAGAAGCTCCTGATTGCCCTCAGGCGACCACATCTCCCTGTTCTTCTCTATCTTTCTCTACCTTCCTACAGTTCTCATCCCTTCAAAGCAAAGGAGCTCACAGGAAGCCTGAGCCTGGTAATGCCCCACTGCCAGCACTTCTTACTCAGCAGGATCTGCCAAAAGCCTTGACAGCATCCTGCTTTATACTTAGTCTTAAAAGGTTAACAAGACTGAAATGGGATAGCTTCACTACACCCATAAGAGAAGAAAAGACAATGATTTCTCTCAAATGAGTCCTGCTGAAGGTCCAGCTTGCAAATAGAAGTGGGGCTTTAGCTGAGGCATATAAGACTGGTCACCAAGTCCTTCAGTGTGTCGTAGGCAGTCAGTGCTGAAGAGGGAGAGGGAAGAATCATGACAAGCTATATCTATTACAGTCTGTTTCACATTAATGTCTTACTTTTAATCACAAATAGTCAGCGCGTGATCTAGTCTCCAAACAGGAAACATCCTTCTCTTTCCCAAAATGCTATTGATGACAAACTGTCATTAGATAGCCTTGCTACCTATAGAACTGGCACGGTCTCTTTGATTTGATTCCAATGACAATCTACAGGCAGGCTGCCCACAGCCAAACTGGATGTGAAATAAAAAGAACTTTCTTATTTTGGTGAAAGATATTTGTATTTCAGTTACACAAGTGGCAGTGTTTTGGGAGAATGTGGTGGCCTGGAGTTTTAGAAGATGTTTTGCCAAGAAATAACTCCTTGAAGAAAGCTGCTTGCAGCAGTGCATCTTGCCCTCTCCTCTTTTTTTCCTTTTTATAATTTATCTTTTCCCAGGAAACCATCATTCCCACAGCTTGGGGCAGGAGGGAGTGCTGCATTCATAAGACCTGCAAAGAAAGTCACTGCTCCCAGCGGGCTCCTGCAAACACATTGCAGCAGGTGAGGAGCAGCACTGTCTGTTGCTGTGACCAGATCCCACCAGCCAGCTGATGGTGATTTCCTTCTTCTGGGACAGGCTGGAGCAATTGGTTTGTAATCTGATTGAGTTTTGGCCAGAATGTAGCCCGGGAGACTCACTGCTGAACCATTTCACTCTGACAGCTGGCAACAATTTGTGGACTGCAGGCACGCCTGCTGAGCTCTGAGCTCAGAGGGGGACGCAGGCTTTAGCAGAGCTTGCCAATGTGAGAGATACCTGCTCCTGCCTCCCAGCTCCCACCTGGAGATAAAAGCCTCAGTGTCTCTCAAGACAGAAATTTTTCTATCACTTGTGAAATGCAGGAGCCCCCAGCGTATAAACCATCCCTCTTTCTTCCTTCCTTCTCAATTTCAAGCATTGCAAAAAATAATTTCCTAAAAGCTTGTTTTAATTTCAAAGACTAAGTTAAGCTCAGAGAGTCTTGCTCCAGATCAAGGCATGGACATCAAATCAATTAAATCAATGCAGTGTCATATCTGCAAAATCCTCATTATCAGATTTCACATACAATACGCTGTTATCACAATAGACAGTTCCTCCTGCCAGCACTGTAAGTGGGAGACTTGCCGTTAGCATCAATAGAAAGTGCACTGAATCCTGAAGAAATAAAACAGCAACCTGGCAGAACAAGGCTCAGACATTACATAGACTGCAATGGTATAAATAACCACCCATATCTTGAAAAATTAATGCTCCAAAAGCTCTATTTTATTGGGATATCAGGGAGACAAGCTGACACAGTGTTTCAAAGAGCTTATGCTGCAGCAACTGTGCATGTAATGTGCCCTCTGCGCATGGTCCACGTGGTAGCAGGAGGACCAGCTTTCACACAACAGTGTAGCACAGACACAAACCACCATTCCTCCTTGGCCCACTCAGCTTCTTGCCTGTGATGGAGGGATCAGATAGAGAAGGAAAGCAAGCCCAACGAATGACCATAGTGGGAGAGAAATAAAATCTGGAAGCATATTTCCTATTTGTTCTTTGGTGCCACTATCTCAGATTGCATCGGCAATCAATGAGTGATTAATGCAAGGGAATATTATTGTGCTCTATGTAAAATTGCTTCATCTAGCTACATTAAAGTAAATTCATAAATAGAAATGGTGGAATTGAATGTATTTATTGCACTAGCCTTGATAAATAGTTTAAATGCATTGCTTGCCATCTTTGCATTTACTTTATTACTTGGAAAGCTCAGTACCTTTAAGAGTAAAGTTGCTGAATTCAACTGAAAGTCAGATTCTTGGCAGGTGACAGACAAAACAGCTCACTAGCTTCTCATATTACTTTATTTTTAATCCAATGGTGCCACTGCAATGCTCTGCAGTGTATTTTGTATACAGAAATAAACCATCTACCCTTTTCAGTGAAATACTCTAATTCAACATTTTGAATACAAAAGCTTCTAATAACAGCCTGTCCCTCAAAAAAACCACCCAAAAACCAAAACCACCAAACATAGTCTATACTGTCAATTCATATGTGTCTGCTTAAATCAGCCTCCACACCTACATCTCCGATCACATCACTGTGTCTGCCTTTGCAGCCTGGGAAAGATGGGATTTGCAATCTGCACTGAGAGGTGGGGAAGGCAAGTCAGTTCCCAGCTTCAGGAAACCTTTGTGGGAAAGATGGAAACAAAAGATTCAACTGGTTTGTTTGTGGCAAGTTCCAGCTCAGTTTGGTTATGCTTAGTTGAAATATAGCTGCATGGAATGGAGCAACATGAAGCCTTTCCCCAGAGTAGTGGAGCAGCAAACTATTAGGGCTTTGTGTCCTCTGTCACCTGACAATATTCACATAAGTCAGCTGGGCAGTGGCTTTCAAGGCTGGTGGTTTTCTGATGAAGTCCTCTGCCCCTGACCCCAGCAATGCCCTGAAGTCTTCAGGGAATACATCTTGTACACGCTTTTTCCTCACAGAGTTCTTCTCAAAAACCTGTACAGCTTCCCATTGCTCCCTCCTCCCACTCAGCTTCATCACTCTGACTTCACTGAGCAGTTGAGGATTTGGGCCTGGCAAGACTGTGGATGTAGAAGAAAGATCAGAGGTTAGTCAGAGGTTAGTGAGGGAGGAAAAAGCAGTGGCTTGAGGTGAAAATGGGGCTGACATCTCCCCAGACCAGCCATTGTCACAGTCCTTCCATCAGCAAGAGCACTACTGGAAGCACTTATTTTTATTACCTCAAGAAGAAAAGAATCAGCCAAACATGGGGGCAGGGCTGTCAGAACTCATCTCCTTTTGGTTTTCCTCTTCTTTAGGAAAAGAATGTCTCCTGAATTCAGGAATCCCTTGTTCCTCTCAAGATGATGGTCCTTAAAGCATTTTTTTTTTAAATTTAAGGAATTGTCAGGCTCCAAAGTTGCATTTTTATATATCTTGAAATAAAGCAGCTTTGTTTCTCCTTGCTTCTGCATTATTCACTTTGCCCTGCAAATCCTGCTGAGTGAATTACGATGTTTATTGCTCTGCCTTGCAGTGTTTTCATCCCACTTATCTGAACAATCTGCAAGAAAACCTGTCAGTAATGGTCTCTTCCTTCATAAGTGGCTGAACAACTACCGGGACTGTTCGCTTCATCCCACCAAAAACCAAGCCAAAAACACATCCTCCATCCCGCCACACAGACACCACCCCAGCTCAGGTGTAGCACACAGGGTTGGCTAGTCCCTCTAAGCCTGCAACAGCATTGTAACAAAGATAGGAAACCAAGGGAAGAGTATTTTAGTCTGAGTGATTCACTTCAGGACACACAAAAGTGGCATGGTGGAACAGAGAACCAAGTCTGTGGCTCCACATGGTTCAGAACAGAAAGGAGCAAGGGAATTTTATTCAGGGCAGTCAGTAATCCACCAGGTTCAACCAAGGAGTCTCCAGCTCATCTCCTTGTACTGCCAAGGGAAGCAAGGGAGTACAGCACCATTGCAGGATGCTGTGTCTTCTCAAGGCCTTGTGCTGTCACACAAAGCAAACAAGGAGGAAGAATTTGCCTTCTGGGATCCTCTGCTGTTGTTGTCCCTGTAGCCCTCTACAGCAAGACAGCAAAGATTAACATTCTCCTGTTTACTGATGTTCCCAGATGTGCCTTTATATCTCTTAAATTTTTTAGAGAAAAAATTAGATTTATCAAACTAATTTGATTTTAGGGAAATTTTAGAGGCAATTAAGGATGTGCTTTTTGTGGTTTTTTTTCACTTCCTCTCTAGTAGAGATCAGCAGCTACAAAGACACTTTCATGTAATCAGCTATACTTCTCAGGTCACAGAATCATTAAGGTTGGAAAAGACATCCAGTATTATCGAGTCCAACTTATGATTGAACACCACCTTGTCAAGTAGAGCATGGCACTGAGTGCCATGTCCAGTTGTTTCTTGAACACCTCCAGGGATGGTGACTCCACCACCTCCCTCGGCAGCCCGTTCCAATGCTTAACCACCCTTTCAGTGAAGTTCTTCCTGGTATCTAACTGAACCTCCCCTACTGCAGCTTGGGGCCATTTCCTCTAGTCCTGTCACTCATTGCTTGGGAGAAGAGGCAGATGCCCACCTGGCTACCTCCGCCTTTCAGGCAATCCAGGCTAAATACCCCGAGCTCCTTAGGCCATTCCTCACAGGATTACTCTCCAGACCTACTCTCCAGGTCTGTTGCCCTTCACTAGACTTGCTCCAGCATTCCAATGTCTTTCTTGAACTGAGGGGCCCAGAACCAGACATAGGCCTAAAGGTGCGGCCTCACATGCTGGACTGAGCACCCTGTTGACAACACACCACTGGAGTGGAACACAAACATCTCAGGCTGCTGCTATCAGGGGTCCA
The DNA here is from genome assembly GCA_013397135.1 of Pachyramphus minor. Taxonomy (NCBI): domain Eukaryota; kingdom Metazoa; phylum Chordata; class Aves; order Passeriformes; family Tyrannidae; genus Pachyramphus; species Pachyramphus minor. The sequence goes on along the minus strand of VYXB01004486.1, from coordinate 336,647 downwards.
GGCTTACCCTCGCTCTGGGCTCCCTTCTTTAGCTCATAAATTGTGCTCCCTACTCTCCATTGACATATTATGGTGCATATGGTGGAGATAAGAGGAAAGCAGGGAATGGCGGTGGCACGTTTCTCTTCTCTTGAGGACAGCGTATGTTAGAAGTGTGTGAGGATTTCTGAATTAAAGCAGCATAATGAGATGTCAGGGAAGGCGAGCAGAAGCGGAAAATTAAGACAACAAATTTCCCTGGGAAACCCTGTTTTCCAGAAAAACCACTGGAGGGAAATGTTATTCTGATTAATGTTAATTTGTCCCTTTTTCTTTTTATTTTTTTTTATCTCCAAGGTAGGATATAGGGCAGAGCAGAGACCAGGGAAATGGCAGCCCCATCACCGAGCCAGCGCTGCAGCAGAGCTGATGGAGTATCTAGGTCAGTGTGCAGCAGCAATTCTTTGCAGATGACTGAGATCTACAGACCCAAAGGCCAGCCTTGGCAGTATAGCCAAGGCTTCCTTTTGCAACTGAAGGGCGTAAAATCAGCTCCCCCTTTCAAGCAGCGTTCGCAGGAGGGAAGCCCAAGCTGCAGCCTCCATCAGCTGGAACTAACGCCCTTTGGCTCTGTTCACCCGTCCCTGCTCAGCAGAACACAGGCTGGGAAATCAGCGTTGCCACGGGATTCCGATACAAAAGGCCAAAAGATGTGGATGTCAACCAATCATCCAGATATACAGGGAGGGTATTTTCAGCCCTCAAACTAAAACTGATGTGGAAGATCTTCTCTAAGAAACAACACTTTTCTTTCTCATGCATGAGAGCACTGTCAAATGCTACCCAAATTTTTTAGAATTTTAAATGTCCTCACTTAGCTTTGAAGGTTTTTGAATTTCACACAGGTTATAGGAAGAGCTCATGCACTCAAATACTTGGCTACTTTTTCCAAATATCCTGCTTGGCCTAATGAGAGGCATTGTTTCTGCTGACAGCCTTAGTGCCCTCAGAAGAGATGCAGCTTTGGAGGCCAGCACACTGCCCACTGGGCATGCACAAATTGTGTATCATGGGATCTTTCTCCCTTCTGCTGCTATGCTTCAACCCACTGGGACAGGAGCATGAAAGGATCAGTGCTTTCCCTATATATCATCCCTGAGCATCAATAAGACTGGCAGCTGTCTCTCAAGATTTGTGCTAAACCCTTCTTTAGAGGTTGATTCACAGAGCTACAGCCTTCAGAGTCAAAATACACTGTTACATCATTCTGTCGGGTAGCAGAGGCCATCAGGATTTGTGCTGATTTTTGTTATGTTAAAACATGTCCTTCAAAAAAGAGACAGTCCACTCCTGATTTGATAGCCACAGAAGAGGGAAGATTTCCCTGTACTGACAGAAGTGTAGAAAGTCATTCATAAGGTTTATTTTCAATTGCTGAAAGCACCAGGAGAATTTTCCTGATGATCTTGATTCCTGGGAGAAGAATACATCAAATTTTGTGCTCAGGAGCTAAACTGGTAAACTGTGATGCCAAACAGCTAACTAGCCTGCCTTGCCACTGAAGGTTTAATGACATACTATAGATGATGTGCCCGATTTTCAGTAGGAATTTTAGAAAAGGACGGTGCCAGATGAAACGTTCATGTTTCTAGAAAAAGGTAGCTGCTTCTGCATTCACTGAGAAAGGAGGGTGGATATTAACACAAGGATTTTGAGGTAGGAACGACCTTTTGGTATTTTGGGTGACAGCTATCACATTATAGGTGTTTATCTAATAATATTCACCCTAATACTGGTATGCTTTGTCTGAACTAGTCAGCCTAATGCAGATCACTTCTTTGTATCCACCACAGCAGAACTTGCTAGAACGGCATTTTTAATTATGAACATTTCTGCTTAAATTCTACATCTTCTGATGCTGTATAATTTCCTCTTTAAACTGGTATTACAGGGCAAAGGAAAAAAAGATCAAAAGTAGAAAACACTTTATTTAGTGAGTGAAGAGTATTGCACTCTTTTTACGTGGGCACATATAGAGGTACAGCATTTGATAAGGCATGAGGATTCCCACCAGTCTCAGATCTGTCCATGCACTTTTCTCTTGGTCCATAGAGATGAGCCCATAAATTAAGTGCAGGGATGGTTGTGCACAGTCTGAGTGATGCAAACAGAGACATGTTTTGAACAGCACATAATGCACATTTAATTGTATTTATTTAATGTCCATGGTTACAAACAGATGTGACTTTCGCACTTTTTTCATTGTAGGTATGTTACATGAAAAAATTGTCTGTCCATCACTAGATCCTGCATCCCATATACTCACAAGGGGCTAGCAGTAAATAAGAAGGCAGGAAGAACCTCCTGTAATCTCTGTATGTTTTGAATCCTGCTGAAGCTTCACACATCTGCTTACTAAGAAGACAAAACTAAAGGCTATTATGTGTCCCAGATAGGTTTACTCAGTCCTGTGGAGTAGGGAGTATTGCAATCCACATGATAAAATTGGTACAAAATGTTATTAATCAAAGGCTTGCAAAGAAGATGAAAGAAAAAGGGAACAAAACTTGTCATTACCCACTATTTTGACTGTTGAATCTGGTCTATTCATAGTAACACACCAACTGTATCTGACCAATTGCAGTAACGAGTGATAGATGACTACTTAGCAATTAGGTTTTCCTTCCCCACCTCTGAAATTAAGGTCATAACCTTTTCTATTTACTTTTGGGATGTGGTAAATTAGAGCTTTGGCTTCATTACAAAAATTAATTAAAATAGTCACACAATGGCACCATTCATGGCTGTGCTTGTCCCTCCCTGCAGTATGTCCTCATGTCAGCTCTCTTTGGTTTTAGTCCCAAATTCCAGTACGTGCTAGTCTGCCTGTATTATCTGGATCAGTAGACTAGATTTTTCTTTTTGTCTATCTTCTTTGATTTATTGGAAGGGCTCCTCTTATTTCTAATTCTTCTGGGCATTTTTTTGTTTGTTTGTTTGGGGTTTTTTTGCAAGAAACTGTACACTAGCAGGCTCTGATCATGATCTGATGTCCCCAGAATGCTTTCTGGCCACAGAGTTTGCCAGTAGAACTGGCAAGTAGAACTTTAACTTGGACTCACAGCAGAGACCTCTACATAACAATCTCTCCTTACCAACATCCCAGGTGTCTAGGTCTGGAAAAGAGGATTAGTGTTCAAGTTGTTTTCATCAGAATTTCAAGAACTAAACATAATTAAAGAGATGGGGGGGGGGGGGGGGGGGGCGCAGAGAAGGAGCCTGACTATTCCACACTTACATAGAGTTGGAAGTCTGCCCATTGAAATATGTTTTATTTCTTTTCTAAACCATTTCTTTGTGAATGTAATCCTTGTTTTAAAAGCTGGATTTAGGAACTGGCAAAAAATAATGTTTTCTTTTACATGAGAAAGTGTTGCATTATGTTTCACATGACCATGTCCTGAGGTGGTTCAACACACTGAGTTCTGCATGTATCAATAAATACAGATCTCAGAGACTTCAGGAATAGGGCTTTACTAAAAATTATTGCTTGATGGGAAGCACAGAAAAGCTCAGAATCTTTTTGTATAACACCTAAAGGGAGAGATGGTCAACAAAGGCTTTGACTAATATCCGTGCTGGAGACAGAGCCCAACAGGCACCTTTGATATATATGTGTAATTATACTGAAGTCAAAGGTAATGTTGCTCTAAAGATGAGAACATGAGATATTTGCAAAAGTGAGACCTATTACGGGCATTATTTCTTCAGAGCATATAAGCGTGTGTGTAACTGCAAGTATAACCTGGGGTTTTTTCTCCTATTGCTTGACTACACAGGTGCACTCAGGAAATTTTATCCAAGTTAATTTAGGGCATGACTTCAAGTTGCATTAGTTGAGCATTTTTAAAATGTGAAGCTGAGGCCCAGTTTTGTGGAGTGAATGTGTCCACACCAGAACCTGATATAAGGTAATGAAGTCAGATTGAATGAGGGTTCAGATCAACAGTTGTGTTTCTAAATCTGTGTTGGCTGTAGATGAGAAACAAGAAGGTTATCTACTGGGGAACAAGCATGGGAATGGTTATACAGGCTGCCCCTTCTTTGTGAAACACAAAGAGGAAGGCTCCTCCTGTGGGATAAAATCATCTTGTAGGCTTAGTTTTCAGCCAAATCAGGTCCCTGAGTTGACCCATCTCGTGGCTGCCTAAATCCCTGTGCTGGAGACAGGGATGCTGCAGGCAGGAGGCTGTGACTGGGCAGTGAATGTGGAAATACACTGTCGGTGCCACTCCAGACACACACAGGATGAAAGCACTCACATAACTTTGTCCATGGGGAGCCCTTTGACATTTACTGAGGTTAATCATGGAAGAGTATTAAGGGCAGTGTCGCTTGGAAGGAGGTGATAGACCTCAGCTCTTTTTGTGATCTACCAGCCTGAGATTGCACATCTGAGCAAGAAAATGTCACCTTCCCACTACTTTAAAATGTGGCCTCTCTGCAAATCCCTTGATATAACACACAAACCCCAATTCTCAGATTTCATGACTTGTGCACAGAGATACCTGGGGACAGGACTCCTTTTCCCTATTTTTTGGTGAGGGGAGAAGTGGAAGACTAGTTTAGTCCCTGAAAAATAAGCATCTCGTCCTCTGTGTGTCCTGAATAAATTACATCCCATGTTGAACTTTGCTGAAAATGCTTTTTTTTTGCCTTCTGAGAAAAGCTGAAAAAGAGACCGCATTGATATTTTACTGCAGAGTTGTTGCCTGTAGGTAGGCTTTAGATGGAGCTCTTCTATGGAAATCAATCCTGGTAAAGCAATAACAGCTGTTATTTTGCCAGCAAGCAGCAAGCAGAAACGATTGCAGAGGTACCCCCACTACAGCAATGTTACTTGGTAATTTAAAAACAATTTGGGACATAGAAATAACCCAGATAAAGCTGGAGAACCACAACATTGTTATTTCTCCTGCTCTGAAACCTCATACTGTAAACATATGCTCATGAAAAAAAGGGAATTCTCCTTCACCAGGTCCCCATCCCCTGTGAACAATATAATACAGATTTCTCACTAGTGATAGGGAGGGGTCACTATTTAATATTTGTAATGCTATTGAGACAACGGTCTCAGATGGATTCATCAATTCCTTTTGTCATTGTCCTGGCTTTGTTGCCTGCTACCCTACCTTTCCTTTCCTAGGCATTGCAAAGTGAGATTATCTGCTTTCATAGACAGAGCAGGATTGTACCCTGTGAGCACCTTGAGGACTGGAGCAAATTATGTCAGGGATTCCACCTCTTGGAAGCTCTTGGGCTCTTTTTTTCTCAGTCTGTAAAGAAGAAAACACCATCATCCTTCAAAATATAAATCATTATTAGAAAGCCTCAAATGGGGACAGAATACTGGTTTCATTAAAAAAAAAGTATACATTTGCTATTCCAGTTTATTAATATAGTTTATGAAGGCTCAAGGATGAGAGATTCTGTAACAATATAATGCAGTATTATAATATTAATTTGCATCAATTTCTTAAACAGATAATTCAATTAAATAGCTCAGCCTTTAGCAACCTATTCTTTTAAAATCATATCTCTTTTTGAACTGTCAACCACTTGAAGGAACAGCCCTTGATTCTTTCTTGATTGTATGCTAGATGAGGCAATTTTTCCTTGGGGAATAACATTAGCTAAATTAGGAACACTGTAATTTAAAGGTGATTAAGTACCTTTTGTGATTGTTGTTCTATGACTTCAATCTGATAACACTTAAGTGCATGTGTAATCTAGTCTTCCGCGGGGCTACTCACATTCATAAGTGGGCTTAAATCCTTATAAGATCACGACCTAAATAAGCACTACAGTTAAACCTTTTACAGCATATTGACAGAGGATATATTTGTTCTGATTGCAATGACATTTCACACTTGTGCATAAACAGTAGGAATGCTTTTAAAAATTGGGATTTTCATTTTACAGAAGGAGAAAGCAAAGTGCAGAAATGTGAATGGATATGTTCTGGTCATGAGGCAAGTCTGCTGGCAGACCTGGGAACACACTGTGGCCGTCTGGCCCTCATGGATTTGTGTCCTGCTTCACTCTGTCTGTACTTTGTGCCTTGGTGCTCAGCATGGGGGGAGCAGCAGGAACAATTCAGGCCAGACAAAGTGACCAAGCCATTGCTCAACCTGCCCACTTATCTCTGGAGAAATTCTTTCTTAAGCATAAACCTACTTGGGGTTTCAGTGGAATAGGCTTTTTGTCAGCAGAGCACACAACATGTTGAAGGATGTCAGAACATGGGCTACTATTGTGCCGTTGACAAATTTTAAGGTTGACATCTGTTGAGGGCTACTGAGTAAGATGCTCTCTTTGTCAAGAAGTGGTGCTGGCATTTGCCCACGAATCAGAAGATTTTACAGAATGTCATCACTTGGTAATGAAATGCTCCCTGGTAACGATGGCTCACGAACACAGAAATAGCCTTTGCCCATAATAAAGTTTTGCAAATAATGCTTGCAGGAAGTGATTTGCTAGGAATCAATCAAGCAGATCCCAGAAATAATGTGACAGATGGTAACCCGACATTACCGCAACATCACCAAACTACTTCTTACTCGCACTTTAAACAAGCATTTGGACTCAGGTCTTCAAACAAAAATGTTAACTCTCACTCTACAGCTGGTTGAAGCTGAATTGTCACCCCACAAAAAAATCTATCCTTAGAAGCCACTAAAAGGCAGAATAAAATTAAAAGTCTGAAATGTCCTTCAATGTAAAAGAAAAAAAATTCTGTTATCAATGCCCTATTTTGATGCCTTTGGGCTATCTGCCCTTGCCTTATTTTTAGCTGTGTTAGGCTATGAACAAACAAAAATTTTAAAACATAAAAATAACACAATCTGTATTCAAAGTTATATATACAATGAAAATTTAACAAAATAGATTTGAAATAGAAAATACTGAAAAGAACAAATACTTTACTGTTTGCACTTTGAATTTTTGAATGTAAAAGTGTGTTGAAATCATCACATCTCCATTTTTCATGGCCTAACATCTTCTGACACAAAAAATATTCCACCTGAACAGTTTTGATAAGGTCTCTCTAGGTTGTGACCGGGTGCACTTGAGTTACAGTGGTTTAGCAAGTTACTCATCATAATCAATGACATGGACAAGTTTCTCCTTTCAAATTTGCAAAGTAAACCCCATTATTTTACATTGTATGCCTAATTTACTTGTTATAATTTATTGAGGCTTGAAATTACTACTTCATTTTTTTGTTGTGTACCTGCATGCTCTTTCATCACTGTATGAAGACTTGTTGCTTGCTATAGAGAAGGCAGCCCTGATTTATTAACTAAAGCATTAACACAGTCCTTAAACAATAGCTTTTCTTTACAGGAGGTTTTTCACCCTCCTCTCTCATTTGCATTGTGCACTCTGCAACCTTTTACACTGAAATTCTCATTCCCAGAAAAGAGGTTAGCCAAGCTACTGTTCGCCCTAAAACAAGGATCATCCCAGAAACGGAGTGGCTGAAGAAAGCAAAGTAGGCCGCCAACTTTCCCTGCTGAATTGCTGGCTGTGACTCTGCCCCAGGGGAACGCTGTCACACTGGTTATGTGACAGCACCAGAAGCTCTGTATGATATGGGCAGGTGTTGTTATTACAGGCCTCTGGGGACATTTGCTGGGCTTGTCTTTGGGAGCGAGGGTCATGCAGAGCTCCAAAATGAATCACCTGGTCAGACCTGTGCAGGGTGTTTCCTCTCCAAAGCAGAGGGAAACTGCTGCCCCAGCCTGTGCTGCCATGGCCCTGCTGGAGACAGGGCACCTGTCCAGCCTTTTCCCTCAGCGATAAATTAACATGCAGTGTTAATTTATGCAATCCTTCAGATGCGTGTACCCAGGTACTGTCTGAAATGAAGCAAAATACACTAGCTCTTCTCACGCAAAGTTTATAGGATACATTTTGATTTCAATAACTCAAATTTCTAAACTGCTCTCTCAGTCATGGCTGTTCCCATACCACTGTGCGTATGTATTGAAAGACAGACCCCTCACAGCCCTTCAACGTCTAAGGCTGCTTCTTCCGTACATACGCGTTTCTGGTTCTACAAGTGGTTCTTACAAAACCACAGAGCAACATAGCCTGTTTTCCTGGGTGTGCAGCTTCCCTGGGGTGAGCTGCAGCAGGACCTTTGGAGTTCCGCTCCCCAAAACAGAGGGGTAGTGCTCCATTTATGCCAACAGGGGGTCTCGGGGACCCTCGGTGCTGCTCCTGTCCCGCTGTCCCGTGTGCAGGGTGAGCCACTGCCTGTCTACACACAGAAATAGAGCATTTCAACCAAATGTTTCACGAAGTTTGGCACAGTTAATGTGCAAACTGAATTGCTTTAAACCCCCACATTTTATACAACCCACTCTTGCACCCTTGGGTATCGTCTGGCATATGAATGACAGGATGAGGGAACAGCCCCACAGCCGCTGCCTGCTGTACACCCCAGAGTGTTGTTTTGCTGAGTGCTCTCAGCTCGGTATCGGGGGTGTGGAGACAGACGCTTTTCACCAGAAACAGCCGAATATCGGCCATTTCGGCGAACGTCACCAGAAGAAAACAGCTTCTTCGCCGAGTGCTAAACACGCAGGTCGGCGCCTGCCCTGAAGGACCGGACCAGCACCAGTACCAG
>VYXB01004486.1:237198-327840 GCA_013397135.1 Pachyramphus minor | reverse complement strand
CCTGCTCCGCTGGGGTTGGCAGAGCTCTCCCCCCTTCCCTTCCCCACGCTGCGCGACGAGGACCGGCTTGACGCGTGATCTCGTCCCCTTTTTATACAGAGACAGATTTTTTTCCCCCACTTAATTTTTTGGGGTGCGCTCTCGCCCAGCGCCGCGGGCGCCCGCTGCCCTGAGCGCTGCCGTGCCGGGAGGCGCGGGGGGCCGGGGCCGCGATGCGCAGCGATGGGCCCTGTGGTTGCCCCCGCGTGGGCGCGTAGTGCCCGCTCGGCGCTGAGTGCCCGGGTGCCGCGGAGCAGGGCGGGGAGGCGCGTGTAGGAGAGAGGCTGGATTTTATCCTTTTCCCCGTTGTAGACGTGCAGGCAGACAGGGGTACAGGTGTGTTGGGGTGGTTTTTTTCGTTTTCCCCCCTCACTGCCGATATCGGCTTGTTTACCCCCCAGTTTTGGTGGGGGCTTTTTTTGTTGTTTTGTTTTGGGTGAGGTGGGAGCCCGGGGTGTCTGATTTTCCTCCAGCTGAGCAGTGCAGTTGCAGCGGTAGCGGTGAAATCCTGCTCCTCCAGTGAGCTCAAGCCAGGAAAATGGAGGCTGTGATAGAGAAGGAATGTAGTGCGCTAGGAGGGCTCTTCCAGACCATCATAAGCGACATGAAGGTAAGAGGCTGGGGGGGTCTGGGGTCGGCACAGGGGAGGGGAGGTCTCTTCTCACCTGGCCTGACGAAACTTCGCCCCGGGCGGTGCAGCCGCATCGGACTATGGTGCCGGCGCGACCTCCCCCCGCGGCGCTGGGGGGACCCTCCCCGGGGCTGGGACCAGCCTGGCAAAGAGGCCCCTGTAAATGCTTCACACCCCAGCAGGGTTTGGGGATTGCGAGTTGCTTGCAGGACACCACCTTTCCCTCTCTCTTCCTTCCCTCCTTTCGCTGTCTCTCCCGCTCAAACATGCAAGCTGTTACCTTGCACCAGGGTCAGCGTTTTCCAAGTCTGACTCTTTTTTTCTTTTTTCTTTATTTTACATATTTTCCTTTTTCTTCACCTTTTTTCTCCCCTTATTTGGGCTGTCAGAGCGGTTGCAGAATGGGCGCAGAGAGGAGGGAGCGTGGTGCGGAGGAGCGGGCACGGAGCATGTCAGCCTGGGGTGGGGCTGGGAAGGGCAGTGGGGATTTCGGTGCCAGGCTGATGGGAGCGATGGAGAAAAATCTCAGCCTGGAGATGCTCAAAAGTTGGTGTGTGCCTGGATTGAAACTGCGGCTCGGTCGGTTATGCGATAGTATTTTCACGCTGTGTATGCTCAGGGAGGTGGCATTTGCTTCTTTCTGTGCATGAATCCAAAGGTCTCAAGTAGCCGGATCTCCTCTCCACCAGCCACCAGAAATCTGAGTGTGCCGATTCTGACTGCCAAAGGGTCCCTTTGAGAGGGGCGCTCCCAATATATCCTTGGCAGCCAAGGGCACTTCTGCAGGGTTTTCTTTGGGTGAGCGGGTGCCTCCCACCCTTCTCTCGTGGAAATAAACAGCGTAAAAGCCTTGCTGTGTTCTGTCAGTCATGCCTTCCCCAAACCCCAGGGCCCGCGGCGCCCTGCCCCCGGCAGACGGCCCTACTGCAGAATACTGCAGTGTTCCCCTGGACAAGGGCAGCCTGTCTTCATCCCAGGGCCGACTGGGAAGGATGCAGTTGTCGGGAGATGTTGAGGGACGCGTCAGATAATGGGGGGCCGCCGTAATTTCAAGGCAGCAGCCGAGCACGCGGTGCTTCTCCCAGCCAGGGGCTCGGGATTTGTCTGGGTGTTCATGCAGGGCTGGTGAGAAGGAAGGGCTGCGGGAGAAAGAGCTGCCAGGTGGGGTTGGAGGAGGACAGGGTCTGCTCTAGGAGGGAGCCTGGCAGAGGTGAATGGCTTCTAATGTGTATTTTTGTGGGGAGTGGAGAAGCTGTTTGCACTAGAAATTATTTTTGGGGACGTTCATGTGCACTGTCCTCTCAGCAGATCTAAGGAGGAGACATGTAATTAAAAGCGTGACTTGTCAAGAGCACACAGATTGCAGAGAGGAGGGGGAGTGTGTGTGTATCCGTCAAGACAGTGTTGCAGTCCTGGGGGTGGTGGTCCTCAGGCTCTCAAACGCCTTAGATTTAATAATGACTGCAATTTAAAATAACCCCCCAAAAAGCAGGAAATGATCACAAATCCTGGAATCCTTTTACTGGTCTGTGCGAGGAACATGCAGGAGATGTTCTGTTCCAGATGAAGTGTGGTTTTGGGTTTCATCATAGAGGGACACTGAGTATGTTTATTCTTCTTTCCCTAGGTGATGCATTTGGGTTTTCTTGCTCTTAAGCCAATGGGCCTTTTTTGTATGGCTTTATTTTTTCTTCTGCACATTGTTACTTGCATGGGAATGCTGCTCATTAGAAACATGTTGACATGAGCTTATGGAGATGGGCACAGGTGTGAATATTTTTTCTTAATGCTCCGTAGTAGTGGAACCTGTTTTGTGAACTGGCAATTACTGAGGGGGGAGGTTTAGAGGGAATCACAGCAGATCTTTAGCAGCATGATTGTTGTTATGGTTTGGAAAATCTGCTTGTTACTTAGCAGGAGTAGAACAAAGAATTTTTACCTGTAGTTTGGTTTGATGCAGCTGATGCCGTACTGCTGATGAGATTCACTAGGATTCCTTATGAACTGTGCACAAAGGAACACGATGATTTTTTAAGTAGCTATTTTTTGATAGCTAATCAGAACCTTTCAACTAATCATACCTTTAGTAGTAAAGTGAAAATTAGCATTTTAAGTGGTGTTTCACGTAGCCAGGTCTGTGTGGGCAGGCTTCTGGCAGGATCTTGAAGATGTTGCGTAGGGGTCTGCCCACACATACCCAAGTGCACTGTCTGTGCTGATTTCTCATCACAGGCTGTGATCAAGGCCCCACATGCCCTGCAGTGCTGAGGGATTTGCTGCAGCATCCGCCTTTTTTTTAACTAAATAGTTCACAGGTTCTTTTATCATAGTATTGCTCTGCCTCAAACTTTGTTGTAAAGATGGTAGGGCTAATCAACAGCGTAAATTACTCTGAAGTCTTGCCAGTGGATGCAGATGGGTGCTGCAGCTGAGGTGATGAAGATAGAGTACACGTGGACTGATTTTTCTCTTTGTTCACAGTAATACAAAACTAGCTCAGGTATACCTGTTGTTGATGTTGAGCTTTGCCTGATCTTGACAGGGTTACAGAAACTAGAATTATAATTCTGAACAATGTGATTTTTTCCATTTGTTTCTGTATACTGTGTTAACTTTGAAACTTAGTATGGGCAATATGTGTTGGTGTGACTAACATATCACATTTTTGATAGCAAGGTTATCTCTTGCTGGCTGAGATTTCTTGAATTGTCTTTAATGTTTTCTCCAGAAACCCCGACTTTCTGTCCACCCTCTATCAAAAGTATTTTTGGAGCTAATATTCAACAAAACATGCTCCAACATAACTCAATGTAAAGCTAAGTGAATTAGAGAAATTATATTATTGAGTAAATGTAAGAATGGTTAATAAACATCCCATTAATACAGCACATTACTGTACATCACAGAATATTCTGAGGGGCCCACAGAGATTATCAGGTCCAATCCTTAGCCCTGCACAGGATACCCCAAGAATTACACCATGTGCCTGAGAGCACTGTCCAAATGCTTCTTGAACTCTGTCAGGCTTGGTGCTGTGACCACTTCCTTGGGGAGCCTGTTCCAGTGCCTGACCACCCTCTGGGTGAAGAACCTCTTCTAATATCCAACCTAAACCTCCTCTGACACAGCTTCATGCCATTCCCTCGAGTCTTGTCACTGGTCACCAGAAAGAAGAGATGGGTGTCTTCCCCTCTGCTTCTCCTTGTGAGGAAGTTGTAGACGGCAGCAAGGTCTCTCCCCTCAGTCTTCTCTTCTCCAAGCTGAACAGAACATCTGGAACTTCAATCCCCTGACAAGGGAAGTCCGTTTTTTCTATGCAAAACAAGGGCCATGTTTGTTGAGTAGTATGGTGGTATACATGATGACAGGGTTGTTTGTGGAAAGTTCACAATGGGAGTTGTACTTGGCTGTTCTGCTCTAGAATTGGATTTCGATGCTTTGAGATTTCAGGATTAGATTAAAGAATCATAAAGGTGGGAAAATGTCTGCCCATCCCATCCTTAAGTTTTGATCCATTGTCATGGCCCTGGTGTTTCCTACGATACATCACTGAATACATGGCACTTATGATTTGTTATACTCTTATGCAAGATGTTTTTCAATGCAATCAAAGTTTATAAAAGCAAAAATAAAATGTGCCTGTCCCCTCAGAGGAGTAGTTCTGTGTGCTGCATGCAAATGCCGTGCAGTTTCTCTTTGAATGAAGCATATTTTCTGTAGCTCCCCCTGGGAAGGGAGTATTTGATCTGAATGGTTTGTAATTCATTTTTGACAATTGAGAAATGAGATACTGCAATGTACTGTTAATTTCAATATTTCTTTTAGGGCAAAGCAAATCAGTGCAGATAATTTTTGGGAGGGCCTGTTGCGGATAGATCTTAAAAGACCATGCCTTCTCATGCAGAGCAGATTTTCTTTAATGCTGTTTTTCCTTTTGAGTTCATTTTACATTCCTTTTAATCACATTGTTCTCTGCTATCCTGAAGAAAAAAGACAACATCTCTGAAAACAATGAAATTGGCAGTGTTTGTAGTTTGCTTGATGGTGTTTCTTTGGCTTGTAGCAGTTCTTTATTTGTCTCGCCTCTTCTGCCAGCATATGTTTTGACAGAGCAGGGGCTTGCTATATGTGTACAGCACCTGACATTGATGGGGTGGGCACAGGAGGAACATGAGTTGAATGAGCACTGTGACTTCATTTTTACCAAGTGGGAGGATTTACTAAATTTTTATTTATCAGGTTTGGATTACCAGTAGTCTCATTCATCTCCCCACATGTGAGAGATGTGCAGGTATTGTTACTGCGTTAGTGAACAAAAACAAGGTTCCCAAAGAAGGTGTGAGATTGTAAAATCTTAGAAATTCTTGTATGTTATGTGTATGTGATTTATTTATAGTTGTTTAGCTGAAAACTCAATAAATTCAACCTTTTGCTTCTGGCAGTGACCTCTAATACTATAGCAGAGGTGAATGCTTGAGTCCATTGCTGCTGCTGGGACTCTTGGGTGAGGCAGTTGTTCGCCTTTGCTTTCAGCCATGCAAGTTCTTGGTCAAAGCAGAGTAGAGAGGCATGAACATATGGGCATGAGAAACATTTATTTTTTTTTCAGCTCCTTATCTCCTGTTAGGAAGTGACTGGTGAGAAGCAGCATTTTAATCTTCTTTTTTGTAGAAGTTGGGACCGGGGGGTGGCCACATCAAGGATTAAGAGTATTGTTTGTTAAGTAACCCTGACTGCTTTCGAGGGATGGCCTTGTGCTATTCACACAAATAATATAAACTGAGTGGAAAAACATATTTGATGGAAAAAATAAAAATGCTGAGACAGTTACTACAGCAAGTACAGCTGCAAGTCCTCAGCATTTGTGTAAATCTAAGGGACAACGCACATGTACCAGAGAACCTGGGCAAATTTATTTTACTGTGACATGTCATAATATGACAGCTCTTCCACAGCTGTGCTTTATTCGAAGCTTGATCTCTGCAGAGATTAGGAGTATTCAGTTGAATCATTTTAAGGCCTAGTTTCAATCCAGCTGCTAAGGATGATAACTATTGTAAGGAAAAACAACGGTGTCACGTATTGGGACTGGCACTGTTTAACATCTTTGTCGGTGACATGAACAGTGGGATTGAGTGCACCCTCAGCAGGTTTGATGACAACACCCAGCTATGTGGTACAGTCAACATGCTGGAGGGGAGCAATGCCATCATGCCATCCAGAGGGACCTGTACAGTCCTGAGAGGTGAGACTGTGTCAGTCGGGGAGAGCTTACTGTTGGAGCAGAAGCAGGTGTTCGGCGTGAGGCTCCAGAGATAACCAAAGAATTCAGCAAACGACCTTGGGGCCTGAGCACTGTCAGTACCTAAAAGGGTCTACAAGAGAGCTGGAGAGGGACTTCTGACAAGGTCATGTAGTGACAGGACAAGGAGGAATGGCTTCAAACTGAAAGATGACAGTATTAGAATAGCTATAAGTAAGAAATTTTTTACTGTGAGTGTAGTGAGACACTGAAAGGTTGTCCAGAGAAGCTGTGGATGGCCATCCCTTAGGGTGTTCCAAGGTCAGGCTGGATGGAGCCCTGAGCAACTTGGCATACTGGAAGGTGTCCATGCCCATGGCAGGGGAGTTGGAATCAGATGATCTGTGAGGTCCCTTTCAACCCAAACTATCCTCTGATTCTGTGTGCAACAGGCACACAGAGGGGAAAGAGCATCCCTGTCCTCCCTTTCCCACATGCTGTGTTGCACTGGTATGTCCCTTGTACAACAGTCTTAAGGGCAACTATTTCAAACCTACCAAATAGATCCATCTTCCCCTTCCCCTGAAAGTGTGAAATAAGTTCATTTGGAGCTTTTGTTCCCACTTTTTTTTCTTTCCTTGAAGATTTTACCACCAAGGCATTCGGAGCATAGCCAGTTGTGCTGATTTCTTACCCCTGCTGCATTCCAACAACCTGCTTGCTCAGACAGTTGGTTTGCATACACTGAAATTCCTTGCCTTTTCTAAGCAGCTGCAGTGTCTTTCTGTAAACATCTTCAGAGGGGGAGGGATTGATGTGCATTGAAGGCTGAAGGATGGTGCAGGCAGGAGAGCCACTGCCTGCCTGCCTAAACACTGGGGTTCAAGCAACAGAGCATAACTGGGAACATACTTACTCACAAGTAGTTTATTTTTTAGGGACACGTGCTTTCTTGATCCAGATACTGTAGTGTGAGCGTTAACAATCTGCACAACTGCTGAATATTTGCTGAGTAAGCGTGTACGAGGCTGGCTTATTCTGTGACATACCCAGGGCAAAGATTTTTAATGTCTTTTAAGAGTGCTCCTTCTGGACCTGGCAGAACGCCAAGTGCTGCACAATAGGGTTTGCAAGGTTTTAAGTGCGGAAGGAGTTGTACAGTACTGCATGAAACACAATTGACTGAACAAATGTTGGAGGACTAGAAGTCTGTGTAATTACATGCTTGGTAGTGGTTAATACTTAACAGAGGGTCAGCTTCAGTAGAGTTTGCTGCTTCCTTCCTCAGTTCTGAGTCTGCATGAGCTGTACCAAAATCTTTGTTACAAAATACCTAAAAAGTTAAATTTTCTGCTTTTTTGTTTGTTTTTGTGTTAAGTACAGATATTGCAACAGTTGATGGAGTATTCTTGTGTATCTGTAAACAGCATCTTCTGCTTCGCTGCCTATATGTTTTCAGCTTCTGAAAAACATTTTTAAGGTTCATGGTCTATCCAGAGACAGTGTGGTCTTGAAGATAAGCAGAAAGCAATACATGGCAGAGAGCAGAATAGGAACTGTATCTAAAAAGACTCTTTGGTCTACTTCAGAGCATGCAAAAAAGATGAGTACAGAGAGGTTTGAGTTAGTACCATAAAGAGGCATAAGGGTAGCCTCTTTAGGCTGCATATAGAAATGCATTTCCCTCTTCAAGTGTATGTTTTCAATTTGAAAATTATATCTATCTTGATACTGTAAGGTGCCGAGTTTGCTGGGATCTGTGCTGACCTTTAAGGACATTGATTGACTTCTTCCTGCTGGGCTGTGAGATAGCTTGGATGCTGAGATGTTTGGAAGGGTTGGAGACAAAATGTCTGGTAGCTTTGTGGTTAGGACCATAGCAGCTTTCATCTTCAAAGTACTCTCTGTGTGACTTAGCTCCAAAGAATGGCTTCCATTTTACGGAAAGGCAAACTATGGCTGCAGGTTTAGTGACTTCACTCCCTTTCCCTAGGACAAGAAGGAATTGGGTGCATCCAGAGGATGGAGTTAATGAGGGGATGTTTTTTAAGCTCTGAGTAGTTTCTTTCCTCACATACACACCACTTTGTTTTTACTGATTAAGAGGTATTGTTGGTCACCCCCTGAAACGACCCAGTATTTGCAGGCAGAAGAGATGACATCTACAAATGTCTCAACACAAGTGTCTTGAACTCCTATCTTGTAGCTGAAACTACAGGACATCTCAGATTTTGGTGGAGAAGTCTGACTGGAGTATCTTAACCAGAAGCTGGTTGATCCTAAAGAATTTGAGATTTTTTTTTTTTTTTTTTTTTTTTTTTGCCACGAAGTCAAATGTGTGCTTATAGTGTCTCTGAAGCCCTTTGTGGAGTGGTTTGGAACTTTTTGTGAATAAAGCTGTATTTGTGATGAGATGCCTCCTAATGAAATCATCCATGGGCAAACCTCATGGATGCTCTTTGCCCATGAGCAAACCAAGTGTCTAATTTGGAGCTTGGAAGGGATTATTTGTCTTCTTCTGAGTGAAGTGGAGAGAAAGTAGTCTGCACCAGGCATAGCTGTACTTTACTGTCTGTCAAGAGGCAAAGTTCATTAAGCATTACAAACTTGGGTACCTGGCTTCTGCCTTTTTCCCATTGAGATACTTTTGTGGTCATCTCAAATGCTTGTCAGTACTTTGGGTCCTGGAGATTGTTAGGACTGCTTGTGTGATGGAGATTGTGTCAAGTCAATGCTGAAAAATTACAGTTTCTGCTTGCTTGGGAAGAAGTGATGAGACCCCAGTGGTGTTGATGACATGACCAACACAGGGCTGTTGGCTTGAGACTGTCCTGTGTAGGTATTAACTTGAATATTTTAATTGTCTTCATTTTGATCTGGCTGAAATATTGTGGGTTTAGAAAATAGCTGCTGAGAATGTACAGTGGCCACTTAATGATTGAGTGGATGAAAGGCAGTATTGATGAGTCTCTGAGGAGAAATCTGCTATTCAGGCTTGCAAACTTGTTCAGACCTGCAGGGAAGAATGTGGAACTAAATGCTTCCTCTGGAAGACTACTTAATGTCCAACTTTTTTAATGTGGCATGGGATAAAAGGTCTCTAGAAGCTGTGGCTAGCTGTTTCCCACCGCCCCCCTCTGCCTTGTGAATAACTTCCTATGTTTAGAGAGGGAGAGAAACTGTGTTTATGCATGATGTATTTTCTCACAGTATGAGTATAACTTTTGTTTGTTAATTACTCAATCTTGGATTTAAACCATGAAGTGGCTGCTTTGGAGCTGAGTTTCTTCATATTACAAACCATGAAGCCGAACTGTGGACAATACAGATTTGAGGTGGTGCTTATTGACAAAGAAGGAGGCTCACGAGTTGGGTGGTAATCCAGCATGAGTTTTCACAGGTCCTTGCTGCATTACAGATTGAAGTCACAACCATGGGGAAGCTGGTATCCTTCACTGGCGATGTTTAAATATGGACTAGCACAGCGCAGGTGTTATTATAATACAAATTAAAGACTCCAGGGCTCTGACAACAGAATGGTACCAGACTTCAGTTCCCTCCTCCTTTAAGTGATTAGTGAGGTCTAATAACTACTGTGTTCTTGCAAAGCTGTGCTGCATTTCAGTGCGCAGGGAACTAGGCATTCTTTAGAGTTCTTGAGATGGTTTGGGAATGTAGAAAGAGCTGATATTTATGTGTTCCTGTTTTGTTTTTTCCCCCCAGTGGGGTGAGTACCCTTTTGTGGACTTTCCTGACTGGATTTTAGTCTTGATTTTCTCAAGATATCATGCTGTTATCTGGTTGGTTTTTTTTTCATGTCATAAGGTACTGTTCAGGCTAAAAACTAAGCAGTTTGAAAATACTAAACAAGTGGTTCTGTGATACATAGAAGAAATAGTCAGTTGACAGGTTTTTTATATAGCCTATGAGATGTCTTCAGTAGTGTTTTTGTTGCATAATTTTCAATGTTGTGATAATGTATCACCTTGGAAAGCAAAGTTTGGCATGCCTGTCTATACTGTGCATGCTGAGGGAAATGCATTTCTAATCCTGCAGAACAAGTGGCAGAAATAATGGAAGTAGATGTATGAATACCAGACTTCAGTTTTAATTACCCCTGCTTTCTTTCCTGAAGGGTAGTTACCAGTTAAATGACATCTTATTCTGATCTTTGACATGCTTTTACTTTCACCTGCATGCACTGTGATCTCTCAAACCCTGAGTTTTTACCTGTCTGCTCCTGCATTCAGTAATGTGTGCCTTCAGCTCTTGCTATGAAATCCTGTGAAGTTCATGTCTTGTCTTTTGCTGTTACTGAACTTTTCATTCCTAGCCCAGCAAGGGTTTAGCACGAGTTGAGAGTCCCTTTAGCTGATGGAACTAAGCTCAAACTTCCCCTGTGGGCCTGCAGTACCTTTAGCATAGAAAGACAGATGGGACTTAGCAGTCAGATGGTCCCTTTCCTTGCCCCATGGGAGTATTCCTGTAAGACCTCTACATGAATATGTTACTCTACGTGAAAGTCTTCCAGTGAAAGGAAGCGCCAGACCTTTCAGAGTTGCCTGTTATCTGGATTATAGTTGAATGGACTGTCCAAACTTCTCTGCAAGTAAAACCGATTTGTTTCTTGTCCTGCAGCACTGGAAAACTGATGATGGACAACCACCAGGCTCGGGGATGCTCTTGAAATCAGTATTGGCACTTTGCTGATTGAGTTCTGGTTTTGAATGTAAGAAATGGGGAGTTGATAGAGAGGGTAGATTTAGATTGGGGAGGAGACACTGTTTTATGATGAGGATAGTGAAACAGTGAAACAGGTTGCTCAGAGAAGTTGTGGATTGTCCGCCACTGGAAGTGTTCATGTTCAGTTTGGATGGGACTTACTTGATGTAGTGAAAGACGTCCCTGTCCATAACAGGGAGATTGGTCTAGATGTTCTTTCTAGATGAGTTAGAAATGTCTCTTCTAAATCAAGTCATTCTGTGATTCTCTGTATTTGAAGTGAGGTGGGTGAAACCAAAGAAGTAACGGAATAGGTGTTGTGTGCACCTCTGCGTCTTCATAAAGAGTGAAGTCTCTCTAGCCAGCAAAATTTCTGTTTCAGTCTGTTGAAAGATTTGAGACCACTCTGGTGAGTGATTGGGAAATGGATGCAGCTTAGAAACATTAATGAGATAGACTCTTGATGTTTTTCAACCTAGAAAGAGGCAAAGCCAACAAGGAGAAATTTTTTGGATGGAGAAGAGCAATCATGAACTTCAGACAAGATGATGTTTGTTAATTCTGTGCTCACCTATGTGTTGCAAGAGCTTTTCTGATTTGTTGAAGGTCTAGACAGTCCTACTCCTTAGTCATGGACTTGGCTAAATGTGTGGATTGCACAGAGGGACATACTACTGTTTGGTAGCACTTAGTAACTCTTGCAGTTATGGCTGGCCAAGTGCCCTTTCCCCCAGCTGACTACTGGTACTTTTAGAAAAGAGGAAAAACTTCCAGTGCCAGATGTCACCTGAGAAGGGAAGCTTCTGGTTGTCAACCATTGTATTGTCCAATGTGTTGAGACATCTGTGGCCAGAACCTTTTTTTTTCTTTTCCTTAATCAGACTGTCATTGTTCTCCTGTCCCACTCCCCTCCACTTTTTTCCTTTTTTTGCCTGTAGAAGGACTCTTGTAAGTGATAGTTTCTATGTGCAAACCCTATTTGCCTATCCAGGCCGTTCTTTGTGTGTAACATCTGTGACTTTGTGTGGTGTCTAGCACAATAACATCTCTTTGCAACTTGGAGGTAGTGTAGTGAATGCCACAGAAATGAGACATTCATAATAATCTGTGTGATTCTGTTATCTGGTAAAGCTATAAAAAGAAATCTTTTGTTTTCAGCGTAATTTTCTTTGGAGGGGTAGGAGGAAGCAGAAGCCAAGTAACAATTTTTGTTCCAAAAATAGATGTATGGCATTTGGATGTGTTACTAGGGCGTGAAGCTCTATAACAGTGCTGTGTGGTTAGGACTCAACTTTTTAACTTGTCATAACTGAACAACTACACTGAGGTGGAGAGGTCCTAGCTCTTGTAGCCTGTGTAGTGGTTTTTTTCCGTTTTGTTGAAGTCTGCAGATAGTCATTGTTAGTATTTTTCTGAAAGGCATACAACTCTTGCTTTGATAACCTGTGAGATGTTGCTGTGAATAAGATGCCAGACTGTTGCTGCTGCTTTTGTACTTGATGTACCTGCAAGAGCTGATAATAGCTCTGAAAAGCCTTTCTGATAAATTAAAGCACTTAAAAGAACTCTGTCAAGGGTTTTTTAAGATGTGATGTGTCTCATCTGTGGGAATTGGGATGCATGGAAATAAATTAATAAAGTGTCTTTTTGCTTAATGTAAAGGAGAGAATCATAACTTGGTGAAAGGAGTGACAGAACATTGCTGATAGTCAGGTTGTAATCTTTGATAAATACAACAATCTGCGTTTCTATTCTTGCCATTAGATGTAATCAATAACAATTTCAGTAAATGTGATCCTTTGCTGCAAATCTAACTCTTCTTTTATTGAGTTTCTTGAGTTTCCTTGAGTTTCTCATCTGGGTCTCTTCTTACTCCTAGTGCAGGATTGCTGGCCTGAAAGAGAGGGAAAAACTGTCTCCTGTAAATGTCTTGTACAGTTGTGTCTGTGTAGGATGGTTGTGCTGGTTCTCAAAAAAAAAAAAATTCCACACAAGGTTCAAGTTCTTCTTGCAAAGCTGCATTTTGGTGATCATTGCCTGCTCTTTCCTCGTCTGGTGGGCTGACCTTGGCCAGCTGCTCTTTATCTCTTTCTCCTCAACGTGACGGGGAAGGAAATAATGTGAAAAAGCTCATGGATTGAGACAAAGACAAGGATATCACTTCCTAGTGATACTACTGTCACGAGCAAACCAGACTCAACTGGGGAAGATTAAATTTATTGCCAATTCAAATAGGTTGGAGTGGTGAGGAAGGCTGACAAAAACTAACACATCTGCCCGTGTCCATGGGTCTGGATAGGATTTCAGTGAATGACGATGCTCAATGGTCGTCGCCCTTCCCCTGTGGCAGTCCAGGAGCTGTGGGTTGGGAGGACGCCGTCCGGCCGGGTACTGTCGGGTCGGGGTGTTGGTGTCTGGCACCTGCAGGTGATTTGCCAGCTCAACCTGGTGCCATTCAGACACTTGCTGTCCCTGAGGGGAAGTTGTTTCATGTCCCTAATTGCGGACTGGCTACCTGAGCGACAGGCACCAGGCACGAGGCACCAGTTTGTTTCTCCGCCCTCAGGCAGAAAGGTGTTCCCTGCCTGTGTTCAGCTTAGATTAGCTGGAGCTGGGCTCTGGGATCAGGTGACTAATCGCCTATAAACCCACTAATTAAGCAATGGCGTAGGATAATGGCATGTTAGGGCTTATTGGTGACATGCCTCGCTACCAAGCCCCACTGAGCAGCTCCAGGAGCCCTGACGCCATGGAGTGCCATATGGCAATGGGAAACGCCCATTCCATGGACACACCAGATTTCTTTGTTCGATGGTGAAGAAATAGTCGGACACAAAGTTATTTTGGGGCAAATAGACCTCGGATTAATCCATTAACAATTTTCAAGATTATTGAAACAAACCTTCACTGTAATCGATCTCTGATTTAACCCATGAGGAGCTAAATGGGGATTTGTGACCCAAAATCCTGCTGTGGCTCTTCTCCAAGAGGGGCTGGAGCTGGGGCCCTGCTTGCAAAGGTAATGCCAGGCATTAGTAACCCTGACATTTAAAAGGGGAAAAATTGATTTCTTTTATCAGCTGGCTGAAATCAGAAATTGTAGAGGAAGCAGAGGAAACTCTGGGAGAGGCAGCATTTAAAAATACTGTGTTATTCTTCTTTAAAAGTGTCTTTATGTTGCAAAAGCACTTCTTGTATGAAGATGTTGAATTCCACCTACCGTTTCTCTGTGTTTAAATTGAGAAAGTAACACAGGTCAAATGAAGAATGAAGTTTTATGGCTCTTTTAGTGTGTGTTTTCCACCACTGTTAACATTTCTTTTGATGCCTCTTTGACAAAAGCAAGAACAACCCTGCAAATGCAGAGGTGGCACATGGAATGACAGCTGGGTTACTGTGCTTCAGGTGGTATGTGAAGAGGTTTTGGAGAAGGAGTTGCTGCCCAGGGCACTGAAGCTGTGCGGATTTACAGCACTAGTTTGATTCCTGTCATCTCCTTGGTTTATCCCCACAAGCATCATTAAATGGCTTCCTTGCTTCCTAGGTGCTGGAGATGAGATAAACCTCCAGTTATTTGGTCTTGTGAAGTGGTAGGTGGTGTGTGTTTCTGTTGTAGGTAGGAGTAAAGCGGGTTTTGGTTTCAGCAGGGGGTGTGGTGGTGGAAGTGTTCTTTGGAAAAGCTCAAGTGGATGACAGTTTATGTGTGTGACTTCAGTTGTGTGTTCCTGAGGGAGAGATGAGCTTGTGGATCTGGATTCAGTGTGGAAAAGTAAAAGGAAGTTCTTCTGGGACCCACATGAAATAAATGCCTCTTAATTTTTAGCAGAATTTATTAGAGAGAATTCGGAATTGCAAACAGATCAAGATATGGCAAGCTGAGCAGATAATGCAGAAATTAATCACTGGTGTAAGACTGCTGAAAGGTTTTCTTTAAAGATTGAAAAGCAAGCAAAAAAAGAACCCCGACAAAATCCACCATCCACAGTATTAATTCCCTGACATTAAAAAATGCAAATAGCTCAATTTTTCTACTGTTCAAAATGAGATCAGGTGCCCTTGGCCAGTATAGGAGAGCGCAGGTGAAAGCACTGCATTGATTTCATCCAAACAAATATAGCAAACTATTTAATCTGCACTGTTACAGTTTATTTGAACAGGCTTGGCTTGAAGAGAACAGTATTTTTAAAGGCAAGGACTAAATAGTGGAAGTGCTTGGCGACTTCTCCAATTTTGCTTGCTTTGTGGCCAGGCTGACTACAAAAAAAAAAAAAGGGGTGTTTTATTGCTGAGCTGTGTTTTGACAGGAGTGTGTCTTAAGCTTCCCTGGGAAGCAGCTAAAGGCCGGGCTGGTGTCAATCTCCTGCATGCCATTAGGAGTGTTTAGCTGGATAATACACGGACATAATCAGGCTGCTTTGGTATCCTCTGCTTGCCGGCTTTCGTTTTGCTGGAGAATCCAGTAAAGCCTCGGGCCCTGCTGTTAATTGTCAGGTCTTTCAGGGCTCCTGGCATACACATGCATAATGCATACACAGAGTGCAGACGACATTGAGAGACCGGCTTCAGAGGAGGTGATTGCAGTAAGACTAATAGGTTTAAGGAAAGAGTGGGGTTTTGCCTCTTTCAAATAATTGGTGGGTTTATTTAATTTTTAAAATGTCTGACAGTTTTTTGCTTATCAAGGCACTTTATGTTCTAGGTCTTGCTACCCAGATAACTGCTATTTTCCCCTTCCCCTTCTGCATCTCCCACTGGCTCCATCATGTGTAGGTACAGCAAGGTTTTATGAACACCTGTTTTCTTTTTGTGGTTTTATGCCCCCCTCTCCCCCCCTTGGTTTTTGGTTTTTTTCCACTTTCTTTTAGCAAAAAACTCACAAGCCTTGCTGAAAGATATGTAGAGTACCAGTAGGCTTCCCAGCAAGTGTCTGGAACCTATGTTCCCAGGGTATATTGAGGAGCTGGAATTTGTCTCCCAGCTTTTGGGGAAGGGTCTGTCTTTGCCCTACACAAAACACTGCCTCTCATGGCAGTGTGGGCAATGGATTTTGGTTTACTTACAAAAAGGAGACCAGTTTATGGGGGTGGATTAATTCGGCCACAAGCAACTGCACTTGCTTGCAACTGCTTCCAATCAGAGCTGGAGTAACGTTAGCCTTGAGGACCTGCTTTATCTGGGTTTTATTGTGTTGTTGCTCTGGTAACAGCAAGTCTTACACCTTTATTAAAGGAAGCAGGGATATTTTGTTTTACTCACTAGAGTCCAATCAAAGGAAAATTTTGAGGTTTCTTTTTATCACGGTTTCTGCTGTTAGTAGAAAATTTGTACCTGCTCTGCAAGTTAACCCAATTTAATCTTTTTCTGGTCTAAAAAAACCCCCTCCTTTTTTTTTTTTCTTTTTAAACTTTGGAAAATAAAGATCAGAACTTGCAAGAACATGTGGTGTCCATATTCTAAATAAAAACTCTGGGCTTTTAACATAATTTTAAAAAATGGGGATGTTTTACAGGAAACTTGAAGTCAAGAAAAATTAAACCTTCTTTAACATTTGCATTCACTCAATGCCACACTGCTTTATCAGCTTCAGTTCAGAAATTGTCTCCAAGGTCATTCAGGACTGTTTTAGAAGCAGGTCTTGCAGTGACAAGGCAGCTGTTGGGAAAGTTTGTTGTCTTGTGCTGTCATGTGCCTATTCTGTGTCTGATTGCTGAGTTACTTTGGGGCAGTGTTCGAGGTCATTTCTTGGTCAAGTCAAACCTCTATTGTACAGGCTTTGAATATTACTTTATTTTATTTTTTAAAAAGAGGATGGGAACATGGTAAAAACACAGATAATTGTTTGGCAGAGAACAACTGTGATGCTGCTGTTGATTTTGGGAGCTCCTGTGTACACGTTGTTGCGATGTCCTAGCACCCCCGTCTAGTGGATTTGGTTTTGCTGTACCCATCCAAAGTAAAGCGTTTCTTTTTTGCTGCTTCAGTTGAAACACCTCTTCTTGCCTAATGTTTCTATTTGGAAAAATCTCTAAAGCCTCATCAGAGGACCTGCAGTTTCATCTGGATCTAGAACCAGTTGACATCTCATCTACTTGGCATTGGTGCCTAACGATGTGAGAGAGAACTTGGTGGGAAAACTTATTTTGGTGTTAAAGGATTAGGATTTAGTATAGTCTTAGTTATTGCTTTACATCTAGTTTCATTTGATCTGTAGTATCAAAACCAGAATGCTCAAATTAGGTATTCATTATTGTGTTTTGTTTTTCTTGCAGGGAAGTTACCCAGTGTGGGAAGATTTTATAAATAAAGCTGGGAAACTGCAGTCTCAGCTTCGGTAAGTTTTGTGTTACAGAGTCAAGATCCCCTACAGTTCCTTGGATGTGCAAACATTAAGATCAAATGCAGCTTCTGCCAGGATAATTTGCTGGTAAAATTGTGCATATTTCATAGTCAACACTCATGCATGTAATTTTTCATACATTACTACTGGTGTTTTAATGTATTTATGAAAATTCATAATCTACCAACAGCTGTACATAATAAACACAAAATGAGCTAAATTTCATGGATTTTGATGGAAAATTGGAAAGATAGTTTATTGTTTAGTAAGCACACATTTGGAGTTAACTCTATGTTGCCCGTATTATTAGTTTAGAATACAGAGGGGTTATATCAGAAGAGGGTTCAAAATACTAAGAAGTCTTCGGCAGTCTTAACAGCACTTTCTTCTGCCTTAAAAATGAAGGGAATTCCTTTGCTAGATTATGTATTGGTGATGATTAAAACTTAGGTTATTGGGATATACTTTGAAAATAGCATTCTGGATTACTTAATAAGTGCCATTAGTATCACACTCAGAACAATTCTGCTATCTCTAGAATTCATTCACTTGTAAAGTTTGTTTTTACTAATCTGAATACAAGTTCCATTTCTTCTCAACTCTCCCCAAAGCACAATATTCACTTTGCTCCCCGCAACTTCAGTGTTTTTGTCCCAGCAGCAGCAGCAGGAACAAATTATTGGCAGTCCTGTTTGTGGTTCTGTGTTGTGTTGTGAACTGCTCCTGAAGAAGCTGGGGTTTAGCCTTATTTGCCCTAAATGGCTGGAGTATGCTGTTCTACCACACTGTGCCTAAAATGCCACAGTTGCATGTTGGTTTATCCTTTTCCAGCAATTATGTCACATTGAGGATGGAAGATGCAGAGGAAGGAGGGAAAGAAGAGAAATGGAGAACTTTCCTAGCCTTTTGTATTCTTCAAAAACAGGCCTTCTGGGGTGGCACGAGGGATAGGTTTTTGTATTTCCCAGTCCTGTGCTGTTGCATTCAATCAATGCAGTGCTACAGGAACATGCAGGCAGCTTGAAAGCCTGTGGTCGAGGATTTGCTGTTTGTTTCTAGAAAATGTGAGCCTTTTGCCTGTGTTTCACTTCTGTGTGCTTTGATAAAGGACAGCAGATGTCATCTGAGCTGGAGCCAGGTCTTCCTGGATCTCGTTACTGGAGAAATGGAACTTTGTTATTAGCAATATAATTAATAATTAACAACATGGTACGTGAATAACAGTGCAACCCACAAGTTTGGAAGATGAAGAACGCAAACACTGCTAAAGAAAATCCCAGAAAAGGTTATCTGGTTCCAGGGCTCAATATTGCTAGCTAGCTGTCGGGGGTTTTCTTGCCCTCCCTTTAATCTCCTGGGCATGTGGAGAGTCCTTATGCATTTGGTTGGTCCTCGCACGCCTGGGGTGTTTTTTTCTGTGTGTGTTCAAATCTTTTGTGCTGTCTGTAGGCCATTTACTACGCTGCCAGTTATGTCCTCTGTATCTTGAGCATATTTGGAGTGAGACTCGCATAAAATCTGACCTAATTAAGTAGTCCTGCAGTCTTTCTGGCCAAGGATCAGCTTCCCTGCAGGTCTGCCAGGTTTTTCGAGGCTAGCAAGGAGTTCTTGAAACAAAGTGAAGTTGATAGTCCCCATTCTGGGTTTTGCTTGGAAATGCTGACTGATACCATCAGAAGGGAAAATCAGAGCTAGTGTTAGAAAAGATGCACAGAAACAGAACCACGAGGTAACTGTTGAGAGGGCACAGTAGTGCTTTACCTGTAGAGCCCTGGCCTACTTCCACTTTAATTAGATTGAGCAGACTATAAACCTTCAGAAATCTGGACTGACCTGAGGTGTTCAGGGCTCCGGGGCCTGTTTATCTAGAACAAACGTGTTTGGAAAATTATAACTCACGTTTCTGTCCACTTGAACAGATGTGTGGTCTGTGTGTGCTTTCCAAATGTGGAGGGAGATAGGGCTAGTGGAGTTGACGCTGGATTGTGAAGTCTCTGAGATTGCTGGTATACCTCTCAGGAACAGTCCTGTTTAGGGGAGCACTGGAACAGAAAGGGGTTTTGTTTGTTTATTTTGGGGATTGATGTTTTTGTGGTATGGTTTATTTTTGTTTTGGTTGTTTGGTTTTTTCCCCTTTGAAGTGGAGATTCTTTTACCACTTTTCCATTTGCCCAAGAACTCCAGACTAGTCTGATTTCCAAGAAGTCACTATTTTTTTTTTTTTTCAAGGGATGCTCATGCTCCCTAGATGAAAAACTCAGGAAATTGTTTGGCCAGGATCCTAGATAAAAGGAAGTTCCTGCATGTTTATTCTTAAAATATACATGTTCCCTTGAAATAGCAATGACTGTAATTTGTACACTAATGGGTGCAGTATAATGTGTGTTAGATTTGTTTTTCATGTTTGACTGCTTAATATTAGTTCATCAGAGGAAATCAGCTAGAAGAAGGATGGCTGTGCTCTTTTGAAACAGCACCTGTCCTGTGCAATTCCCAGCATGGAATTAGCGTGGCTGCCTCCAAGTCCATAGTGCTAACACAAAGCGAGGAAGGGATTAAGAAATGAAGGAGGGAAAAGGCTAAATTCAGATATAAAAGAGGATACTTTTTGTGGCCTCTACAAGTTCACAGTGTTATTCTTTATAAGCCTAAATGTTTTTGGCAGTAATTAAATAGGCATCAATGAGACACTGCTAATGTTTTGTTATCTGTATGCATTTCAGGACTACAGTAGTAGCAGCTGCTGCCTTTTTGGATGCCTTTCAGAAAGTGGCTGACATGGCTACTAATACACGTGGTAAGCAGATGTGTCAATATTGAGTTTAACAGAATGCTCTGTGGTTTATACCATTTGTCGTAATAAAAAAAAAAAGTCTTAACTTGTTACATTGACAAGCAGATCTGTGAGACATCTGTTAGATGGACTTGCACTTCGCTAAATGGCACGTGAAAAAGGAAGTTGTCTTTTCTTTACAGAAAAAAAAATTGCTGGAAACCTGTAATTTAAATGTGTCATCAATCATGTGAACACTTCTTAATTACCATTTGAATTATACGTTGATGAATAATATTTTAGAAAGCAAGATTTACTGAAATCTGTATTCACTGATGCTTCTGTACCTTGTGTGAATGTAAAAGGCTTGATACTCAGCTGGTATAAATACGTTGCTGGTATAAATACGTTGCTGGAGACAGAGCAGACACCAGCTGATCCTGTGGCCTTTGGGGTCTGCCCATAATGATGACAGTGATAAGCTGTACTTGTATCTTTGAGGAAAATCTCGGCTTGTTCTTCCCCTTTAGGTCTGACATTACAGGTCAAAATTAATTTTCCTGGGCTATGGGCTTCTCTGGGTAACAGTCTAAGCTTGTTGGTGAGTATGGAGAGCCAAAGTAGTGCAGCTGGCATTCTTTCCAGACTGCTGAGTTGGAAGGAGACAAAAGGCTGGCTCTGTCTGATGTTGGATTGTTGGATGCCCAGTGGCCAAGGCATCGTGTGCAGATGTCCCTGCAGCAGTAGGGCATTCCCCGTGGTCACTGGGTCCCTGGGCTGTTGCTGAAGAGTCAATCCAAAGTGCATAGAGCATTGTTGGGTGAGCGGCTTTTGGTCATCTCTAGCCACAGAGGTTTTGTAACTTTTTTTTTTTTTTAAGTCCTAATGTGTTCGTGGACATTTGATTTGGAGAGGAAGAAAATAATGTTGCTGATATGAAGAGTGGGCATTTTCATTAGCAGAGTTCAAGCTCGGCCAGACTTGTGTTTCCCTTCACCTCTGGCTAACAGGAGTAGTAACAGCTGCTGGAGTGAGTATCAAGCCAGAGAATGACAAGAGGGAAGAATATTTTTTTCCTGTCTAAAGCTAATATTTACATTCTGATAAGAAGTTCCTCATTATATGCATACCTTCTGTAAATTATGGGTAATTTACTCACATAAAATAATAAACATGACAGAAAGTGGAATAAACTAAGGATGAGACCCAAGGCAGAATTCACTTTGATTTCTAACATGTCTTTCCTTCAAGCATGTTCTCTTCTATTTCTTCTCTCTTCCCCAAGGAGAAACAAAGTAAACTACCAAAATCCTTGAGACTTGTCTTCTAGCTGTGCTGGCAGGCTTACAGAACTTCCATTGAGATACCAGAATGACTGAAACTTTCCCATTCTCAAACAAAAATGGCTTGTGTGGGTTTTTGAAGAGTATTTTACACTTTCTGCTGTGTTATTTGGACCCTGTCCAACAAGTGCCGTGTCTTACTTCTTATCTCTTTGAACACATCCTTTACAAAAGGAGCTCTGTGAATCCAGGCATGCCAAATTTGTATAGCTCCTCTGTTCTGTCTTCTGCCTTCTCTGACTGAAAGGATAGAAGGGAATTTTGTTTTTATTTTTAGAAAGTGATGTTCTGGGCAATGAATCAAAACTCCAAGTTAGTTGGTGGTTCTGATCTGCCTCCCAACCCAACTTCCATTTGTGCCCATTCAAGTATATCTCTGAGGCTGCACATTGGTCCTTTAGGAAATACAGATCCTTCTGCCTTGCTGTGGACAGAGATGAACGCCTGGCCTTGTTAAAGGTGATGGCAAAGCTCCCTGTGACTTACTAGGACACAATTCCATAAAAAATGTATTTTGCTGTAAGTATAAAGATTTGTGTTCCAAACCCAAAATACAACAAACATAGTTGTTTTTTTTTTTTCCTCTGATGTGGGGATTTTAATGGGTTCTCAGGTTTCCCTTTGAGGAGTCACCTGCATTGAACAATTCTTCATTAAATTTTCCCTGTTACTTACCCAGATTATAAAATCATGTATTTTATTGTCTAATCAAACACCTGGCTATGCTTCACACTGTTTAGAGAGTTAACAGATAAACCAAAGTCAGCAAAGTTCATGTTCAGTTTTTGGGGATATATGAGACTTGTGCAGCACTTCCCATGACAAAGGAAGGGAGGTTGGTGTATTTTAAATCTAAGACTGGTTTATCATTGTATGAGCCAAATGCTTCTTCTGGAAACTAACTGTATATGAAAATGTTGAAGTAGGCACCTGTTTCAGAGGAACAGTGTGAGTTCACGTTGGATGAAATGGAACTTTGTAGGATGACTGAAGTGTCAGGAAGCTGGGTGCTGGCTTTAATTTATAATTGTTGGTGGTTTAACAGAAAATGGCCTGTTATTTTAAGACCCACTCATCTAGCTGATGAAAGCATTTTATCAGTCAGCAGAAGCACTCTCTGACTACTCTTTAATCTGTTTGCATCAGCATTAGCTTTGAAAGAAGAAAAAGTATTTATGTGGATGTACATGTCCACACGCACACGAGGGGAGACAATTTCCTTTGCAGTCACCAAGTGTTCAAGAGTGAGAGCTTATTTCTATCAATGCCATTCCTTGTTCCAGCTGATCTCTTTACGTTATGTGCCATTACTGCTGTTCCCAGGCATTGTCTTTTCCCTTTCGGTGCATCATTCTTTCCGTGTCATTTAGTTCCTTGTAATTCTGCTATGGTAACAAAGTTAATCTTAACGTTCCCTTTTGAAGCTCAAATAGAAAGCATAATTGGACCTCTGCCTATGGTAAAACCATGGTTGGATGAGTTGGATAACCTGTATTTTGCTGTATTTTCTTCACATTGTAGCTTCTGAAGTAGGAAAAGCCCCGAATGTGAAGTACCTGGTGTTTTGTGGTGACACAGTACTCAAATTAATTTCCCAAGGAGCTCATTTCAGCTTTTGCTTCCTTCTTCACTGCCTCTCCATTTAAATGTGTATCAACCCAAAGTTTAGTCTCTGTTTTTTTCCTCAGTTCAGTTCCCTCAGTTCAATGCTTTTTGATTTTCAGCTGACCAGGAAAAACAGTTCTGATGTGTGGATCACCAAAATGTTGTATTTCTGTGGATCTGGTCATCTGAAAAATATCATTTGAATGGAGGAGGTTGTCAAGTTATGTTGCTAATTCTATATAATGCTGTATAGCAGTGTGTGCTGGTTTTTTGCTGCGACCAGAGATTTTTGAAAACAGAATTCCGTCAGATGTTTTGACTTTTGAGCTCTGACAAGATAGACACATCTATGTAGCAGTTTGTGTTATTCAAGCTACAACTGTTTGGCATACAGCCTGTCAGAACTCTAGTCTGCAGTGGAATTTGTGTTATTTCTCACTGTGATTATTAAAGAGAATACTCATAAAATATTAAATGAAGTAGGTGCTTCAGGATACCTTTAAATCCTTAGTATACCTTAAATAACCTAATAATAACCCTTAAATACCTTAAAAGTGAAGTTTTCTTTTGGGTACATGATCTCGTGAGTCTTAGTTCAGGCTTTTCTTATATGGCTTATGTTGTTCACTATTTGAAATTTTGAATGTTTTTATCTGCATCAGTTCTAACTGAAGCATGGAAGAGATTTAAGTCTAATAGCTGTCACAAATATAAACATATATCACATATAAAGATACTGTAAGTTGGGTTTGGACAGATGTAAAAGGACATGTGTAAAATCCTTTGCTTTTTGCATGCTGTTATTCTTCTGCCTCTGCTGCATTTGAATGTCCTTTGTAGGTATGTGCTAGAATTTGGGAACTTGAAAAAGTAGGTGTGAAAATTAACTATCTTCCTTGTGTTATGAGGGAGATTAATGTGAAGACATGCATACTTCTTCTATATCTCCTTAATACACCATCAGCAGCTTCCGTGGAAAAAAACCTGCCCCAGTCTTGCCTACCTACATCTGCACAGGTGTAAATTAAAATTTATGGAAAGATGATCTAAAAGCTTTGATTTACCCAAGCTTAAAATTGATCTTCAAAGTGAGGTTGTTAATGAGGCAGCTGATACCCAGTCCTGTGGGTTTTTGTTTTTCCTTCATATGAAGAGTTTTGCATATACATAGGTGTGTTTGATATTAGGAGATTAGTTAAATCACTTCAAGACACGTTCTAGTTTATCACAAGGCTTTCTCTGGCCAGTTGGATTCCACGGATTATAGTGCTTGTAATGTTTGAAGTTTCTTCTTGGCAAGTCATCTTGGCACGTGCTACTAAAGGTATGTTTTCTGGGCCTTTGGTAATTCTGACATCTGTCATGCTGGTTGCTGGTGTTTACATTTTCTGTCTCTTTCATTTTGCACGTCTGAGAGGACTTTAAGGATTTTAAGGCTACCGACAAGAGTTGCAGAAAATTCCAGTTGAGAGGGAGGGAAGGACTGTGGAGGGTCAGCCAGCTACCAAGGCACACTGAGTAGACCTGGAAGCAAAATTCGCCCGAGTCTGCCTGGCATGCAACAGTGACAGGGTACCTACCCATTTGAGAGGCAGGATATATCAGTCTGGAAGAAGTGCTGCATTAAAGTGCTTGTGCTTTTTTTCAAGCTCCATTAAACTTTATCAGCATGCAAAAATGTAAGTATGGTTTAACACTTCTACTTACAAAATGAAACTTGATTGATATCTGTGAGTGTCTGCCTGAGGTAGCTCTTGTACTGCACTGTTCTGACTGCTCTTCATGTTTAATAAAGCTTCTTAAAATAGTACCTTTGCTGCAGATCTGTGTTCCTGGGCAAACTCTGCGTCCAGTGTTGCTCCTGGTGTTGTGTGAGTACACCTTCAGGTTGTCCTCGTTCTGGGTGTTGCATTGTTATTTTAGCCAGGATCTGCATGGTATGTATTGAAGTGGTTTTCCAAGGTGACAAGCAGCTCAAAGTGTTGTAGGGCCAGAATTAGCATCTGTTATCTTCCAAGTAAGTGTGTTTAGGCCTTCTGAACCACTATCTCACTCACTGCAAATATGGCACAGTGTAAACCAAGGGATAAATCCATGGCAAAGTCATATGGGCAATATTGAAGGGTGGCTTTTTGTTTATTTATTTTAGTGGGAAAAAAAAATAAAGGGGAAAACAGAAATGGAGACTGTAGAGGGGAAAGACACCACAATCTATGGCAGTAGACCTAAAAGCTGTGCAACATTTTTGAAATAAGTTCCTTTGCTCCTGGCTACCGACTGGGGAGTTGTGATGATGATCTGTGCCTAATTTCAGAGTGAAAACAAAGTTGGCTACAATAGGAAAGGGGTTCTCATTGTCCAATTCCTTTGTTTTTCTGACTCCTCTTTAATTTCAGGTACTCGTACTCAAATAACAAAACCTTTGTTTGAGCTTCCTGTCAGTTAAGATAAGACTTGGTAATAAGTGCTTATTCCTCCTATGGAGTCTTTGAAGTAGAATAATACAGTCGGGGCTTTTTCTTTTTGGATTTTCATGTATAAAATAATCAGAAAGAAAATTATTTAAATGAACCATTCAGTCTTCCATTATACTTTCATGAAGATGATGCAAAACACAGGGCCAATTCAGAATTGTTGGCAGCTGGATGCATATTATACATCTGTTGATTTTGAGAAGTGAGACTTGGATATGCTGCTTTAGCAGTGCTGGAACTACAAAACACATATATAAGGGCAGTGCTGTGTTACTTGCTGTTTCCATATTCCTGTCGTTAGATAGTTAGCAAATGTCAGTTCATGTCTTTAAGCAAGTGTGTCACCCTGAGAACTCTGCTGCTGATGTGAGCCTGTTTGGCTGGAGCAATCAGAATGGGATGAACATCTTATATGCCACAACACACAAGAAGTGGTTTGGTGATTAATGACTAGATTTTATATTTAGGAGGTTGAAAGTGCTGCTCTGCAGGTGAAACATGGCCATTGACCTTTCTTTGGGCGCATGCAGGCATTGCAGCATAAAGAAATACTATTTATGCGTTATTTTTTCTTGAGGTCAAGATGAATTCTAGCTCAGGCTCGTTGATAGCATTGCTGCTGCTTTGTCCCTACCTAAGGAGAACTATTCAGGGCAATAGCCAAAAATAATGGCTATAATAACTTGCATAGTCAGCTACCCCTTGGTATGGTGCACAGACAGACACAGGAGTGGAGCTTGTATTTGCCCTACAGCCCAGTAATATTTGAGCTTAAGGTGCTTTGCTAAGAGGCTGAAGTGTTGTTAGGAAGAGGATAAAGCTCCCTGGTGATTGTGTATGCTAAGCCAAAACAGAAAACTTAAATGCAAGACTGACTTCTGTGAAGGCGAGAAAGAAAACGATGAGTGGAGAAGAAGCGAATATACTGCTTTAATACTTTGTCCAAGGAGTGGAAAGTGTGTCAAGATAGGATTGGCTGGCCTCTTTTTACGTGGCTGAATGTAAGTCTGCTCACTGTTATCTGAATCAGAAATCTCTGGGATTGTGGGGAGGGGGTGCAGCTCAGAATTAATTTTTTATACGTTTAAGTCATAGTTCCTTATGCAGCTGTGTTGCTTTTAGGAGGATAGAATATTAGGTCCTGGTTTCTCTGCAGGCTTGGGATGGATGGATTGATTGTTGTTTCCAGCTAAATGATGACTTTATATCTCTGTGGGCATCTTGACTAGGAGCACCTACGCTTCAGTAACCAAATAGTTGTTTTGAAGCTGCAAAGAGTTTTCTCAGTCTTGGCAACAGAACCAAACTTCCGATGTCTTAAACATCCAGTTTGGGAAGTAATGAGGATAAATCATAAATGGCTCTGAGGATTTCCTTCAGATACTATATTAGGTTAGAATCAAAGATGCAAAAGCATCCTTTTGATGGTGGGATGTGGATTTGAAAGTGGAGGCTGAGGTTTTGGTTGGCGGTTGATTTTCCCAGTGTAGCACATGTCCCTGGGGTGGGAGATCCCCTTTCAGGCTAATTCAGTCAGCCTTTTGATGTGATAAATTACTAGTTGGCACATAGCAACAATCCTGTAGTAACCACAACAAGAGATGTGTTGCAGCTTTTATTTATTTATTTTTAGTCTGTCACCAGTTGGATAGTAAAGGTAGCTGAAGATCTGTTTCCACTGGGTTTTATTTAGTATCTTTTTGCCTTAAGACGGAGAGGGAAGTTCTGTGTTGTGTGGGAGGAGAATTAAAATACCAGTTCAGACTAAGCAAGGTTTGTGGGAAGTACAGTAGCGCTCCTTGCTTAGTGGACCTTGCCTGTAGCAAACAAGTTGCTGAGCTTCTGCAGGCTCATGCTTTGGGCCTCACAGCTCTCTGGAAATGCAGGTTCAAAGCTTGTCCTTTTGTTGGCCACTTCAGTGGTAGCTTCTAAGAAGACATAATAAGTTGGTGAAGTATCAGATTGGTGCTGTCAGGTGGCTTCATGCAAACTCACCAGACCTGTAGGGAGGTGTGTGTGGACCTGGCTAGGGTGCAGCAGTTACCTGAACCTCACTGCACCCCAGTCAACAGGTCCTTAAACCTCCTGCGAAGTTCCTGTGTATCAGCAAGACAATTTGTGCAAAGGCTGTGATATGATATGTGTGATTTGACTTAGGGTGTCTTCTCCAACTCCCTAAGTCTGTTCTTACCCTGGCTGGATAGAAATTAGGTTTGTTTTTAATGACATAAGAGCTATACAAAAAGTGAAATTACAAGCTCTGGCAGACTAATTGAGAATGGAGTGTCCAGAACAAGGAGCTCTGTCTAGTCATTAACAAAAGCATTAACAAAAGTAATTTTCAGAAGCAGCAGTGACAATTGCATTGTCTAACAGGGGTTTTTGCTCTCCTTGCCTCCCAGAAGGATGCTCTTCCAACGCATTTTCAGAGGTGTCAGGGGCATGGATTGTATGTGTTCAGTCTGTGTGTCCATGCAAACTAGCGTTCTACTGCCAGGTGATTTACTTGGTGATATGATTCATCTCATGTTTGCATACCTGCTGCTTCCCGGGAAGCAGTGCATGTTCATGGTAATAATGAGAATAATGAGGTCTTGCTTAAAAATAGACCAGCTTCCTTAATTTTCTTGTCCTTCTGTTTGCTTGATGATTTGTCGGGTGTTGCCAGCACAAATGTTTGTCCCTGTTGCCGTGCAAGCTGTTCACCCCTTCCCTCCTCCTTTCATTTAGTTTTCTTCAGTGAAGCAGTTCCCTGCCCTTTTCTTCCTGTGTTGATGTAGCCAAACTTCCACTGTTCAGGCTTATGGGCTTAGTTAGAGAGGTGAGGAAGAGTCCCCACTGGTTCTTGAATTTCCATAGAAAATGATCATCTGCCTGGGACAAGAAGTATATTGTGCTATGTGTCTTCCTCTTCCACTCCCACGTGTGATGGAGTCCAACCTGTAGAACTACTTCTGAAAAGTTAAAATAATTACCTCACTGTTTCACTTCAGGGCTCAGAGTCCTCCCTCTTGTCTCTGTGCTTTTTATAGCATTTTTTTCCTGCAAATTAATCTGTGACCTGCCCTCCATTCAGGTTGGTTTTTTTGGACAGGGTGGAGAAGGAAAGGA
This sequence comes from Pachyramphus minor, assembly GCA_013397135.1. Classification (NCBI taxonomy): domain Eukaryota; kingdom Metazoa; phylum Chordata; class Aves; order Passeriformes; family Tyrannidae; genus Pachyramphus; species Pachyramphus minor. Next base: position 299,563 of record VYXB01004486.1, on the reverse strand, counting down.
AGAGGGGCTGTTTCCAAAAGAACCCTGGCTTGTGACCTGACAATACTTCCTCTAAAATGTTTGGACTCTGTGTACTTACATGCTTAAATCTTTCTACTGCTTTGAGTTGGTGGGTTTTTTTGTTGTTTTTTCCTGGATTTGGTATGTGTAAAAATGAGTACGCTTTCTAATCCAATGAAGCCATTGAAAAATGCTTCCACCTTTCCAGCAGCCACCCCAACTCAGGCTTTGTAGAAACCACTTCAAAACTGAGAGCAGTGGCAATTGTGTGCGTGGGCACGTTCATGTGCAGCGTGGTGGTGTCACGGGGTAGAAGAGGTCTGGGTTTGTACAATCAACCCCTGTAATTCTTGTGAAATTCTCCTCTCCCGCAGCATTTATTACTATGTAAAATTGAAATCTGCATGATTTCCTGCTGTGAGAGCCTGTGCCAAGGGACTGGTTTCTATAGTAACTAATATCAAGGAGCTGGCTGGGACTTCACTTCAGAGCTGTATTTGAGCGTATTTCGCAGTTCAATACAACCCTGTACGAGTATTTGATGGATGGCAAACAAGAAGTCAAGGGTTGTGGCTGCCATAACTACAGTAGTAGTGTTGTGCATCTCGGCATGTACACTGTGCACATGTACACTGGGCATAAAAATAGGCATTTTGCAAAATGGCGTTGGAGGTGAGGTGGGGACATTTTTTTTTTTTTTTTCTTCCACCATCCCCCTCCCTCAGTAGAGCTGCCAAATGGAGACACTGAAGGATACACGCAGCAGTGTTTGTTCTGGAGTCCCCAAAGTGAAGCATAATCCTGGAAACTGGGTCCATTTTCTCACAAGAGTAACAGCCGTTGCTGGTGCCACTGTTCGGTTTTGAAGCAAAGCTGGTGTTTGTTCTGCTGAGCATGATAAATAGCACTGCTAATGTAGTTTCATCTGCAGGACCACCTTCTGCCCTTACTTAGGACCAGACACACCTGCTAAATATATTTGTTTTTGCAGGGTTAAGCAGGGAAGGGGTTGGAGAGCATTGAAGCTTGGCTTGTATGGACTGTGCCAGGGTGCCAGGCAATATGGAAAGCCTGGTTTGCACCATTTGCAGATAGTCCCAAAAGTCACAGTGGTTCAGGTGTGCATGAAAATGAAACTGAATCTTCCATTTAGGGTCCCTTTCAAAGTAAAACTTCCATCCTGTGATGGAGGTGAGGAAGGAATGCAGAACAGTGCATTCTTGTCAAGAGAGGTTCTCTCAGTACAGAAATTGGACTTAAGCAGGCCCCAATAGTTTGGTCTATTTTTTCCTCTCCCCAGAATGGTACTGAGGCCAGGCTTCATCTCTGAAGTAAACTTGTAATATTGATGAAATAGTCTGAAGTGTGAGAATGTCTTTGTGTATGACTCAAGGTCAGTTTTTGTGACCGTGCTAGGAAAAAAGATGTGTATGAGCACGTGCTCCATTTGTTTCCGAAGTCGCCTCCTGCCCCGAAAGCCAAGCTGAGGAGGGAGTGAAGTTGCATGTCCTGTGCACCTGTAGACATGGAGATTGTGTGCACACACCTGGGGAAGCAAGGAGTGCTGTTTGTTTAGCCAGCTCAAGGGGAGCCTTGACTTGGCCACCCCAAGAGCAGCCTCTTATTCATTTGGTATTTGGGATGCTGGAGAGGGCTGAGGAAGGAGACTCGAGAGAGGAAGAAGTGGATTGTAGACAAAGAGGAACTGTGTGTGTTGTGCTGGGAATATTTAGGGGACATCTGGTATGTATTCATGAAGAAATGAGACTTTTTTTAAAAAAATCTGTTCAGACAGGTCATCTTTTATAGCCACCATTTACGTATGTAAGACTATGGTAAAAGTATTACAGTGATTTAAAAAAACTCCAATAAATTACTGGATTAATCCATTTGCGTCAAGAGAGTAATGATGCATTTGAATAATCTGAGATAATTTGGCACTGAGATATGACCAGATTAACAGTTTGAGAAGCAGGATTGGAGACAATCATTCAAGAACATAATGACTGATGTTGCTGAGAAATCATCTTCCTCTTTGTACTTGTGCAGAAGTAAAAAATCTCCCTGTCTTGCAAGCAGGTACTAAGCAGAGTGCTGAAATGAGGTCTTAGAATAAAAATTTGTTATATTTATGCAATACAGGGATGCAAGTCTGGAACATTGAGTTGTTATAAATAAATTAAATCCAAAGTACATTTAGTAAATACTTAAAGTGCATATTGTGATGGATTATCCCTGTTTTTAATGCTTGTTCATTTTTTGCTGGTTTGCAAAATCACTGGAGTCCAAGAGAGCACATTTCTGTTGGATGCTGTTGTGAATGTGTATCTATTTTAAATCTAGGTTATCTTGCACAGAGAATAGCAGCTCTGGGTGAGTGTTAGTCACTTTAGTTCAAAGGTAAAGAGTTCATATGTAGTTCTTCTGGAGCTACTGCAGAGGCAGGAGCCTTGGCTATGAATATAGTCAAGGGAATGTTTGAGCTATTAAGCTGAAATTTAGCTTGCTGCTGGGGAAATGAGTGCTGTCACTGAGTATGTACTGTGATGCAAAACCCTCCCCAGACTGTTCAGTTCAAATGCAGCATGTGCACTCAGGATGGATAATTGATTTAGACGAACAGATTTTAATCTTCATTGTAAACTTGAGGCTGGCCTTACTTGGAGTTATAAACTCTGTGTTTCTCAAGCTGCACTTTCACAAGGGTTTTAGCTGTTCTTTCTGAAGTGGCTGTTTTCAGAGACTCTTTAGTTTTCACAATATAATTTCTTTGTTGGCAACATTAATAATTTAACATGTCTTCCAAAACTAGGAGTGGGAGAAAAAACCTAGTGTATGTTCCCAACTAGGGTGGAACTCTGGAGTGCATCTATGTATGGGGGTAGCAAAGAAGGTGGTTGAGATGTTTCTAGAGAGTGACTTTATACACAGTGTAATTAAGCTTAAAGTTTAGATAGGAGCATTTTAAAACAAATATATTTGTTATAATAAAGCTTTCTTGTTAAGGTTTATGTTGGGGTTTATGGGTTCTCTCAAAGGCAAGAAGATAATGTCTACAAAAGTGCATACAGCCACCCATCTGCCCATTGTGAATATTGCCAAGGGATTTTTGAGCCAGTGGCAAGAAGTCTGTTCTGTGCCCTGTAAAGGGATTGGTTAATAAAGGTTAAAACCTGGTTGGGTTAAAAAAAATCATCTATTCAGTACCCTTTCCAAAGCTCCCTGTCTCTACTGTTTTGACTGCTTCTTAATCTTTTGAAATTGGTCAGAATATCTTTTGAAATTGAACCTCTCTAGAGTTCAGGTTTTGAGGTCATGATTGTCGTGGACAAAGAAATACATGTTTTTGCATTCTTGCTTAACTTTTGTTTACTTCAAGTTTGTCCCAGTTTGGTTCTGAGTTATTTTCCTGTGTGATTTTTTTTTTGTTGTTGTTTTTTTTTTTTTTTTTTTTTTTTTTTTTTTTGTCCTAGAGAAGCTGAACTCAAATTTTGTGCCCTCTAGGTCTACCAGTAGCTGAAGGATGTATGAATAGCTTCCATCTCTTGCTTTCTTTAAGAGAAAAGGTTTCTTAGATGAAACACATTCAGTATGTAAAAAGCTTCTTGTGACCAATGGGAGTAAACATTAAACATTAATGATGCAGCTTTAAGTTGCATGGAAACAAACTGGGGCAAGTCAGTTCATTTTATCATTGATTCACTGCTTCCAACCATTAGGAAAGGTTGAAGGGACACAAAGCAAATAGGAGTCTCTTCCTTTAGGTTTTTCTTGTAATGACATATTTTGCCTCAAACAATAGTTTCGGTAAGTAGATGAACAGAATTTATAATTTATAAATTTTTTTTTTTTTTTAAAGCAAGTAGTGTGATAACAGCAATTTACATAATTGCAATAATTTCTGGTTGAAATGGAGATTTAGTTCTGTTTAAAGGGAGAATAAAATAAAGACTTTCAAGAACAGGCCTGGATTGTAGAGGTTGAACATCCCCTGGGATGGAGGTATGAAGTGGTAGTTTGACCCCAAGACTGGGATGTCAAACATTGCCAGACACATCTATTTTGTATGGCCTATTTATAGCAATGAGAATTTCTTCTGGTCTTAACATCTGTGAAGTTTGTGCAAGTTAGTTACTTGTGACTTTGAAGATCCAGTGTGAGATGCCATGTAACTCCTGGGAAGTGGTTACATTAAAAATGTAGGATCTGGATTTCCTAGCACCTGATTCCTTCAGTAATGTTATTTAGGATCCTATGTATGCTGCTTTCAACGCCCAGAACCACCCCAAAACATTACTGGGGTTGAATAGGTGGATACCTGTTCACAGGATCCTGGGCGCAACTAGAGTTTTACATTCCCCCCTGTTTTCTTCCCTTTCTTCTTTTTTTTTTTTTTTTTTTTTTTTTTTTTTTTTTTTTTTTTAGAGGTGTGGTGTAACTTGTTTTCTGGTTTTTACATGGCTCTGTCTGGTTCAGTTTATTCTGCAGTGCAGAGGACATTGCTTGTTTTTACTGGAAAGAGGCTTACCTGTGGTTTTTTGTTTTCAACTTCTGTGGGTTTCCGCTCTTTTTCCATTACTGCTGTGGCCCTGCATGTTTCCTGCAGCATTTTCAGCATATTTGCATTAAGATGGATGACTTGGAAATATGTCTCTTGAACAATACCGTTGTGTCACAAGAGGTCTCGTAATAACAAGAGATGAGCGAGATGCAGTGTTCTTGATTGTTCGAATGGGGTTAGGCCTAGCTAAGGTTATGTTGCTCTTTCTTGATCCCTAGAAAGCTCAAGTGCTCTTCTTGTAGCACATACAGACGTTTCTATGTCTGTATAGGAAGGATTAAGGCTGACAAACTCGTTTCTGCCATGTAAGGAAGGTGTCAAACTAGACAATCCTGAAAGCCTTGTTTTTAAAGCTCTACTTTGCTGGCCCATATTACTTCAGGGTTTAGTTACACAATAGTAAGATTTCTTAAATGCAGTATATTTGAACAAAGACCTTTCCATGCAGCAGTGTACACTTTGTTTCTTGTAATTTACCTTCTCCTTTGTTTTCTGGTAACTTGTTTTAGATTTTAATTCTGTAGGTAGAGCTGCAACTCTTTTAGAATATTTAAAAAGGGTCTACGGGGAGTTTGCTTTGTGGGAATAGCTGTCAAAGCCATCTCAGTAGTTTAAGCTATAATGAAAGCCATTTTAATATTTTTATAAGGCTATTTTTAGAGTGATTTAGGCTGAAGGAAGAGTAGGAGTAGAGTTGCTTTGGCATGAACACGAGGAACAGCATCCCTGGGTTGGAAGGATATGTTCTCAATATAATTTATTGGTTAATTAAATCAGTTTGGGAAGGTCTCTGTGGGAGCACTAAACAGTGATAGCCTTGTAGGATTTAAATATCTGTGAGCCACCTTTAGTATGGACAACGGGACAGGTAGATCTGGGAGAAAAGGCAGTTCTCAAGCTCAAAAAAAAAAGCCATTGATTTATCCTTATTAATAGCCATGTATTGCATAATTCAGATTTATTTTTTTAAAAGTGTTGTGGTAAAACATGATGACTGGATTATTCACTCCAGTTACCTGTCCAAGAGGCAGAGATAGCAAGTTTTGCCCAGATGATGACAGGACTGTGCTTTGATAACTATGGGTGAGTGAATGAATCCTGGGGACCAGTGGCTGGCTGTTATTTTAAGATTTACATATGGAAAGCATCAGGCCAGAAAGCCCCTTAGGCTCTTTGTCTCTCTACCCTTCTGTTTCTTTGCCAACTGAATGCCTCCATGTCCCACAAGCTTAGGTTCTCCTCCCTGGTCATCTGCTTCACCTTGGTTTTGAAATATGTCTGTGCTGCTGACCACAAAAGTAAAACTTGGCTTTGATTTGAGTTTCATCTTGCAGTGGCTGGTCTCCATTTGTGGGAGAAACTGGACTAGAGCTTCAAAGCATCAAAGTGATTCACAGCTAATTTTCCTTTTAAAGACCAGAAGGACCATTAGATCATCTCACCTGATTATCTCTAGAGGGCTGGTCAGGGCTTAGCCTGCCCCAAGCCTTGTTCTGGACACAACTGTGGCTGGAGTCCTCCAGCAGAGAGAGGCGTGGGAATGGGCAGTGTCTGCGGAATGGCAGGTGTGCTGGAAAATGCTCTGGGCGCATCTTTTTTTGTATAAAAATATATGTAAAAAAACTTCAACCAAACCAGTACCTATAAGAAGCCTTGCATGGATTGCCTACTTATACAGAGTTCTGAAGGAAATACAGACATTGAGTTTTGTGGTGTCTGTCATCTGTGGATTCTGAATAAAATCTACAGACCAGGGGAGGGACTGTCTTGCCACACCTCAGGGCGTGCAGGAAAACATGCTGCCTTCTGTAACATGTGACTGTCCTGGTACCTGTGGAAACAGCTATGTCAAGCCATGGCCTGGAATGAAATGTCATGGCCAGGAGAGAGTAAGGAGAGACTGGTGACTCCCATTTTGCTGTGGTTAACTGCAAGAGTCAATGTGAAACTGCAGTGAAAGGTCAGCTTTTGCCCTTGCAGGGCTCATGACGCCTGTTTAGCACAGAGCTCTTGTGGTTCATGCTGGTATTGGTGACTGTGAAGTTCTCCACAGAAATGTCAGTTTTCCTTCCTCTCTAAAATTCAGATTTTAAAATACCCACCCCTTCCCACCTCCATGGCAAATGATTCTGTAACCAAGCTGCCTGGAGGTTACCGCTTCCTGTGGAACAAGCCGAGCTGAGTTGGTGGGAACAGAGCCAAAAGTGGAGGTTTGCTTCTTGATTTCCTAGGAACTTATTTCAGTAATGAAAGGGATGGTGGTATTGGGTCACTTAGCACTGGTGATTTAGCACTTGCAATTTTTGTCAGTGAGTGGAGACAAAAAGCCCAGCTGCAGCAGCGGTCGTGGAAGCTGCAGGTGTGAGCTTGGCTGGAGGATGCTGAACTGCCATCTGTGGTGAGGCTTTGTGGTGGTTTTTTTTCGCAGTCCACTTGCCTAGAAATGAGATCAAGAATACAAAATGACAGGAGTAACTGAAGATAGCTTTCCTCCTGTTTCTGCCGTCTCATGGGTTAGCCAGGAGTCTGCAAAAGCGGAAGAGTTGGAATTGCATCAGGCTTAAGGGGTGAATGTAGATGGTGTCCTGCCAGTGTGTTCAATCTTTTGGGTACTTTCTTCCCATGTTGCTTTAAGCAGGTTTGTCCTCTGCTCCACTTCTCTCTAGAAGATGTGGAGAAACAGAAGAGCAGTTGCAAGTGTTATTTGCATAAAATGCATATAGAAAAAAAGAGAAAAAAGAGAACAAAGAGAAAAAAACCAGCAGCATATTGTTTTGCTTATTAATGTAGTTAATACTCACTTCTGTGCCCGTGCTCTGACATTTTAAAGCTAAATAAGTAGGGCAAGTAACCTTAAGCATTTAAAAATGGGAAAAAAAATTTTGATGGTTGCCCTGATTAAGTCAGTGATGTCCAGTATGCATTTTAAATTCCTAGTTCCCGTATGTTGTAAATTTTTCTGTCTGGTATGCAGCATGTCTGCTTGTTTACAAAATGCCTTGGAGCTGCATGGATTACCTTGCACTGTGTGCAGAGTGGTTTGTAAAAGGCATGTGTTGTTCTGACTAGAGTGATGTACTTGGAGCTGTGCTTTGGATTTCACAAATAATAGTTTCCAGGAATGGTCATGAGGATCAGCAGGAGGAGCTTTGAAGAGTGTGTGGAAGCAGCATGATCTTTGGCTGAAGAGAAGCCTGTTGCTGGTGGCTCGGTTGTTCAGGCTGCTCCAAAGTGCAGAGCCTGAGCAGCTGTTTTCCCAAACAGCTTCCTGAAAGAGAGGAGGAGTGTAAGAATGCTGTCTTTCCTCTCCTTTCCTCATTATTTGCACTACAAGGAGGAGTTGGGCACCGAGGGAACTGGTTTTCTGTTAAAGTTGAAGACATTTGTATAGGGCAAGTTACGTTCATTGCTGTCTACTTTTGGGACACTTTGTTTTGGAAGTAGAGGCTTTAAGCAGCTGGAAACCCAGAAATGCAGCACAATGCATTACTGACTGTATTTGTCATTCTCATCTAGAGAGAAAACGTGCTGATTACATTCAGCAATTTCTTTTTTTAGCTGGAGAGAAATGAGATGCTGGCCTTTATTCAGCAAGCTTTGTGTATTTGCAAATTGCAGTTTCAACTATCTGGGCAAAAGTGATGGGCACTTAGCAATACAAAGAAGTCAATATCTCACTATATCTTCATGGAGTTGCTTGACTAGTCTTTTCATAACAACAAAATTTACATATTTATAGGGTGTGCCTGTAGTTTGGGTAATTTTGTTACTGCATTTAATTATATCAACTGTACTACCTGATTTTTCTTTTGGTAGAGGCTGAGAGATTTTCTGTTTAACAAGACCTGAAAAAATGAACAGATAATTTCGCAACAGCTGTCCAGCATGTACCATGGAATTTTGATTTGTCCTCCAGACTACTTCAATGGGACATGTCCACTATATCTGGAGTAAACCTTGCAAATTTGGTTCAAGTGTCGTACATTCCCAGCGGATCATAAACCTGCAGGTGGTTTGACCCATTGTATGCTATAAAGGGACTGGAAATGAGCTGTTCTAAGCCTTCATTGAAAGGATGTGTAGCTCTTGCAAGTTAGCCAATGGAAATGACTAGTATGCCTTCGGATCTGCTGGGATTAATTACCGTAATAAGCAGGAAGAAATTGTGGATCAAGACAGTATGTAAAATGTGGAGGATCCCAATATACCCATTACCCAGCTGGACTATTGTTTTTCTCCGTGTGCAAACTTTGAGGAGACAAGTAGGAAGTGTGGTCCTCCTATATAGTCACCTGCTTCTGGCACACAGGACATTTTTGGCAGTAAGTTGTGGTCATCCTAGTGGTTCAAGGAGCTGGTTGGTCAAAGGGAGAATTGCACGGATCTATAGAGGTTTATGTCTCAGGATTGAGGCTTAATGCTTTACTTTAAATGGGATGCTCTGCAGGAGGAGCTAGTGCTAGATCCATACATCTGCCATGCTTCGAGCTTTGTCAAGGCCCTGACCTTGCCAGTTGCAAAATGTCTTGAAAACAAGATGAGGCTTAAACTGTTTTTAGAGCTGAATGAAGAGCGCAGAAGCTGAGTGACAATGCAGTTGCAGGTCAGTAACTGGAGGTTAATAGCTGACAGTATTTTTGATGAACTTTCTGATTGCAAGACCTTTGAAACAGTGCCTGCATGCTCAGCACTGCGTGTGGCTGGGCTTGTCTTGGAGGAAGGAGATGTTTGTGCTTGCAACAGAATAAGGTCTTGAGAACCCTTAGCTCTTCCAATTCCTGAGACACTTACAACACAGAAGTAACTGGAAGTATAGGAATTTAGTCCAGAAGTATTGATTCCGTTTAATCCACAACTCTTAAAGCATCAGTGTTTTATTTCCATTAACATAATGCAAAACACAGGTCTTGCAGTTTCCCAGTAGCTCTTACTCGTATGAGCATCTCTAATAGCTCAGGCAAGTTTCATTCAAATTAAAAAGATAGGGCCTGTTTATAAACCTCCAGAGCTGGTTTGGGGCACTGACTGAGGTTTATAAATTATTAGGAGAGCGGATTGGATATTTAGCTCTTAATTCCTATGAATAGGGTTTTTCTTAGTTAACCTTATCTCAGTGGAAGTGGGAGAGTTAGGGAGGAAAAAGAGAGGGAGTGGTCACATTTGTGGGGGCAGTTTTTTTCAAAAAACTAAATGTTATGTGGTGTAAATCATACACACATACAAAAGGTGGATTTTGGCAGCTGCTGCAATGAACATGGCTGTGACCCTTTGAGATGAATAATGAGTTGCAATCCTAAATTTAGCACTTCACAATTAAGGAACCTCCTTGGCTGATTTTTGCCACTGACTGGAATAAGGGCTATGGTTTAAGAATGTATCCCTTAAATTTTGCCAGTTCTGTTTGTAAGTATGTGATATTGTGTGATACTCTCTAGAAGACTCAAGTGAATCAGGATCATTTCTGGGGCAGCATCCTGGTGTTCAGGGACATCCCAAAGCAAATTCTTCACACATTTTGATCTTTGTGCTTGCATGTTTTATGTTTTCCACTTGGTAGCAAATGTAATTTTCATATGTGCAAGGGAGATAGAAAAATCCTACGAAGGAGAAATTTACTGGTTGCTTTATAAAGTAGTTTCCCATAACATTTTTGGCAGAAAGTATTGCAAACTTACAGCTACATAAGAAAGAATTTTGCTACACCCTCTTTAGCATACTTGGAAGTTATTTTATGACACAGAAAGTCAATTTGTTGGACCTGCTAATACTTTCAGTCTAATAGAGGACAGAATCATAGAATGATTTAAGTTGGAAAAGACCTCTAAGATTATTGAGTCCAACCATAAAGTTTGGTGTTGGTTTAATTTTTCTCTCTCCGAGTTCTGAAGTCAGGATGTGTTGTTTAAAAGTGACAGGTCTTGATTTAGAATTAAGCAAATGTTGAACAAAATATCTACCTGGAAGCTAACATACATGTCAAAAGAAAGGCTCTCTGCTAATTCAGATAGGATTTGTTCCTGCAAATTAAACAAGCTGAGAACAGGGACAAAATAACTGATTTTCCAGCTATAGATTTGTGTTGTTGTTGACTTCATAATCTCTTCAGACATGATGGTCAGACAAAATATAATGTAAGTATTTATGTAAATACATATTCTGCCTCAGTGATAATGCAGAAAATCCTATCAGCTCCATGTTTGTACTGCTTAACTTCAGGTGCAAAAAAAAGTGGGTTTTTTTTACACTCGTTCTACACATCTTTTTCCAACTCTGTGAATTGATAGAGCACATCTGTGCTACTTGAGAACAAAAAAGTATGAAGTCATAGTCCCCTAAATAGCTTGTAGGATGAAAATGCTGAAGACAGCCTTCTTTTCATCTCCTGTGGGTCTCTTGTAAAGGATTCTGGAATCTTGGCTTTGATTCTTCATGCAGAGTCCTCACAATATCCACATCTGGGTTATGAATGTAGCTGAGAACAGATCTGCTTTAGATCTTCATGGCTAATAATAACTTCAAGAAACAAATGCTTCTAGCAGAAGAACGTTTGTGTGGTCTCTAAAACAGACCAAGTTAAGACAAAAAGGAGAATCCTGTAGTATCCAAGTAGCCTTGAACTGGTATCAGATGCCAAGAGTTGTTCAAGCAATTTTCTCTCATTTGACAAAGAATTTATTTTTTAACTTCTCGATGAATCCTCTCTGTCACAGTGAAAATTCCTGTCTCATCTTTCTTTTGTGATATCTGCATATCCTCACAGATAATCTACATTGTATTCAACACAGTCTCTATTTTTAAAAGGGCAATTTGCAGAGCTTATTGTTTCCACTGTTTCCTTTCTGTAATAATGCATGAGGTCTTTTTCACTAGCATACATTTTTAATCATATTTTCTTGGTAGCAGGATGTTACCTATTTAAATAGCACTGTTCAGTTTTTCTTAATAACTGGTAAATGGTGGATCTGCTTTTAACTGCTAATTACTTTTAGTACACCTGCATCTCGTAAAAATACCAGCAGTAGCCAAAATATGATTGCTTCAGGCACAGGAAAACCTCATAATTTAAATATTAGAGTAAACATATCAAACACATTTTGGGTGGGAGGAAGAGAAAATTGATGGTTGGACACTTTTAAGTGTCATGTGGGTTGTGCTTAGTTGTGAAATAGTGACTAAAAATGAGAGGAGGAAAAGAGATTGGCAGTGTTTCCCTGTTCTTCTAAGAGGAAGGAGCATTGCACAGCTGACTTGGGAATGTGTGCCAAGAGATGACATGAGTGTCTTGGATTCAAGCAAATGTTGGTGTGGTCTCTGCAGTGTCTGAGGGGGGTAGGGTGAGGCTGGCAGGGGGAGTTCAGGATTTCCAGTGTTTGAACAGAACAGGAAACAAGGGTCAAGTGAACCTTCTGATGAAAGGTGGAGGAAGTCAAAGTGACAACAAACTCATTGCAGGTCTCAACATTGACTTGCCTTGAGTGTGAACTTGGTCCTGGGTACCTAAAAGGAAAAAAAAATAAATTCTAATTGGGTTGTAATGTTTTACACTGCAAGAGAGGAATAGGCAATGCCGTAGATGGGCTGGGGTGTTTGCCATCACACAGTCCCATCTGCACGGAAAATGGGTGAGTTCAACAGTAAATTCATAGCTTCAAATTCATTGAAGTTCATGTGGCTTTAAAATCCCATGTGTCACTGCAGGCTTGGGGAAGAAGGGCTTGAGAGCTGCTCAACAGAATGAGACCTGGGGGTGCTGGTTGACAGCTGTGTGGATATGAGCCAGCAGTGTGCCCAGGTGGCCAAGAAGGCCAGTGGCATCCTGGCTTATATCAGAAGCTGTGTGGCCAGCAGGAGCAGGGCAGTGGTTGTCCCTCTGTGCTTGGCACTGGTGAGGCCACACTTCAAATCCTGTGCACAGTTTTGGGCCCTTCAGGAAGGACATTGAGGTTTTGGGAGTGAACCCAGAGAGAGGCAGTGGAGCTGGTGAAGGATCTGGAAAACATGTCTTATGAGGAGTGGCTGAGGGAGCTGGAGGTGTTTAGTCTGGAGACAAGGAGGCTCAGGGGGAACCCCACTGTCCTCTACAATGCCCTAAAAGGAGGTTGTAGTGAGGCTGGGGGTCAATCTCCTCTGCTGTCTCAGGTGAAAGGTTGAGACGAAATGGCCTTAAGTTGTGCCAGGGGAGGTTCAGATTTGATATTAGAAAAGAATTTTTCAGTTTAGGAGTGGTCAGGCATTGCAGTAAGTTGCCCTGGGAGGTGGTGGAGACACCAGCTTGAAGTGTTCAAGAGGCATCTGGATGTGGCACTTGGGATTGGTTTAGGAGTGATCATGGTGGTGCTGGGTTGATGGTTGGACTAGATGGTCTTGAAGGTCTCTTCCAGCATTGATGATTCTGTGAAAATCAAGTCTGGCTCAGTTGGTTTGCATGTGTGTTAAAAAATTAGTAAGTAGGAGTAAAGATTTAAAAGTCAAGCCTTAACCTGCCTTTTCCTGGATTAAGCACCAGCTGTTGCCAATGGATGTGCTGTGCTGCACGTGAGATGTTAAGTTACCCTTTGAGAGCACGCCTTGATGCCACACCCTTGTTTGCTGGTGCCATTTTTAGAGATAAATGACAGTCCATAAAGCAGCATGGACACCCAGTCTGACATCCTGTATCTTAAGTTTTGGAGGAAATGCTGTAATTTAGTCTTTGTGGAAGTAAAACACACATCTGTACCTGTGTAATTAAGACAACACAAATTCTTTGACTTCTCATTCCCGGCATCCACCCAACAGTAAAAGTTCAAAACTATTAACACCTTAGAGAGACAGAAAGATGTGTTTCATATATCCTCATATGAGGGTAAAAGACATAAGAGTTAAACAGATACAGGAATGTTGTGGTAACAGGTTTTTTAAAGAATTAAATAGCTGGTTTGCTCTGCCTTACTCATTAATTACAGAAATGTATTAAACTTATTTGCAGTGAAGTAACCAGTAGCAGGCATGTTTAGGTTATATTTTTACCAGAGACAAGTCCTTGCAAAAAAGTGTATTTGCTATATTTGCACACCCATGTAGGTATAATAGGTGTTTGCCTTTAGTTTTGGATACTTGTTGAACAACCAAAAAGGGTTTCTGGAGTGTCTGACACATTTGAAAAACAGAGCTTGAATGGGAGGCTGAGGTTCATGTCAGTCATGCAGGGCAGAGTGTATTTGTTATCAAACCATATGACAAAGGATCAGATTTTGGGGGATTACTTTGGAGGCTTCCCAGGCATGTAGAAGAAATGTTCAATCTTTCTACTTTGATGTAAACTCAGTTTTCAAGTTCCTGTTGAACTTGGGTTCTTCCCAGCCTTCCCCTCAATATGCTATTGGATATGAAATACTTGATATTTTAGTAGAGGAAAACTTTGGTGTTTGAGGTAGCTGATTTTCAGTTGTTGTTCTTTATATACATTTTATCAGAATTAAAATAATGCTGAGGTGGCACAGTTACTATTAAGAAGTGGGGGGGATTTGGGTGCAGCTGAGCTTTTGCTGTCATTATCCGTTTTCACATGTTGTTACCAGAAACGTTTTGGCTTCCTCTGCCAAGAAACAGATCAGTTTATGTTACTCCAATTGTGAAATTAAATTTCCCTTTTTAAATATTGCATCATGAAGTTCTGGTTCACGGTCAGGAAAACTTTCTTCCAAAGTATTTTTGAGTTTCTTTCCCACAGAAACAGAATGGGAATTGAGTAAATATTAAATCAATCAGCATCTGAATACATAATTAGTCACCCAAACCTCAAATAGAAAGCCACTTGGAAGCTTACGTTTTCTTATTCCATTCTCAAGCCAAACAAGTGTCTAATAACATTAATTTTGGAATTTGGAACTGGTTTTTTCACTACCATAAAAAGGTACACTTGATACACTTGATAACCATTAATACAATTGTAGCTATTCCAGTAGTACTTTACCAAAAAAAAAAAAAAGACTTTTTTTAACTTAATTTGTGGAAGGGTAAGAACTATTTTCAGAAACTGAAAAGGGAGGGTTCAAATAGGTCTTCTGTTTTATGGATTGATTACTGAATATCCCCTTAGTTCTGAGGGGTCATTTTATTTTCCTGTGACTATTTCCAAGAGGAAGATGAACTCCTGGAAAGGAAGCTGTGGAGAAACAGTTTTAACAATGGAACATGCAGAATACATTAATCTAAATGTGAGTGCATAAATGGCATGAAACGTGTTCTGTAAGACACCCCTTGGATAGAGGTAACCTGCACTTGCTGGCAGAAAGCTGCATCCTGTTGATGTCAACCAACTGTAAGGAAATACTGCTGGCTTCTTAAAATAGAATTAAAATAGGCTGTGTGGCTGCCATGCAAGTGTATTGTCCTTGACTTGCTGAGATTGATCACTCCATGAAGAATACAGGGAAAATCCTTGCCTATCTGCAAGAAGCTTGGTTTCTGTTCCCCCAAATGCCCGTGTGTGCAGTTGCCAAGGGGCTGATGCCAGCTGTCTGCAGCCTGACTTGTCTCCTCCTGGGAGACTCTTAGCTGGTGAAATGGTTCCCAGTGCCTTTAAATATAGCAACACCATGAATAGTGAAACTGGAGAGAGTATGAACTTCACAATATTTCTGCACAAGAGTAAAGTCTGGGTATTTAACCATCAGGTGCTTCCTACAGACTAGCAGGGTTTGATTACATGGGTTAATGTATCTCAGTATTCCCTCTCAAATTGCCTAACTTGCTGAAGGTGGTTCTCTGCTCTGTAAGGGGTGGTGAGTGTGCCTGATCCGTGTGCCTACAGCAGTTAATTTCATTACCTTTAGCTTTCAAAAAGATATTAAAAAGGAGTTGCACTTGATTAAGGACATGGCTTTGGGAAAAATACCTGTGGAGTGCCTGATTATAGATAAAAAGATTTGCTACCATGGCTTTATTGAACATCCAGTTTTGTCGAAATGATTTGCACTAGGCACCTGTAACTTCAGTGGGACAGGGAGAAAGGTTTAGAAAGCTGGATAGTTCTCATGTGATCACATTATCATGGGTGTGTTTAAACCCAAAATAGAGAAAGCACCAGAATAAATAGCACTGGTGTTTATTGCAGAACTTTGTGGTCTGTTTGTGGTGCTAACACAGCAAGTACTGTGAAATGGTAGTGACAGGGGAGTGAGTATTTATGTAATTAGGTGATTTCTACAGTACTGTCCTTGTTCTTCTCCAACTACTGCACTTGCTGCATCAGAGGCCCACCTTATGCTATAGTGCACATTTCCATTTCTGTATGAGTGTATATATGTGTGTATGTATTTATTGCATCCAGGCATTGCCATTTTCCCATGCATTCTTTTACAGGAACATTGCAGTAATATTCACCATCTGTTTGCTATTTGTTAACTAAAACATTGTCTCACATGCCAGAGTTCACGTTAAGGTGGGGTGATACAGGGAAAATGGACCTTCCTCCTGGTTAATTCAGGGTGGTTCTTTGTGTGGTGTTTTGCCCTTAAGATTTTCAGTGCAGCTGAAGTTGGCATGTAAGGGAACATCAGGTTGGAGTTGCTTTACTTGGGTGTAAACCTGTGATGCCCATTTTTTGTGTAAACCCCTAACTTTGCTTCCCTGCATCTCTTCTGTACTCTGTGCTGCTCAGCCCGGGTGGGGATGCTACTGGCTTGGAGAAATCAGTATCTGTGGAGGTTACAAATATGCTGTAAATTCTCTATATAAACATTTTGGTCATGTTTTTGTTCTAGCCTTGATACTGTTGCCAAATACTATTATCATAATTGGCCAAAGGAAACGAGGGGCCCAGGCTTGTACCAGAAATAGCAGCTCTTGTTAATGTACAGTGGTGTGTTGTGTCCATGGGTCTTGCTCCAGTGCTCTGGGAGGCAGCTGGTGTGTTGCTTGTTTTTTAATGTTTGTTTCAGAACTAGTTTGGGGAAGAGCAGAGTTCACTCCTGGTCTCTGCTCCAGAAAGCTTGGTTATCTGATTAGGGTTTGAATCAGAGGAGGGCACTCATGTGATTGCTCTCAATGGGGAAAAGAGATACACTGGGAGTTTAAATAATTCATCCCTTTCTTTCAGTCCACTTTTTTTTAGGTGTGGTGTGTGTCTTCATTAAATCTTGCATGACTGCAGTGATGAGAGGAATGCATTCCTGGCATTAAATATAGAATGCAAACTATTTGGGACAGTAAGTGACCATGGCTGGATGTCCAGTGCTGTGGCAGCAGCTCAGTCTGCCCCGTCCCAGCCCCTTGGGAAGGGTGAAGCTGAGGAGGGGCTGTGTCTGTTACTTTGACAAACAACAGCAAATAAACCATCCTTGCAACAACATTGGAAGGATTTAAGAAGGATTAAAGTTTACAATTTAAAAACCACTTTAGGCTCTGTTCTGCCTCTGTATAACACTCCACACAGTGCTATATTTGTGTACCAGTGGGTTGGTCTGTCTCACCCCAGTCTGAGAGGATTCCCCTAAAATGCTTCTTTTCTTGTGTTTGTGGCTGACAGGAAAGCCAGGCTGAGGCTGTTTTAGATTTTGTTGTGAAGCTGCAGTTTGTGGTTGCTCTCAACTCTTGTCAAGGAGCTTGTGTCCAAAAAGAGCCACTGCCTTGGCATGCCCCAGTCAGGAGATTGTTTCTGCCAAACTTGGAGTGTTGTGGACAGTGGTGGGAGGTGGAGGAAGGTCATGGCCAGCCCCCCAAAAAGAGAAGGGTGCCCAGGAAAACTCGAGCGTTCTTTGGGGAACTGGCAGATGAGCCTTCAAGGCTCAGTTGTGTGCTGTAAACTTGCACTGGGGTTTGGAGCTGCTTCCAGCTGTGCAGTGATAGGCAGGAGAAAGTGTCTCTTGTATTTCAGGATGACTGTCGCCATGCACTGAAACTCACTTGAATTTGCTGGTCTGAAATAGTGCTGACATGTACGTGTCATTAGTACCTTCATGTGACAAATGGGATGGAGCAATGGCTTTCAGCACACCCCGAGTACTTCAGTGCACTTTCTAATAGTTTTCACTTCCCTCAGAGGTTTTCCTTGCCTTTGTTTTCAAAACAGAATATTGAGAAATTGAGACACAGCCTTCTTCCTTCTCATTCCCCTTCCCATACCCCAAGGGGTGGAAGCAGTGATGGTGCAGGCAGAGGCAAGTGTGTCGCTTTATGCCCATGTGCAGGGGTTTCAGGTGTGACAGAGTTTAACCCTTTAGAGCCCATCAAGCATATGGCCAAACAGCTATTGCCTATTTATGTCCTACAGCAGCTGCCCTCAGCCCTTCCTTCCACAGCAGCAGCTGCTGGGGAAGCCACAAAGAAAAGCCTCCAAGCACCCACACATTCCTGTTCCTTTGACCCTCCTGCTTGTGGGTCGCTGGCTGTCTGGGAGGCTTTGTTGCAGGTTATTAAAAGAGCACTCGAGTTTGGTGTCCTTGGGAAGTGCACCAGCATTTCTGTTAGTGGCTGCTTTAAACTTGAGGGGGAAATACAGAGGCTTTATCTATTATAACCAGCTTTTCCGTGAGTGTTGGAAGGGTTTCATTTGCAGGCAACTGTTCGCATTAGTGGAAAAGTTGGTTTTCATGCTGGGTTTTGTATCCATTTGTCAGCTTCCTCCTGTCTTCAATGCTTTGCTTGCCCTTTAATCCCTGGAACCCTGTCTGGCCTGGGAGCTTATAATTTATTTTCTTTAAGTTCTTTTTAGCCCCCATCCATCCTAAACACTGCATTTTATTTTAACCAGATGGGCATTAAGTAGCTGATTCCAGAGGGCTGTTTCCAGTAGCTCGTGGTATTCCCTAGCTCAGTATTGAGATTGTGTGGCTTGGTTCCTGTGTCTACAGGAAATACCTTTCCATGTTAAGGACTGAGCAAGTACTCTTCCTTTGCTGAGTCTTCTGACAAACTGGTGAGAGGAAACATGGTTTCAGTAAATCACAGGAGGATGACCCACCCTGGCAGAGTTTTGATGTGGTGGTGCACTGGCACAAGGAAGCTATTGAACACTGAATTATGCCTCTGCTGATAGGGATCAGTGAGCTGCCTCTTAGTACTCTGGTTTAGTCATGGGACAAAACCCACCAGTAGAGATATGTTTCTTCACTGCCTTTTTAAAATAACCCGAATGAAAGAGTTTGAGCTTACTTGATGTGCAGATCCCTTTGAGCCGGAAAAGCAGGGCTGCATCGCAACTGAGCAGTGACTTGTGCTCTCAGCAGGGCCCTAGTCCTGTGACTGATGTAAGTTTGGGATATTTTTAGTGTTCTTCCTTGAGTTGTTTGCCTGGTGCTCTCTGCACTTGGTTAGTGCTGTGAAGGTCACACGAAGATATTAGATAGTTATAAAGAGTGCTGAGAGGGCCAGCTGGTTGGGATGGCACTCCACCAGCAACGCTCCTGCTTGTGAGATAGAGGGAAGGGCTGAGAAGCACTGGCATGCTGCTTTCAAGATATCAAACCCAGCTTTCTTCACACCTCCAAGCTAGGGAATAGGTATGTGCCAGGAAACAAATCCAGGCATCAGAAAAGCAGTGACGTGGTCAGTTTGTCTGAAAGGATTAAGGAATAATGTACAGCCTGCAACCCAATAGTCAGGATCTCTTTTCTCACATACTTCCCATTCAGCAGGGAGTAGCAGTACCCTCACTATGAAGGGGGGAAGATCTGCCATCACTGAATGTATCGACAAAGGGAAATCTTAGGAGGCTCCGCTTTCTGCATCAGTGGCTGGACTCCCCTGTAATCAGGTTCCCCCAAGTGTTTGGTTTTCTGCTTCTTATCTTTCATCTTGGCATTGTGAGTGTTAAAACTGCTGTCGGTGGGGGTTGAAATTAATCCATCCCAAGGACTGCTGCTGTCCTCACACAGTGCTACTGTTTAGCTGACTCTGGGAACTAAATTGTGTGGCAGCTTCTCGTGAAAAGACTCTAAAACTTACTGAAGGGACCGGGACTGACGGGAAAGTATGCAGCGGAAGGCATCTAAGAGTGACAAAAAGGAAAAGCCTCTGGGAAAAGTGGTGAAAAAGTTAATAAGTCACCAAAATCACAGTTTATTTTCTTTATTTTTTCCGTAACTGGAAGGAAAATATACTCTTGGGAGTAAATAAGAATACAAATAATCTGGTTTTTTTCTTTGTGTATTAGATAGTGAATGAAATATGCTGGACTAGCTTCGAAGTACATACTTTCAAGAACCATGAGTGAATTGTCTTTACTTACCTTGTAAAACACAATCATTCTCCATATGTCCCCCCACCTGGAATTGTCTCATGCAAGGGAGATTCTAGTAGAAGCAGGCCTTGACTCCCCGCTATTCCCTCTGCTTTTCCTACTTGTTTGTTCTTCTCTCCATTTACCCATGTTCTCTTGAGGAGTGAGAGATGCTTTTCATTTTTTGGAAGCTTCTGGCTGTGCCGTTGAGTCTGTGGTTTCCTGAGGAATGGTTGTGCGGGGTTTCTGAACAGCTGCTCAGGGCAGACCCGACCCGACGACACACCAACCTTAAAACTCTTTCCATTACACTCTCGGCATTTCCCCTGGAGGCAGGACAGCTATCTGTCTAATGGAATGACACGTTTTTCAGCGCTGTCAGTCCTTAAATATCAAGTATGTAAATTAATAGAGAGCAGGTGAATGTTTCTTCCGAAGAAAGTTTAATGTCATGTAGCTGTTTGATGCATTGCCTCTGGCGCAACCGCCTTGTCATAAAACCTGACATCATTTGTTCAGTTGTCTCTCAGAATTATTTGCTGCTTTTCAGGTTTGTTAATTATAAGTGACGTTACATGTAGTGTGATATGAGCTAGAATTACGACTTTCAGATTGACTGCACAGAAAGAAAGCGCATTTCACATGGAGACAGTGCAGCCTTCGTCAGTGTACCCGCCTGCTGATTGACAAATAGCTGAAGGAATGACTTATTAGGATTGCTCTGGCTCCAGCATTCAGTACAAATAGGTCTTTTTGAGTAGCATGACACTGCCACAGGAGCCTTTCATCAAACTACTTGAATGGGCTTTCTGGCCCCTAGAGTCACTGCCTTAATCCAGTGATGCAGGTGTGAAGCCACACAGCAGGCTGAGGAGCTGTAGTGTTCTGTGGAGGCTGATTTAGCTAAACTGCTGTGCTTGCCCAGCTGTGGAGCATGAACCTAACCTTTGTCTGAACACTGTTTCTTCCAGTGCAGCTTTTTACTCCAAACCCAAAAAAAGGCAACACCTTTCCCCTGGTGTAACAAACAGTTTGGAATAATGGTGTGAGTCAGCTGTTCATACAGCATGTCCCCAAAATGCTGTCAGATGGGTAGGAAAAAGTGGGTTAGAAAATCAGATGTCAGTAAATTGATCCCTAAGCAGAAGCAGGGGCTCTTGGCAGCATGTGCAGCGAGATAACTGCTACCTGCAGTTGAGGGTAAACACAGAAAAACCCCTCTACTGTAGCTTGGTGCAGGATGGGTGGCTTAGTAGGGTGTAGATGCAGCAGTGTGAAATGTGGGCTCCTGGGAGTTCCCAGTGATAGTTTGTTTGAGAGAGGTACCATGGAAAAGGGAGTTGTAGTGTTTTATCTCTCTCTCTTCTACTCATTAAACCACAAACTTTGGAGAGGTCTGAGAAAATCCACAAGGGAAATTCTGATCGTTGAGCTGACCCTGTTGGAAAAATCTCAGTGCTGAGCAGATAGCTTTCTATGTATTAAAGAGCCTTTGTCCTGCTGCTTTTGCCCCCCAAGACTGCAGACATCATGTAAATGCATCAATATAAAATGGAGTCCCTTGCATCCCGTTGAGCCCAGTGTTCCTCCAGAACTGTGCATGTCATTGGCCTGCATTCTGCTTTTTCTGGATTGTCTGCCTGTTCATATGGTGATGCTCTATTGCATGTTATTTTCCAGAAAATAACTATCAGATACTTTTCCCTATCTTTAAGTAGGTCAACCGTTAATCTAATTGATTAATTTGGTAGCTAATCAATTAAATTGATTTACTCATATAAGGGGAGCATATTTACCCACTGTATTGGTGTAATTTGCTGCATAGTTTTGTATAGAGGAATTGTGAAAAGCTTTGCTAGGAAAAACTCAAAGTGACCAAAATCTAATAGCGAAGGCATTGTAAAAAGCAGTTGAACACTGAGATATCTTTTAAAAACAAGATCAAAGATGTTTTTTGCCTGAAATTTCAGGCTTTTAGCTCACAGTTGTCTTCACTGAATGGTGAAAGTTTGAGGGTGTTAAAAGGCAGTACTTTCCTGGAAACTAAACCACGAAATGCACCTCTGTTTTGACAAAGGAGTCACTAAAAGATAGTATTTGAGAGATTAGTTCCTTTGGGGAGTTCAGCAGCCATTGCACTTTGATATGGAAGCTTGAAGTAGCTGTAACAGCTTGTTCATGTTGTTGAGGAATGCACAGTGTATTACGGACCATCAAAAGTTGCCATGAATTATCCATGGAAAAGTGCCCTCAGATAGGAGCCCCTTGGTGGTTGGTTAGTATAATTAATATAAACATCTTGCTGCAGCTTTACATTTTGGTTTAGCAACTTCTTAATTTGAGGAGAGTCTTGGGACTGCCTAGGTTTCAATTATCTCCCTGATGCTGGAGGTGGGGTTTTAACTTGATGTTAATTACATTCCTCAAGGGAAATGCAGACAGCAAGCAATGGTTAGGGGTTGTGCAGACAGCTCAGCTCAAACCAAACATCCGAACCCAAACTCTGCCTTTAAGGAGTTAAAAATGCTAAGCTACTTGCTTGCTATTTTAGAGAGTCTTTTTTTTTTTTGAGGTGGCCTTTGTGGGATGTTGCAAATGCAGACTGTTACTGGCTTGTATTCAAGTAACACATTCCATGTTTTTCAGGTTTGTTTTGTGAATCTTATGAAATATTTGATTAAAAGAATTCCAGTACAGGAGAACTTGAAAACATGAACTGACTGTGCTGTAAACACTGGAAAAATAGAAGATAGCTCAGTTTTTTTAAATTGTAGTTCCTTTTTACCACTGACATGGGCTGTGCTGCAGGCATGGTAGGAAAGTAAGCCTTTACTGCAAAAATGATGGAATGAAGCAGGACTGAGCCTTGCTTTCTCTTTGGGCAGAGGCAGCACTCAGGAGTTGCCATGGAATGAAGCCCTTGGGGAACATCTTAGGCATTGTTGTCCAGAAAGACTCATTTTGGCTTTGGAGATAGACCAGGTAGAAGATGGAAGGAGTTTGAGGACAGAGCAGACAGAGCCCTTTCATCTAATAAGCACAGGTAGCAGCTTCAGCCAGACCCATGGTCACAGATTGAATTGCGAGGGTCATCTTGCACTCTGTGGTATTCCCAACCTCAGAGTGTTCGTTTGTCCAACATACCCCAGTGTGCTACTTACTGACGCTGTGAATTGCTGCTGTTTTCTCTTCCTGGGAAAGGAGTGATGTAGAGTGATGTAGAGACCTGGAGGATACAAAACATCCTTGGTACTGCTGTGGGGGGAGGCACAGAGGGACGCCTGCACAGAGGCTGCTCTTTCATAGTGGGGAGCTTGTGAGGGTGGAAAGAAGGGAGGCAAGCAGTGCCTGGCAGTTTGGAGTTAATGTAAAGCACGTTTGAGGTCTTTTTGGCTTGTCCTTTTGTGTGTGTGTGTGTGTGTCTGACAACATAGCCTCTTCCCAGTTTTGCTACACAATTTCACAATTAGAAATGTTTCAGCTCTGGCTTCTGCATGGACTTCTGCACTTTCTAGAAGCAGATGTGCTGAATTCTGTTGCTATTGCTACCTGCACGTTAGCAGGTAGCGTGGCCCATTGTCCTTCATGCTGAGTAGGTCTTCAGTATTCAGAACATGGGGAATTGGGATAAGACTCAGCTCTCTTCGTATGAGCAGCAAAGCATTACACCCTTCTGAGAAACAACAGCATAATGCTGTGAATGCCTTTGCTCCCACAACCTGATGGAATATGGGGGGTATTGATATATCCTAACAGACAGAGCAAATTAGCTTAGTGTGCTGGCTTTATGGCTGCATTTTAAGAGGAAAAATTGAGTTGGTGTTACCATGACCAGGTTTTCATGCAGAGCTTCCATTTGCAAAGCTCTTTCTCGCTTACTTTATCAGCTGTGCCAGATCTTACTAAAACCCAAACAGTAGCCAGCTCTGACTATTAGCTTAATGGTTTAATACCAGCTTCTCCATAAAGTAGAAGCAGCAGGTTATTTAAAACATGTAGGTCAGACTGGCCTGGTGTTTTCCAGTAAGATTATGTAAAGACAGTATTATTACCATTATTATTATTATTAAAACTTTGAAATACAGGAGATGCACTTGGTCTGAGACATTTTGTGTGTGTGTGTTCCTCTTTGCTTCCTGAAATTTTATTGCAAGTATACTCTGAAGAGATTTTTAACCTTTACTTCCAAACTTGATATTAACACCATAGTATTTCTGCTGACTCTTTTGCAATGATATTCTTAGTGTAAATGTTCCACTACAAGCCATTCAGCCTCAGGTTCCAAATTAAAATGTTTTCCTGTGAGAAATCCCATACTCCTTCTGCAAGAGGGCTGCAGTATACGGCAAAAAGTAAAATGAATGCTAGGTAACCAGCCTATCTCTGGTTTTTGGTTATCAAAGCTAGAAGCTGCAGAAAATAAATTATTTAAAAGAGTTCTGATTCACTGTTTCTGCAAGGGTATTACTAATAATTTAAGGTACTGGGGTTTTTTTGTTGGTGTAAGGATGAACTACTGTGTAATATACCTTCTGCATTGTGGAAAAACTAGACTTTGTTAGAAGTACAGGTAGATGTTTATGAACATTTAGGGCTATTTGCTTTAAAACACCAGAAGGATCCTTAAGTATTTAGGGCAGCCTGTTTCCTGAGACAGTAAAATCCTTAGGTGTCTTCTGTAGGAAGTGAGGAAAGGGGCAATATTTACATACAGAGAGGAGGCAGATGCTCATCTACTGGAACCTCAGCACTGCAGAAAAGGTACCATTAACAATCTGTTGTAAACTCTGGTGTTCAAAGGGAAACTGTGAGGGCCCCACTAAGCACTGAAACTCAAGCAAGTCTTTCAACAAATATGTCCCCTTGTTTAGAATCGGTTTGGTAATTGTTGTGACAGCTTTCTGTGGGAGCAGAAAGCCACTGTTTTCTGGAAACAGCTTGTTAAGTTCTTGCCATGTTAACTGGCTGGCTTTAATATTACCAGCTCATGAACAAAGGGTGAAGAAAATAGATTTTGGTGTGACTGTGAGGATGGAGACGGCTAACTGAATTTTACCAATCCAAGCAATGACAGTAGTTACACTCTGCACAGGCAGGTGCAAATTTCATAGCCCATTTAAAAATTGATTCTTAAGATTCACAGAAATAAAGTCTTTTTGTGTGTGTGTGACAGAGAGCAATCATGGAAAACTGCAGCACCCTTGGAGGAAGGAAACAGATGGCAGGAAGAGCTTCGAGATACTTGACAGGCTGCAACAGACTTAAATGCAGGCAGTGATAAATGGGCATGAGATTGGGTTTTGCTGTAGCTATTGTTGTTTAGTCTTGTTAAAATGCATGATGTGCTGTATGTTAGCAATACCAAAGTTTTATGTCCTCTGCTTTGGTGGTCCTTATGTAGCTGCTGTGACCACTGGGGTGCTATGAACGGGAATGAAGATCCAGGCACTTCTATGAAAAATGAAGTTTCTACATGTGACTAATAGCAGGACTTAATGTTGGGTAACAGCAAGGGAGAAGTGAAACTGAATTTAATTCCTGCATCTGGGTTATTCCAGGCTTTCTGACAAAGATGGACATGTGAGGCTGGTAATTAAAAAAAAAAAAGTTTTTGCATGCATATGAATAATTACTTCCTTCACTTTCCTAAAGTGCAGAGATATGGATGCTGGGATTCCCTGTCTTGGGAGCTTTATCAGGTACAGAAATGTGTAGAAGTTGGTATTTTATTTGTCACTCATATAGCTGGGAACAGTGGAGAGCAGCCTGCTGTGCAGCCAGTGCCCATCCTGTAAACACAGTGCCCAATTTCATGTTATTGACTGTAATAGATAATAAACTAATGTATACTGAGGAAATCCTATGGCTTCTGATAGGAGCTTCTAATCTGGACTTCTGTGAGGCTGCTTGTAGCACAGCTGATTTTCCTGCCCAGGATCAGTGTGCCATTGTGCAAGAAGTCAACTGTGCTGCAATGTGAGGCTAAAACTGTCAAGCCTCAGCATGAGGGTAAAACTCCACAGGGTTCTTTGGACATGTGACTTCTCATTATTTAGAGCCACTAATACTTAACAGAAGTTTCCTCCTAGGAGTTTGCAAAGCGTTTTTTAAGGGCAGTTTAACGTTTAACCTTTTTACCCTGGGTGCTGTTGTCTCTTCCACTAAACCGCCTTGTGGCCTGTCAGACCTTCTGTAGGAGTTTGCTTTTAGCTGTGAGGTAAAGTGCAATGTTAGTCAAACTCAGCTCAAGGAGATGCTTTATTTCCAGGCAAGGCAGAGCTGTGTGAGCTGTGTACGTGACCAAGGACAGCTAAGTAGGAAGGTACTTAACATGAGCAAGTAGCTGAAGGAATGCAGACTGGGACAGATGACTTTGGGGTAATCTGAAGAACAGGGAAAGCAATTAAGTTGAAAAGTATCTTCCTGGGCTCAGGAGCCTGTGTGATCTTATGGTCCCGGTTTTCACTGCTATCTGGATAGCTCCTAAATAATGGTGCAGTGCTGCCTCAAGGGTTTGGTTTCACATCCATTGCTCAACTGTCTGCAACCAAAGCTTCTCAGCCTGTAACATTTGGGCTGAGGCGAAGCCAGGGTATGTATAGGTGGGACTCTATGGTTCAAGTTCTGAAAGCTAATTCTAGAAAATATGGCCACTATATGAGTGAGAAATAAAATACCAACTTAAGCCAGTCTGTTGCATACTGACTGTTAGAAGGAAAACATCTGGATGGGATGCTGCTAGTTCCATGCAGAGTACCCAGACCCCACTCAGCACAGGCGGTGTAGAACTGCCCAGAGGGAATGTCTTTGAGACAAACCCTGTCCTGGATGACTTAGGGCTGTAAGTGCTTCAAATAGTTAAGTGTGAATATGATGGTCTCCTCTGAGAAGGGACAAAAAGCCCTAAGGAATTGCTCCTCTTTTGCAAAGTCTCAATCAGAGGAGAATGTTAAATGGCTGTGTCCTCACTTGACTTGCTGATGTAATGTTAGACTGGACTGTAGGAAGAATCTGATGGAGCAACCATGATGATACCAAGGATCTGCCACAGAGATAAGTTGCTGTTTAGCATCTGATTGAAAAGGTCATGCAGTAAGCTTTGGTTATTTGTGATCTGTATTATTGCTTGCTCATTTACTTGCAGTGGCCACGTTTAATGTTAGTCTGAAGTGATTGTGCCTTGTAGCAAAACAACTTCAAAAAATTTGGTGTTGTATTCAGCATGTTCCTAAAGAAGCCTTTTCTGATAACGGGTTACTTCAGCCTGAGCTGATCAGGTACATGGATTTTTCATTTTAGTTTGGAACTTTAATGATAGTGCTTAAGATTAAGTTCATTTTATTATGGGTATTTTAATTTGAATGGCTCATGTTAGGTAACTCAGAGGGCTCTGTGCAGAGAGGGCTCCCTTCTGTCTGTGCAGGGTCTGCATAGGCAAATGGAGATGCTCTTAAGTGTGTGGCAGCAGTTCATATGGAGCTGAGGACTGCAGAATGTATTTTGTTTGGAGGAAATACTAGCAAGGATGCCTAGACTGCTTTTTAAAATTAATTTCTTGATAGTTGGATTACATGTTTATTAATGTGTTGAGAGTTAAAATTTTGCTTCAGCACCCAGGCAAAGGGAAAAAGTAATCAGCTGTTGTGCAATAAGGTCTAAGTGCATTGCATGTTACCTTCAGTCTAGTCTTTTGCTGACCTGGAGTAGTGAAAGAAGTAGGGGTGTCCTTAAATTTTCCTTCATGGGCAGAAAAGATGGCAAATAACATACTTAGTTACACCAGGACTATGGTTAATCCTGTAAGTCACCTCGGAGGAAGTCTCTATCACTGAAGTTACACACCCAGGTTTTTGCCTCCAAGGCAGTCCACTCGTGGAGTCTGTAGTCTCCCAGTGTAGCATTTACTAGGAAAATGTACCTCCGGGAATTTCCAGTCTGCCCTGTGTGAGACAACGAAAAAACTGCCAGAAAAGACTTGGTGAGTCACTGGGCAGAGGGAGTGCAGCACTCTCCATCATCCTCCCCAGCCCTGCCAGGTGCTTTACTGCCTACCTGAGGGTACAGACACTTAATTTTTCAGAAGTGAAATTGCTCCTTTGTGATCCAGTCATAAAACTGCTGTCACTTATGCCAAAATGGAATTCCTGCCTGGTTTTGTTTTGTCTCCTTCGGTGTTTGTATTGGCTTTGCACTTTCATATTTTGTATCCAGTGTCAGTATTTGTTTCTGGGAAGAAAGTTTTGCTTAAACTTTAATTTCTGCAATTTGTTTGTTTAAACTTGTTGGCAACTTTGAAATGCTGCAGTCTGCTCCATATGCTAGTATCAGTGTTGCTATTAGTGACTGACTTCCAAAGAAATAAGGAGCAATTAGACAGGGAACGTTTTTTATAAAATAGTTGGGAGCATTTTCAGTTATAATAATATTTGGGAATATTTTTGTGCTATTTTGTGGCTAGTTTTTAATAAATGTAGGGTTATTTTGGCTGGTATTGAGTCAAGACTGTACAGTGCTGAACCCAGTGAAAGTGGTGGGGTTTTTCCTGCCATAGACCTAGAGTATATATGGTGGAAATAGACCATATATATTTTATATATATATATATATACAACCATGACAATGGTATTGATAAAGATAGGCAAAAACTGACTGAGCAATACAAAAGCTGGGAGGACAGACAGACGTGTGTTTGTAGGTGACAGGATGAACAGCTAATTCATTAGCAAGAAATCATGATGGTTTATGTTGAGGCTGACCAGGTGAATAGTGATATCTGGAGGGGTTGGCCAAACTGAGACTGGAGCTGATACTTCAGTAGCAGAGTGTAGTCAGTTTGTCAACATCCAAATAGTGCGAGCCTGGTGAAAGGAATGAAGAATTCGAAAACCAGAATGAAAGCAGTGATTTTAAGAGTCCTTGGTAATGCTGGACTAGGGGAAGGAAAGCTAAGTCTGAACAAAGCAACAGGATGCATGTATCAAATAAGGAGATACTGGCATTACCAAAACCCAAGCTTAGTTATGAGCTTCAGAGCTGGGATGGATGGGCAAAGCCATCTTTTCTGCTTTCAGAGGGAATCCACAAGCACAGCCTTGAACCTAAGGATCTGGAGAGAGAGTTAAACTGCAGAAAGCAGCCCCCAGTGGCTGGGTCTCCAGCAATCAGGAAATGGAAGTAGAGTGGTCTTTGCATAGGCCTGTTTGCAGCAGTGTTTGACTTAAAGTAATGCCTGAACTTCATTAAAGAATGGAAGTAATCCAAGATGTTAAAGACAGGGAACAAGACTGAAAAGGAGATCTAATTTGAGTCATTCATGTCTGTAATGTTGTTTATTTTATGTTTATGTTTGAGAACACTGAAAACACAGATACTTGTCTTCAAGGGTTGAGGATGCTTTACTCCAGCTGATCACAATAAAAGTGTTTCAGTGGGAGTTTGTCCCCCAGGACGAAGCTGAGCAGAGTGCAGAGTGCAAAAAGCCTGGGAGATGGGGCCCTATATGACTCCTGTAAAAAGCTGGAGGGGTAAAGATGAGGAGAAAAATGGGAAAAGACTAACCCACAAGAAACAAACGAATGGACAATTAAAAGGGGGAGGATGGCTGCTTGTGCTGAAGATAGCTGGTAGACTGGGGAAGAAGGGAATAGGTTGCTGAATGTTGTCCAGAGAAGGTAATTATTTCTGGCTTTGAGTTCTGACTCTGATTCATATAGTATTTGAGGAATATATCTGTACTTTCATGATGAGGAGCCTGAAAGCAAATGCTGGAAATTTGCCATCTGTGTAAAAACTTCTGTGCTGTGGATGTATACCATGAAAGTGAGTGGGACTGAAACGAAGTCCATTAACAAATTCCTTTATTGATGGGAGTGAGAGGTAAATGCTCTGGACCAGTTGAAACACCCAGGTCAAAAAAATGCTTAACTGTTAAATTCCTTCTCAAAAAATGAAGTAGCATATGCAGATTTTTCAATACCAAAGTCAGCGTTCAAATTAAAAAAAGGTGTTGGAGGAAGGCAGTACAGGGTGTGTTTCAAAAGTTAGGGTTAAGATGCAAGAAAAAGATTAATAATAATTCATGTTGGATTGGCCAACTATTATAATAAATTGTGGTAGTGGACCTTGCTGTCTGTATTTGATTTTGCAATTTTACCTTCATCTAGGCTCATTCTGTGATCTCGGGAGCAATCAACTGGTGCAGCTGACATATCCATGTGTAGTCCTAAGAAGACATATTAACTTCTGCATTTATTCAAAGAGCATGTGTATTTCGAGGAGGCTTCTGAGAACAGTCCCTGTCTTTGTCATCTAATCTGATCTCTTACTCAGGTCTGAGAATTTCACATAAGAATTCCTGTAATGAGATCTTCCTGGGTTTTGTGGCCAAAACTTTTGGGAAGGCTGTTAAACTCTCGGATTTGGAAGCCTGACTGGTGATGATGCTTTCCTTGGTTCACTGGTTAATCTGGCCCATCTTGCTTCTGCTAAGTAGAAGTGAGATAGCAGGAATTTATAAAACCTGGACTCATGTTCACTTACACTGTCACTTGGGAAGGATACCCTTCTCCCTAGCCATTTGAAAAAATTCAGATGAGAAAGGGAGAATTGGGGTGTCCTTGGACTGCATTAAAGTGATGGACACATATATGGTCACGTACCCTGGCACCTTCATTCAGGAGAACACAGAGCAAAACGGGCTTCCTGTGGAACAGGGCTGCAGGCAGAGACAGAGGCAGGCACAGCTCCTGGGTAAGGCTGTGGCACCTGCAGGTCTGAAAACAGGCTCTGCTGTGTGGGGAGCCATGGGCTACCAGCCTTGCAGTGCAGCCATGTGAAATACCTCTCTGGAGGGCTGCAGTGGTGTAGTTGCTGCTCTGATCATGACCCTTAATGTCTAGAGATAATTTTGGCCCAGCTGTTAGAAACCACATTAAACTTTATTTCATCTGATATGTAGGCAGTTATTTAATTTTTACTTTTTTGTGTTATTAACTGTATGCAGGAAGCAGTTTTTAGCCCTGCTTCACTGCTTCAAAATAAAAACACTCATGCTTTAAATTGCATTGTGTGTACAAGCTGGTTAACAGATTACAGGATTGTACTCCTTCCTACATGGCAACACTTCCAAATCTTTAATATGACCACTGAAAATTATTCCCAGGGACTCTTCAGGATGGTTGAATTTGCAGTAAGTTTGTTGAAAATACATGGCAGCAGTGTCTCATATTTAAGTGTATATGTGTTTGTAATGGATTTCTGTGACTGGCTCTTTAGGATACAGTTTTCTTCTGCTAACTTGAAATACAACTTCTGAAACATAAACTCTGCAGAACAATATTTTCTGGGGAGTATGACTGTCACTTAGTTTGATTTTGTATATTAAACTGGTTTTGTTTCCATTTTTAAGTATAGAAGGTTGTATAGAGATATATATGTATATATAACCTTATCTAGGGAAAAGTCCATAGCTATATGTATTCATGGAGTTGTTCAGAACAGCAGGGATAAAGCTGTGGTGGTACTTGCAGGGCAGATTCTTATTGTGCTGAAAACCTCTCTAAATTATTTATCTTTGAACATGCCATGTACAAAATTTGAAGTTACTGCGGGCTATCCAGGAGAGCATAGCATAGAGAGTATAAAGCCTATCACTGGAGGCTGCTGGCTTTTTTTGCTGCATGGGAGAGAACTCATTTGAAGATTTCACCAAAAGGATGAGTGTCAGCATCAAGAGGGGGGGCATTGCAAGGGGCCACTGAAGATAAGCTGATCCCCCTCTCCCCCCAGACTGAGGTTACCATTCCAGGTTATAACAGAAGAAATCTGGGTGGGAGAGCAGTGTACTGTTCCTGCATGACACATGAAGAGAGAGGGCTTTCCTTTGCAGAGTGGGTGTCTGGGTCCCATCTCATGTTTTTTAAAGTCTTTGTTTAAAGTCATCTTCATGGGAAGAAATCTCTCTTGTTGCCTAATAGCTTCAGGCTGGGTTTTGAACATTGATTTTCCACTTACACACCTGATTTAAATGTGTTGCATCAGATTAAGAAGCAGCATGTTATTGGCAGGACAGCTTCTTTGCCCATCAAATGGTTTTAGAGGGTGGCAGACACTATAGATGGGAACTGTGTAATAGGAACGAAGTTCTGCCACACTGGTGGAGCTCTGTGGCGTCAGGGGAGGTCTGGATGCACACTGTGTGGCTTGGTTCTGATTCCAGAAGGGAAGATTAGCTTGCTCCTAGTCTTTGCCCTGATTTCCAGTGCTGCTGCAGCAAAGCTGGGGGTCCCACACAGAACTGGGGGATGGTTTTTGTATGTAGTTAACTTCACTGCACAGTCGGCTACCTGAAAGGAAAAGATAATTAAAAAAAATTAATAGAGTGGGTAGGGATTGGAGACCTCTGGTTTTTCTGTGGCACTAGAACTGACAATTTTCCGATTGTTTAGGCTTTGTCAGAAAATGTTTTGTTCTGCCTTTGTTTTATATTGAATCCTGTGTGCTTGGTTAGCTTCTTTTCAAATTAAAAAAAAAAATCTCCATACATGGATTGAAAGCTTTATCTGTTTATCTCCTCATTAAAAAGACTGTCTATGAAATGTGCTGACAGGGCTTTTACTCTATTGCTTTCTATTCTCATCACATTTTCCACTGAAAGCCTCCCCTCTGCTGTTTGTGTTCGATAGTGAATGGGGCTTTCTGGTGGTAGAGGCTCAGCCAGCTTGGCTCCTCACAGGCTGTGTCCATTGCCTTGGATGGGAGACCTCAAAGGTGCAATTTGG
This sequence comes from Pachyramphus minor, assembly GCA_013397135.1. Taxonomy (NCBI): domain Eukaryota; kingdom Metazoa; phylum Chordata; class Aves; order Passeriformes; family Tyrannidae; genus Pachyramphus; species Pachyramphus minor. The sequence goes on along the minus strand of VYXB01004486.1, from coordinate 267,021 downwards.
GCTGCAGGGAGGCCAGGCTGGCACATGGGTTTAATCCACAGAAAGGCAATTTTCACAGCCTGGAGATCCCAATATCAAACATTGTGGGAAGAGCACAGGTTGTCTTCCAGTTGGGTATTAAAGCAAGAGGCCACATTTTGGGAACTGCGTGTGGAGCTGCCACAGTTGGTGGGGGAGAGCCTTAGTGGAAGCTGAGCTCCCCAGGAATGGTGCCAGGGCTTCTGGAGGCACTTTAAGAAATTGCTGGACAATTGCTGGCGGGGGGAGGAGGGGGTAGGGAAGTAGGTACAGCAAGTGTTACACAATTTGAACCATTTAGAGATCGCTAGTGCCTGAGTCTCCTTGCAGCCAGAGCAAGTTTTGGTTACAGAAGAAATTGTGAAGAGTAGCTTTTGGTATAATCTGTGTTTTGTCTAATATAATTGAAATTATGCCAATAAGAAGTGATAAAAATGGTGACTGTTTTACTCCAGATGTGATAATGTGAGGTGTGGACTTGAGACACTGAACTGGGAGTCTCCAGCCTTTGATGATGTCCACCATTGACATGGGTCATCCATCACTGTTTGCTCTGCTTTAGCTTTAACTTCTGTTGCACCTGAGTAGTTCTGGAGAGCTTGGTGGTTTGTGAACTGCTGTGCTGTGTAATGAAAAAAAAGAAAGGTATAAATTTGTATACATGTCTCTATAATCTAAGTGTCTTTGTTTCCATTTGCAGATACAGTTACTAGATTAAACCAAATAAAGTGTGTTTCACTCCCACACAGTGATGTCCCTTGTTCTCTGCTGTGACAAAAGAACTTAAACAAAGAGGGGAAAAAAGAAAACTTTTAATTGTAATACAAAGAAATGCAAAATTGGTGCAGAAGATGCATCACAGTGCTCATATGCCAAGTCCTGCAAAAGACACAGTAGTCTGTGGGGTGAAAGCCTGGTCACGGATGAGCAGAGTAAACACTTTGTTCTGGTTTTTGCGCTGCTTTCGCCTGCTCATCCCTCGTACAAAAAAAAACCCCAAACAGTAACGTGGACTTTGTGACGTCTGATATGGAGAGCAGACAGCTGCAGGCTCAATTAATTCCCCCCTCTGATTTTTTTTTCATAGTATTTTTTTTCCCCAGGAGGCTGTAGTGACTTCTAAACTCTCACGGGTGAGTGGTGCTTATGGCTTGTTGACTTTGATCGAAGTGAAGCGCAGAGTCCTGTTCACAGTGAGAGCGGGTTTGCGTGTGGAAGTCTTCACTGGATGTATTTTTGGGTGGTGGCCCAAGCTGCTGGGTCCTCGCCCAGGGGGCTTTCCCACAGCTTCGCTAGTGTCCATCTTACCCAAAGCCAATGAAATTTTGGGTGGTGGGTGCAGGAGACCGAGCCTACCTTGAGTCAAAATGAGCCCTGGGAGGTGAAAGCAAGGAGCTGGCTACGGAGGCGGAGGGGAAAGCAAAGGATGTGCAGGTGCTCATGCAGCCACGTGCACTGTGCACACACCGAGGAAGACTTGCTTCTCCCTTCCTTTCCACCTCTGTGTGCAATCTCCCTGTGCCTGCTCTCTGGCAAGCAGGAGCAGCTTCTCAGTGCTCTTTGCTAGAACTCACCTGCAGTTTAAACACATTGTCTGTGGCAGCCCAGCGTGCCTGGTGGTGTCTGGCACTTGGACAGTGGGGACCTGTGAGTGGGAGTGAGGTGAGGATGAGGAGCAGAGCCATGTGCAGAGCTGGGGGGCACTTGCTGTGGAGCCCTCACCAGCTTCCTAATGAATGTGGGGAAAAGGGACAGAGCATAGGACAGTGTCTGGCATCTTTCCTGGGTGAAGGAGTGGGAAGACACCAGTTTCTGTCCATCTGCTGTACAAAGTGCCCTTCTTGAACGTGCTTCATCCGCATCCAGGCCAGTGGATCTGTATGTTGTTGTAGTCAAGAGGGTTGTGTTATTCTGTTTGGTTTGTTTGGTGGTTTTGTTTTGGTTTTTTTTTTTGCTATAAAAAGTGATTAAAGAACAGGCTGTGCTGGGCTGACTGAAGGATTGCTTAATTTTTTAGTTAATAGGTTAGATTTTGTCAAAAGCACCATCTCCCCCTCCCCAGCAGTAAAGCAGCATGATGCTGGATATGTGCCTGCTTTATGGGACCTCTTCTTTTAAGCTTCTGGCATCTGACATAGGTGACTGTGGAATATTCTAATGAAGCTGAAATTATTAAAAAAAGAGTTCTATTATGTTTCAGGGATGTTTGGGCTTCATGCTTCAATAGTGCTAATTAGATATGTGACCCATTTTCATTCTGCTTTAGCTCCTGGGGATGGTAGAGCCTCATTATAAATAGAAGGATAGAGAATGCCCATGTTCCTTATTTTAAATAGCTTCTTCAGAAGGCTTTAGGGTGTTTTCTGTGTGGACACTGGTTATGTTTTCTTTAAGTGAGGAAGTGGGACGGGGGAGATTTCTCTCACCAGAAATAAATAATTGAATATTTTTTCCTTTCATTTGGAAAACCTAGTTGGCAAATCAAGGTCCTCTTGAATTTTAAGTTTTGCCTTATTTTTATTGACAAAGAAATAAACTTGAATGTTTTTTAACAACAGAAATGCTTTTAATGTTGCAGTAACTTCCCATTAACTGGTATTTTTAGCTAATAGATTCTGTGCAACTCCTGTGTTCATGAAATGCACTGAGTGGCTGGCTGGATGCTGACAAAAGGTAGCAGTTGTGAGAGGTACTTGATGAGAAACAACCTGCCAAAGTGCATGTTGTGACGCAAAAGAGAGGCTGGAAGGAGCAGACAGCCCATTCCAAAATCTGCTCTTGGAAAGCTCTCCTGTCCTGTGCTCTTTTATGTCTTACGCAGAACTCAGTTGCTTCCAGAAGACTTGTAGTAAATAGACATCCCCTCCCAATGATAGAAAATGCCTGAGTGAGACCTGGGGATAAGTGTAAGTGTATTAAAAATAATATAAATGAATAAAAGATAACAGGGTGTTGCCAGGCAACTGTCAAAAGAGCTGCAGCTGCTGCATCTCTGGGCTTTGCTGAAATGACCTCTTACATTTTGAGCATCTTGCCTGCCCGTGGATGAAATGGTTGTTCTGAACTTTTGCCTGATCCACCTCACAGGCAGCAGTTGAGCTTGTGAGTGCTGCTGTATTTAGTGTTACAGTGCTGATGTCCTTGCCCTATCATTAAAAAAAATAAATAATACAAGGAATTAGAGTAAAGCTGAGCTGGAGTCAGCTCTCAGCAGTGCAGCGATCACTTATGACTGAATAACTAAATTTTCATGATTTAGCTGTGTCAGTGGAGTTAATCTGAAAGCAGGCAGAGGGTGGAACTCTCCTGTCACTTACTTTTAATGACTACACTAAGTGAAAAGGTGAGGTGGGTTTTACCTCTGAATTTACTGGTCTGAGCACTTGTCCATAAACCCATACCTCAGAGGCTTGCTGTAAAAATTGAGTCTACTAATGAAGTAGGCTGTGGCAGAGGAATTTGAGGTGAGAATAACTTCAGGATGGTTTTCTGGGCATTTTGCTGGAATCCTGTGAGAGGTCCTTCAGTAAAGAAGAACAGGGAACTGTGCTCTGTGCAGCACCTTCGTTTGCAGGATAGTTTGATGTGTTTGTTCAGCAGATGATGAAGGTAACCTTTTCTGTTTGCAGAGGAGGGGGGAAATAACCTTTTCAAAAGCTGTGTTTATGAGGATAAACATAACTTTACGTTGTAAACATGAGCAGTATGACTAGATTTTGGGCAGCTGCTTTATTGCTTGTATCACATTCCCATTTGGAGTATGTTAGATGCTGTTGTCTGTCTCCACCATGAGAAAGCGGCTGTCTAAAAGTGCCCAGTGTGCAACAGGATGAGAAGAACTCCATGTAGGAGTGATTTAAGATGGAATCTTACAGTTATTTAAGCCCACGTTTAGCTTAATTCACTGTAAATATTCAGGGCAACACAGAGTGAGTAAAGGTTAACGCATTTGTGAGCCTTTGAAGATCAGAGGCAAGCTTTATTTAATTTGAAATTTGTGTGGTGCCTTGCTGCTAAGTACTTCTCAGAAGATGCTGCTGGCACATTGCATGGCTGTTTGCTTTGGTCATGGGTTATTTTGCAGTTTTTTGTCACAAATCCATTTCCGTGTTTTTCCTCATCTTCACCACTTGTTTTTCTTAATTCTGCTGTTTTCATTTTTCTCCTCCGTATCTTATTCTCAGAAATCTGAGCTATTTTGGCACATTGAAGAGTTTGGGGAAAAAAAAAAAGCTGTTATCGAAAATAACCTTTGAAGATTTTTCTCTGCATAGAAACATTGAATATGAGTTAGCCACTGCCAGGGTAAAGCCTTCAGCCTTGGTGAGCTAAGAGCTGACCCTGTCCTGTTAATTAGTGTTGTACTGCACGAATGCACCGTGCTCTGCAGCTGTTGATAAACAAGCTTTTCCTAGGGGAAAAAAAAGAGATCATGCAGTGATTTGGCTGAACGTTTTGAGAGCATGTACCCAAACTCAACTCGCTCCCCAGGAAAGCATCCGAGATAGTGGTGCTGCGGTGGAGGGTGTCTTGCCTGCTGGTCTGGGGAGGAATGTGGCTCCATGTCAGGCCCTATGTGTCACGCTGGTTTTTTGCATTCCAATGGAGACAGTGCCTGGGACTTTCTCTTGAGAAGAAAACCAGGAAACACCTGTTACTGCTGGCAGCTGGTGCCTCTGCAGCAAATGGGCAGACAGACGGATGGATGGACCAGGGCTCCTGCATTCCTGCCTGCAGAATACACAGGCTTGTAAAGTCCTGCTTGGGAATAAATATGGGAATAAATAAATGTTGTCTTCAAGAAAAAATGAGTGATGTTTTGGGGTGTGACTGAAAGGGTTAGACATGCTGTGGGTCTGTTATCTAGGAATTTTCAGGGAAGCTGATGGCCACATCCCGAAGGTGTTTCTTTTCCCTTTAAATAACTCACCAACTAAATATGTTGGAAATGGTGAATATATAATTGATTGAAGCCTTTTTCTTTGGTGGGGCTGAAGTATAAGCAGATAAGGAAAGGGTTCTTAGGAAATTGTAGGTATGTGTGTAGGATTTTGCTCTAAAAGATCATGAAGTGCAGATACGTTCTTAGGCACTAAGACGAGTTAAAAAAAAAAAGTTAATTTATATGTTTAGTCTTTCAAAATAGTAGTTCAGGCTTGATGAAAGTTTTCGAATCTCTTATATTGGACTAGACAGAGTAAACATTCCTAAATAGCACATTCTTCTGCAAGCATTGCTTTTGACAACCAGGCATGCAGGGAAGGGATGCAGAATTTAAAACATCTGAAACAGATTTTGTTGTTCTACAGGTTCAAAGAAAGCTGAGGGACCACCTGAGGAAGCTAGTGGTTAGCTAGGAAGCATGTTAACAAGTGTTTGTTTTTGAAGACTTGGTGTTGTTGCAGAAGAACCATTTAAACATGTTGATCTGTAGAAGATGCTTTGTTTCTATGGATGGATGGATGGATGGGTGCATGATCCCCGCATGGGGATCATGATGTGCCAGTAATTGCAGTTAAATGAACATGGCTGGCTCTCAGGCAAATGAAACCTAATTTGTCACAGCTGTCAGAATGATTATGTCATGTTTGTTGCCTTCAGGAGCAGTTTTAGGCTGCAAATCCTGTTAAGGGCACAGCTTTTTCTTGTTAAATATTGCACAGCATGTTTGCTGACCCTAGTATTTATCTTGGTGCGTTTTTTTAAAGGCAAACACACCAGTTCTTTCTCTTACATAAGCTGGGGTTGAACTTCTGTGAACCTTAGTCATGTGGGCTAGAGCTTGTTAATTTGGTGGACTTCAAGGACTTGAGCATAGCAGTAATTTGAGGGTTGTCATAGAACAGTAGAGAGATTTGCTCACGGATTCATGCGGTCAGGATTTTGGAAATCATGCTTCAAATTAGCTTTTAAAGAGCAGCCCTCCCAGGCTGGATTGAACACGTGGTTACACTGTACATCAGCAACAGCAGACAAAGCAGCACAGCAGCTTTGAATTTTGCACTTGTGCCAGGAGGAAATACAGTAGAATAAATGTAAGTCTCTATTCATAATACCTCAGAAAAATACAGCAAAGTGTAGGCTTCTTCAAATCCCCCTTAGTCACAATTTCAGTATTTCTTTCCTTTTGTTTCTAGATTAACAGATTGAGTCTAAATTGGATAGACCAAGTCCTGTTCTGCAAAACAAACAAATGCTAATTTTTGGATGTCAAGCCTAAGGGAGCACGGAGCTTTCCTACTCTATTCTTCTAAAAAACGGAAACAAGGTTTTAAGTAATTATTTGGATCCCTAAAGTACCTGTGAAGTTGATTTCTCCTTCCTCTTTTCTGGCAGCTGTAGTACAACTTGGGAAGAGGGAGGTGAAGGGTCTTTTGTAGATCGTTAACATTGCAAGGCTGGAAAATGTCAGAGCTGTTTATGGAAACCATCCGCAGTGGGAAGAGCTGAGCTTTCAACAGAGAGGTCATGCAGACACACTGCTTTTGATGCAGCACTGGCTGCCCCTTCTCTTGGTCACTGCTGAGCCTTGGGGACATGGCCACACATCTCCTCGGGCTGCAGCTACCCCTGTGCATCTGCTGCAGGCTCTCGGGGAGGACAGCGGGGGCACAGCTGTTTGCATCTGCCCTCCGCTGGCCCCTGTCATGAGTGGATGTCCCACAGGGATGTCTGCAGGGCTGTCCTCTCCCTCCTCCACCCCTGTGCCTGCAGAGCAGTGCCCAGCCCTGGCGCTTCCCGTCTCCCCGGCTATTCTGGGGCTTGGGAAGGACAATAGGGCTGGCTGGGGGAAGAGCAGTGCTGCTGCAAGGAGGGTGTAGGGAAGCGACTGCTGATCCCAAAAGCTCCTTCTGCTCTTGAAGTGGGTCTGCCCTGTCCAGCCTTTCTGCCTGACCTCCCCTTGTTTCCTGCCTTGCCTGGGCAGGAGGGCCACGTCACACAGGACTTGCCCTCATTGCTGGGGATCTCGAACTGGCTCTGATGCTTCCTTTACCTTGTTGTATATGTGTGTGTGTGTGTATATATATATATATATATATATATATATACTTGGAAAGGTAGGGATGGGGTACACTGGAAGGAGAATAAATGAGGGAAGATGGACCAGAGCTGGTAAAAAAGCATCACATAGAGCTACCTTGTTAATGAAGTTTTGGGCACATGTAGCTGCCAGAACATCAGCAGAAGGTGAACAGCCTCACCTTCAGAGCTTTATTTCCATATATTGTATCTCTGGTTCCTTTTGCACAGTATGGATTGGCATTCAAGTATCTGTCCCTTTCCTGACAAGAAACTGCAGTCCCTGATGTTCAGTGCTTTTTTAAAATAAGTTTCAATCTTCTGTAATAGTTACATGACAGTTTAATAGTCGATAAGAGAAAAACAAAAAGTTACGCGTCTGTTTTTGCAGATTGTGAGGACATGACATTGCAGATAAATATTACAAGCTTTAGCTTAATGATTTATTGAAGCTCATTTCTTCATTTTTTTTGTGGCTTTCAGTTTCTTACTATGAGCTGTCAGGTTCCCCCCGAGAACAGAAGACTAGCTCAGAGATATAAATCTCTGTTAATGATTTTAAATAGCTAGCTATCTGTATATAATACGAAACTTTTTTTTTCTTTTGCCCTAGGCACTCAGTCATGGGATTAGGGGAGGATAATCAATAATCCTGAATGCACTGCAGAGCCACTCTTGTTGGTTCTGGACTCAGGTCTGTTGCAAAACCCCCTCGCTGCCTTCCAGCCCCTCCCAATCAGGCCTCTCCCTGTTCAGCGCTGGGAGATTTCGAGCAGAAATTGTCCCTCCAAGACCTGCAGCCTGCACTGCATGCCATAGGATGTCATCATTTTCCTGGACTGCTCACATGACATGGTCACCTTAAGTCTCTTGTCTAACAGGAGGAATAAAGGCAGAGCTGTGCCCTGGCTGACTGGGAGCACTGTGGGGGTCTGCTCAGTTTTGTTTGTCCTCAGCAAATGAAGGTTGAGTGAGGTTTGTATGAATAGAAGGACCTCTTGTGAAATAAGATACTGGAGGCAAATTGTACTAAGGAACATGCAGTGAATGTGAACAGATCCCTGAGCATTGGCCAGGATGTTCTTCACCTCCTGTAGTTTGTGTCTGAACCAGACCTGGAGAGACCGATTTCATCATCGAAAAAATATGTAGACCTTGGAACTAACGTTTACACGTATTTGTTTCTCCAGTAATCCCAGGCAAGTTCCCACAACTGGGATGCAGGACCAGCAAATACAAGGTGTGTTTGGATTAGCAGGACAATTACGACTTCACAGGCGTTTCTTTTGCTTTATGCACGTTAATAATTTATCATGAAATTAGTGATTTAGGATATGAATTATGGCTGCAAAGCCCTCCAGCTGTACTTTTTAGTTTAACTGGGAGCACGCTGGTTGTGACTGAATATTGCTTTGCCTTGTTTACCATCCTTTTCACACCAGAGATATGCTCCCAGCAGAGAAGCCAGCACCAAAGTTAGTGTTAAATTGAAGTGTCTGCTTGTGAACTTAAGGTGTGGATATCACTTTAGATAGATGAAGTGGTGGTGTTGCTTCAAACAAGAGCAGTACAGAGGATTGTACACAGCAAACAAACTTGTGCTGCTGCCTGTATTTAGTCTTGAAAGCAAGGTTGTACAAAAGCATGTGGGGTGATGGTTCTGGGACTTCCTTAGAAGGCCACTGTTCCCAGCACTGAATATACCTTGCACCAGAGGGCTCATGTGTGCTCTGTGATGTAAGATATGCTAATCTTCTGTAGCCCCAAGAGGAGAGATAGTGAGCCTGCCGTGCACAGCATCTGGTTGTGGTGGCAGGTGCGTAGTCATTTTGTGTGGAAAACAGGAGGAAAAAATAGACCTACAGTTGGTGGCTCTGTGCTCTGAAGGCACTTTTCCTTCCCTTCTTCCTTCCTCCTGTTGCTCCTTGTAGTTTTCTTTGGCCATTTACCACTGGTAGTAACAGTCCTGCTCTTTGTGGCATCTCTGTGGGATTCTTTGCTGTCCTTTTTGGCACACCTGCAAACAGGACTGCTCAGGACAGCCCACCTTCCCCTCCAAGGCACCTTGTCCAGCAGCATTTGCAGGCTGGCTCTAACAGTGACACCAGCAGCCATTTCTGTAACAATTAGCTTGATTTTTCAGGGTTGGATTCACCTGCTGCAGTGTTCCTGTGATCATTGACTCACATGTCTAAAGTGTATCCTGAGCTTGCTGGACATAGTGGGGCAGGCCCAGCCTGCCACATGGCTTCTATGCTGTGTGCTCACCAAGTTGGAGACACTGTGGGACTTCTCCATCTTTTTCCACCAAAATAGCCATTTTTTGGATTAACACAAGTAAATTGAAAAGGGCTAGAAGTAAACCACTGCAGGTAGAACCCTTCATGGGATGTCACTGTGCCAGGTGAACTTCTATCATAGAGTTAAAGGCATATGCTGGTAGCAAATAGGGCATCGTTATGATTCATGGCGCTGTTACAGTGGGAGACCTAATAAATCCTCTTATGTGTGCCTTGTACTTAGTTCATATACTTACTCTGACCACTGGGATTTATTCTTAGCCCTGATTTTTTTATTTTTTTTTTTTTTTTAGGAATTGCTGTGCCTTCATTAAATGGGAGCAGACTGTCTGCTGGGTCAGACTTGCAGTAGTTTGTCTCGGCACAAATGGGGTGGGAAATGCCTTGGAAAATGAGAGAGGGGGCAGAGGAAGGTTGGAAGTTGGAAAGAGCTGGTTCTGGTCTCCTTTTTACAGTGTTATTTCTCTTCTTGAACCGCTTTTTACTTCCTGAGTTAATGCACATTTTCCATTTTCAGAAAGTCAGTAAATATTCATGGCAAGAAGACCCGTCCACCTCTTAGTTGATCTGTCTATGACTCTGTATTTAACTCTTTTGTGAATCTGCTTGTGTTGTTTTATGTATTAAGGTCTAAGGAATATGACTACTTGAACTATTTACGTAAGGTAAATGAATCTTTTTGCTAGTTTCTATGTTCTTGAGTGTGCAGTGATTGTGTGTACTCTGGGACTTGTGTTCATAAATTCAGTTCCTGGAGCAGGAACATATTAGCAGTAACTGGAAGAGTTTGTGTCAGTACTGACACTATTGCTATTGCTGGAATGCCAGTAACAGCTTCTTACTGACTTGAAAAAAAAGAAGATACTTAGTTTCTGGGAACAGATAGAAGCACAAATAAACCAGTCCTCCCTACAAAAACTTGTTTGACATGTTCTCTACTCTCTTTGCACATGAGAGGCAATGTATGAGTTTTGGAACAGGGGAACCCAGAAGAAGCCTCGTGATTCCTGACCTTTATCTGACCTGAGTCTTGGTTTTGAGCTTGCATTTACATATTTTTAACTTTTTCTGATAATCTGTCTATTTTGTTTCAATGGTGATGCAGTCCATCCCAAATGGAAACGGTGATGCTGAGATCTGTGGAAATGGTGGCTGGAGTTATGCATGTTGTTTTTTTTCTGGAAGTGGCTTTAGAGGGTAGCAAGGTTAAATCCAACTGGTATAACAAGAGCTCTTCCATCTGCTCTGCTCTGGGGTGCAGTTGCACAGTAACAAGCCTGATCAAGCTGGTGGTGTGTTATTTAAGTTAAAGCGCTTGCTGACTCATTAGCAGAAATACAGTGGTGGGGAAATCCTCTGCCTGCCAACTGACCGTGTACTGTTACAGGCACTGTGGCAACACTGCAGGACTGCCTGTCAGGGATACCCATGACCTGCCTTTTTTTTTTAAACATAAAAATAATATTCAAAATAAATTTAAAAAGGGAATTTAAAGCCCTGAAATGGGAAGGAAGGAGAGTTACAAAGCTGATCAAGGCTGCTGAAGCTGATCTGTGGGGAGTAGTTGGGCTTTTGGAGTGCAGATCCCCTTGTTTTATTTTTCCTTGCCTTTCCTCCATGAGCTGCCCAGAAGTTCAGACAAGCCTCCCAGATCTTGACCTTATGTTGACACAGACTAAATTACTCTTTTCCATTGCTTCTCCATCATCTCCTTTGCTAATTACTGCTCTGCAAATCTACCCTCTGGTCTGATTTCTAAATTCATCCAGGAGGCTGAGCAGCTCGAAGGATCTGCTGTAAACATGACTTATCCGGCAGGCAGTAAAGCTGCTCTTGAGGCCTCCAAGGAGAATTAAGCCTGTCTTGTTGGGCAGCTGGTTTTATCAGTCTGTCTTGCAGATTAAAACGTTTCACTGTCTTTTCTATCAAATCAGGAAGAGGAAAAAAATGTTCTTGTTACCAGGTCCCTGGCTGCATGTTAATAGTGAGCTAATTGACCAAATGTCAGTCACTTGTGCTCCTCAGAGGAAAGGACCATCTCGCCTGAGCTGAGCATACACGAGCACAACCCATGTCTCTTCTCAGGCTGACAATGTTTTTCACATCTGACCCACCAGAGACAGAAGCTGCTCAAGTTACAGTGTGGGGAGCCCAGAGTGCCAGGCCATGGGCATATCTGCTCCCACGCTCCTGGGATGTGGGATGCGGTGTGGGGATTTCATTGCTTTTACAGAGGAAAGGTTTATGACCTCTTCTATCCCAGCTGTTAAACATATGCTTTATTCAGACTTTTTCCCCCTTAAACCTCCAGTTGTGATGCCTCTTGCGTACCTCATTTTGGCGGAAAGCTTTGTAAGTCATCAGCTCAAGTTTTGAAAGCGTTTTCATCGTCTCAGAATTGGCCAGTGTCTGTTGAGGAGATGAAATCTTGTAGGTAGAAGAGCTCTGCACAGGTCACAGATATTTGAGTGTTTTAGTTGCTTGTGACTCGGTGGGTTTTTCTTGTAAAAGTGCTGAGGAGTTGAAGCACTGAAAGTGATTTTAGAAGAGTTGGAAACAGAGAGATCGTGGTGCCTACATGCTTCACAGTTACTGTGCAAACCAAAGTACAAGATTATAATGGCAGATAAGAGTCTCAGTTCAGGGCCTTAGAAAGAAATACGAGATCTTGGATTTAAGTGTAAGCGAAACAGATTGCATCTTTCTTGCTTTCTAGTCACGAGGTTGATAGATGACTTCACTCTTTACCTGCTTTTAATTTGTGCCAGCTTATCTTCTTGCTGTGTAAGATGAATTTCTTTTGTCTTGATTCACTTTCTGTTACAGGGACACAGTTTTAGTTTTTTACCCCGGTAAAACTAAAACACCTCCAGTTCATACAGGTATGCAGATGTCTCAGACATAAATCTTCCTGCCCTAGCTGGTTCTGGAGCCCTTTTGCAATAGTGTGTTGCAAAACTCTCATTAGGGCTTCTTTGTGTGACAGTAATATTAGGCCCGTTAAGCAGTAATTCTGCTTTGACACCTCTGTAAATACAGTGCAATGCCAAATGAAAATGCAGTTTTATTGAGATAGAAGTGTTTATGTTAATGAAGCTATGTGCATACATGCTGGAGCTTAAGGTACAGATATTTTCCTTGCAAACCCCTGCGTGATATGTTGATAAGAGTCTAATCCTAGATGAAAAAAAAAAAAGCACATATATTCAATGTGACCTTATAAATACAACCAGGTTAAGTATGAGATAAAAATAACCCTTTCCATAATGTAGAACACTTGGTTTAAGAAGTGGAAGAATATTTAATAACAGGCTTTGATTGAACTACCTGCTGTAGAACAAAAATGTTTCATTGCTCTCTTTGAAAGGTTGTAATTTGTTTTTTCTTAATTGTACAACCCAGATAAACAGACCACAGCATTGGAGTTTGAACCCAGGATCTCTGGATCAGAACGCATGAGCAGATGTTTTGTGAGGTTTAGCACTTATCTGTTGGCTTGAAGCCAGTAACAGATTCCTAAGCCTTATGAAATGGTCAGTAATGGGTGACCAAAGGTAATTTTTAAACTAGAACTTAGAAAAGTAAATTTTTAAACTTAACCTGTGTGCCCCATGGTGCAGGCCTAGAACAGGACATACTGTGTGTAGCTCAGTTCTTGGTAGTATATTTGACCATGGGTTGATGGAAGAACCATTTACCCTTCCTGCTACTATCTGTTTGTTTGGTAACCCTTTGGACTGTGAGCAGGAATCAAGAGCCAGTCCTGTGAGCACGAGTGCAACTGGAGTACATGGTGCCTGTGCCTGGGCTTGGTGAACTCAAGTGCTGATGGAAAGTGAAACAATTTTAGAGGTTCAGAGATCAGCAGGGTACATTCATGCTTTGGGAGTTTGCTGTTGTCATTGCTGACTCAGCTATGGGGAGGAGGGAAGTATGTTTTTCCTTTTCAGAATTGCTTATCAAGCTGTTGGGGAAAAAGAAATTAGTCTGGAGGAGCAGAAAAAGACTTGGCTGTCAAGAAGGTAGTTTAAATTTGTAGACTGTTTCCTGTCTAACTTCTGAAATCCAGATGTGGTTGAAAGACAATGAAGATATGTTACATATTACACAAGAAACTTTTATTCAGCTGCTCCAGCAATTTCCTGATGCCATAACACCAGCTTGAGAAATGGATCAGGCAGAAGGTGAAGGTGAGCAGGTGTTCATACACCACACACAACATCGAAGCCATTTCTGGAGATGTGAGAGAGCTCCTTAAGAGAATATTCACAGCAGCTACAAGAGAAGATGAAGAATGGTGTGTCTAGTTTAGCTGGTGGATAGCAAGTGAAATATGTGCATCCTGAGATCAGTGAGTAGGAGAAGTCAAGGTCTCAGTTGTAGTTCACTGAAAGTTTGCAGCTTATATCCAGGCACAAGCTCCAGATCTTTTCCCAGAGCTCTTGTTCACAGAGCCTCCTCCAGAAACAGCCCCATTTCTTGGAGCAGCTGGGATTTTCTACAAGACACCTCCTTTGAGCCAGCATTGACCTGGACTGACCCTGCTTGCGAGGCAAAACAAAATTGTATCTAGAGGATGGTGTCTCTAGTAAGCAGATCCCGAACAAAACTGAAGGCTGTTAAAAGTGTCTAATTGAATTACTGCTCTACAGGAGCGTAGTGACTCATAGTGAAGCTAATCACCTGCTGCTTTATCTTGACTGCAAAGAATAGATTGCTAGTTAAACATTTAAAGGTCATAGTAATAGAAATTGTAATAGTGTTGCCTTCTCCCGGCCCTCCACAACCCCCTTGTGCATTATGTCGAAGTTACTGGGAGAAATCGAGCAGATACTCCTTGGAGATCTGCGTACTGAAGATGAGACTTAGGATGCTTATCTTTCAGGCTCACACTGCAGACCTCTCTGTGTTCATTAATGAGAGAGGCCATGCTGAAAAACGTTGCGTTGGCTTTGCACAAATTTCCCCTGAATACCACCAGTGTGGCATTGGTGTTCTGTGGAGAATCAAATTATCTTAAATTTTTAATCATAGGTATTTGGGGGGTTCATTCTTGTTCATCACAGGGAATTCCAGGAGTAAAAGTGGACCTCAGGTCCCTATTCCCACAGCCAGGCAGGTTTCGTATTTTCTGATAGTGCTTTATTGTTCACTGGACCAAGAACATTTTATAGGAGGCAGAGTTTTTCTCATTCTGCCCAAAGAGGCTGTAGACCTTTCTAGTCTTACTGCATTGGCTGAGAAGGAACAGACAGTTTCTTTCTGGAGTCAGCTTGTCCATGTGGGTGAGCAAGGGAGCTGTGTCACTTGGACAGAACTACCATGCTGTCCCTGTGGTTGTCCCTGCAGCCGTCCCTGCAGACATTGAAGCAATTGTCAGGAAGGTTTTGTAGAGAGAGGACTTGGCTCTTTGCCTGGTGGATCTTCCCATACTCTCTGATGCAAAAGAGCCTTCCAGGTTGATGAAGGTGATACACTTTTCTATCAAAAATGCTGGACTAGCTCTTCTCAATGATTCATGCTCCTTAGATTGCATCCAGTTGACTGCTGTGAGTCACCAGGACAGGTGGTGTCTTTCTTGGCAGCTCTCCTGAAGGAGCATTTGGACGGTGATGGAGGAAAACTTGCAGATAAAATAACAGAAAGCAGTACTAAAGCATCTAAACTCTAGGTAATTTAAAAAGTCAGTGATGTGCAGTGAATATCAGCAACAATGTCAGCAGTGCATTATCACTCCAATTTAAATATAGATTTTTAAAGGAAGTTTGTAATATTTTCTGCATATGGATGTTTTATGGCAGGAAGTGAATCCTGCTATAAATGAATTAGTCAGTTTGAGAGGCTGGGTTAAAGACTGTGTGTGACTTAAGCTGGGAAATTTTTCTTTTCGGAAGTGTTGTCTGTACTAAATTGATGGACCACTGACACGTTTCGAGATTGACTGTTTCCTTACTTTTGGAGTGGGATGAGAGTATGGTGCTGGAACAACATGTTTCCTGTCGGCTGCCGAGTTCTTGAAGAGGGATCTGGACAGGCTGGATTGATGGGCCGAGGCCAGTGGTGTGAGGTTCAACAAGGCCAAGTGCCGGTTCTGCCTTTGGGTCACAACAACCCCATGTGACACTACAGGCTGGGGGACAGTGGCTGGAAAGTGGGCCAGTGGAAAAGGACCTGGGGGTGCTGGTCAATAACAGGTGAACATGAGCCAGCCCAGGTGGCCAAGAAGGCCAATGGCATCCTGGCTTGTATCAAAACTAGCAGGGCCTGTGGGAGCAGAGTAGTGATTGTCCCTCTGTACTTGGCACTTGGTGAGGCTGGACTTCAAATCCTGTGTTCAGTTCGGGACTCGGCATTACAAGAAGGACACTGAGGTGTCAGAGCAAGTCCAGAGAACGGCAGTGGAGCTGGGGAAAGGTCTGGAGGGTAAGTCACATGAGGAATGGCTGAGGGAGCAGGGGTGTTTGGCCTGGAGAAAAGGGGGCTGAGGGGTGACTTATCACCCTCTACAACCACGTGAAAGGAGGTTGTAGCCAGGTGGGAATCGGCCTCTTCTCCCAGGCAACTAGAACCAGAGGAAATGGCCTCAAGCTCCACCAGGGGAGATCGAGGTTGGACATCAGGAAAGAATTTCTTCACTGAAAGGGTGGTTAAGCATTGGAACAGGCTGTGTGGGGAAGTTTTGGAGTCACCATTCCTGGAGATATTCAAGAAATGATTGGACAAGGCACTTAGGGCTGTTGGTTGTTTAGTTGACATGACTGATCAGAGGTTGAACTTGATGGTCTTGGAAGTCTTTTCCAACCTAAGATTCTATGATTCTGTGATACCTTGGTGGCCAACAACCATGTGAAGCAATCTTGTGAATTGAGGGAGGATGGACCCTGTTCTGGCATCTGGTGAGGTCTTGGGAGATGCATCTGTGTTGTTTTCTCTCTGTATGCCCATCTTTCTGGTGGGTTTTGTCATCACTAGGGGTTCTTATTTTTAGGAGGGATCCTTGATGCGCTAATGGCCTTTTCCAGGGCTCCAGAACTGCTCCTGGGAGACATTGATGCTAATCACATAGAGACAGAAAGGCCCAAAACTTCTAAACGAGTAGGGTGGATAACAGCACCCTGCTGCATATCCAGAGATCCCCATTTGTGCCTGGGTTTGCGGTGTGCCTAAGGCTGTTCCTGGCAACCTGGCTCTAAGTGCACCACATCACTTTGGCCAGAGAGCCAAAGGAAGCTGGCTGAGATCCTGAGCCCATCAAACACTTGTGTGCTGCTGGCTGCAGAAGGAAGGATGCCTCACATGCGAGGGCTCATGGCTTGTGCAGATTTTGGATTGATATTTGACCCCACTAACAGATGGCAGAATAAATTGACGGAAGGTGTATTTTTAAATGAGCAAATTTTACTTCTGGTCTCTGCCTGCTTGTCAGAACATTTTTCTTGACATGTGACTTGGCAGAGAGGTGACTGAGGTAGGTACTCATCCTGCCTCAAGCGTTTGAGGTACCCCCAGTTTGACTTCTCCATGTTAGAGATAGGTCAGTCTATCTCAGTGGCAAAGTCCCATTGAAAGTTGTTTGGAAACTACAGACTGTTTTCTCACTGGCTCAGTTGTTTGAAACTTGATGGTCGCAATTCTGTTAACAGCACCTTAAGGCAAAAGTGCATTTTTAGTAGTCAACAGGGTACTAACCACCAGGTACATTTGGGTGAGGAACACCCTGTCTGTGGTACTCCCTGGAGGTGACTCCACACAGGGGTCAGGCTGAAGGAGGGTGGTGTCCTGTTGGAAAAGAGCTTCTGCTAAGAAGTCTCCTTCACCTTTTCTTGCAAGCTGATTTCTTTTGATGCCACTTTTTCTTCCTTTTGCAAAAGGCAGTCAAGCTTCAAAGGAAGCTGTATCGTACTACGTTCTGTATGCACTTTAGATTAAACCTGAAGTGAGTCTTCTCATGTTCAGTCACTGCTAAAAAAAATACCCTTGGGGATACTTCCTCCTCCAGCCCATCATGTCTGCTGACTTGACTTGCAAGAGTTGCCTCTAGTAAGAGGAGCAGTCATTGGATGGGTAATTGCTGATGCTGATTTATACCTGTTTTGTGTTTGGTCACATTCTTAAATGCTTTAAAAGAATATTAGGTTTAATTTTGTTTTCATGGCAGATGTTTCACCATTTCTCTCTTTAGATCTCAATACATTTTTTGGTTGTTTCATGCCTACCTCTGCCCCTAGTTTAGCAAACCTGTTAAACCTAACAAACCTAGGGGCTCCTTCAGCGGCATTCTGTTCTTGTTAATGTTTACAATTTCAGCAGTCTCCCACAGTGAGAGCTTCCTTCCTTTGCTGCCATAGGTTTTTGCCCCAGTAAAATAATGCATGTCCCACGTGTATTGTTGGTTGCCAACTGAGGTACCTTTTTCTTGTTTTATTATATTCTGAGCTGCAAGCCATGCCTTTCACAGCCTTTTGATCCTGTTGAGAATGGCAGATTAATGAGACTAACTGCTTTCTTTGGACTGATTTTTTTTTTACTTAACCAGAGAAACACTGCTTACATCAAGACCCAGTTATACCGTCCTTACTCCCGTACCAAAAACCAGTTCTTTGGGGGCTGCCTTTTTAATTGAATCATTTATTTTACCTACTTTAAACAAACTGCTACAAAAATCTAGGCTAGAGCCCGTCGCAAGCGCTTGTTATCTGGAATGGATTGCAGCTGGACAGATTAAACCTGGCAATTATTTCTGTCGAAGGCGTGTGCCCTTGAGTTCTCTCAGGATGAGTGGCAGTGGAAGAGACATCCAGCGATGCTCGTCGCCTGTGCGAGTGCTGCATTGCAGCTGCTGTCGACTGACGTCACGAGCAGATACTCCGGCAGCCGAAGGGCTCGTCGGGAGCCTGAGGAGAGCGTGGCTGCACTACCATCTGACAGCAGATCTCACGGTCTGTGTTTTCTGTGCTTCTTAGGGCATTTCTTGTGCTTCCCTTCTGTGCAGGGAAGCCTCCATCAGCAGCTCTCTGTTCTCCTTAATGCAGTGTAAAAAGCTGCGAGTGCTTATCCGTTTTACCAGGTTTGGGCTGGAGGGCTTTTTAGCCTCGTTTTTTGATATATATTTAGAGACTTACACATGTCATATTGCAATTACAGCTTTTGCACCATTTGAACCTGTCTGTTTTAATTAGCAGTTCGCTCTACCCTATATATAGATAGATGGAAAAAGCACAAGTTAGCCAGTTTGCAGTGCAGGGTGTATTTTCTTCTGTTGGCAAGTAGTTTGTATCCATTTTTCCATAGCTAAACTGGCTTGGCAACCTGCAGATGTTGCAGGCATTGGGTACTGATGCTTGAAATAGAAATGGACTCTGACGAGGATGTGGGATGGGGAGAAATAAATCAGAAACTGCTGTTGCACTGGAAGTCTATTAAGACTGATGATACGTCTTGCTTACCAGAGCATAACTGCAGAAGTTGACCACATGAAAAACGAGCACATTAAAAATACATATATTTTAAATCATGCTTGTGTCACATTATTAAGGTTCATTTTCACTTTGACGTGTTGTGGTAACAAAACTGGTTACCAGTACAAGTGTTTGGCTGCTCAGTGTGGTGAAGTTGGTTGGTGGGTATTTGTACAAGTGGGAAAAACAGATTGATTCTTTCTGGAACAAGTTGTGTCTAGTCTGTAAATGATGTGAAAAGTGTGTGTGTTTTTCCTTTCAACTGCAACATAAAATTTGTAAAAGTTTTGGCTTGTGTCGACCCTGCAATACCCAGGAGACCGTCCAAAAATGAGAACAGCATTGTGTTATTAAACACCCACGCGTTAGCTGCTCCTCAAGGACTGTCTGCAGATGCATTTTACTCTGGGGAAAACAGTTTGAGGCACCTTTGCCCTCTTTGAGAAGCTCTCCTTAAATAAAATCATAAATTACTTCTCAGTGCACATGATAAACACAGGCACATCAGTGGTGTTGAGCAGCTCACGTGGGGGTCCCTCATTGCTGGGTAGACGGTGGGAAGGTGCTTTGCTCTGTACAGCATTTGGTTGCCGTGATTTTGACACAGTTGTGTTGCAGCCTGGGCTTTGCACTGCCTGTGGATTTTTGTGGTAGGCTACACACCATTGTCTCAAAAAACATAGTTCATGGATCAGTGCCTTAAAGCATTGCTACCCATCAGGGGAAGGTGGGCAATTCAGTGACTCCCTCTTTGCTGCCCACCTTTTCAGAGCAGCTGCATCCTTATTCAGCAGCCTGTATTTTTCATTGTCTTGCAAAAATTCAGCCTTTCAGTCTAGGACAGAGCTGACCATGCTGGTGAGCAGCAGGTGGATTTGAGTCAAACTTACGCTTGGGGATTTGGGACTAGAGCCCAAGCATTAAAGCTTCCAAAGGCTCTCACGTCAGTTAGTGAAATGAAGTCTTGTCACCTCTGTTGGCTTTTTGTGTTGAAAATTGCATTTGAGACCACGTGGCAAGAGTTGAGTGATCTAAGACTTCCTTCCTCAGCATGTCCAGCATAGAACTAGAAATGTGGGTTTCCTCAGGCTCTTCGTGACTGTGTGCACATCTGTGTGTGTAGGTTCTGAGCAACGTGTCCTCAAATTGACCATCTTTGGGAGAAGAGCTGGTTGAATTGATTCTGTTTCACATGGCTGAACAGAATTGAAGGGAGGGGAAACCTTTCATGTAACAGTGTCATTGTGGAATGTTGGAATGTGGGTTACATGGTACTAAATCAAGGTTGTCTCTGGGGACCAGTAGATAATACAGTTCTAAATAGGAGGTGACCCTTTCCAAGCACTTTCTCTAAACTTGTAATTTGTGTGCTAGTCCTGGGCATTACAGTGGTTAAAGCCTAGATCAGATATCCTCCATCCAACTTTTGACACTTTCTTTTGTCTTTAATGGATAAATTAATAGCAGTAGGTCAGAGCCAACTGTGTATTGTAGGTGCAAGTTGATGAGGTCTGCTAGAAGAATGAGGGAGCATCAGAGTGTGTGAGGAGCTGTAAGGCTTAGATGGATTTCCTGCATTATCAGAGATGTCAAATGACCAGATGAATGTTTCTTTGCTAAAATAAACTGAGCTGTAAAGTACTGTGAATTAATTTTTGAGAAACCTGAAGAAATACAGCAAGTTAGCGACTAGGATGACTCTATTTTGTGGGAGGTCCTTAATTGGTTTTGTGTAATTTTCACAATACCACAGACTTTCCCAGATTGGGTTGTGAAAATGCTGTTTTGTGTGCCTATGGTGGATGTTTGAATTTCTTTGACATCAAAACTTTTACTTGCATAAAAAAAATAAACACTTTCCACAAGTATTTGCTATGTTATGTTGACAAAGCAGTGTCACAGGTGCTTGGAAAACAGTGGGTTTGAACTGCTGGGACAGTGGACTCTGGAATTTAGATAAGGAAAACAATTTTATAGTGGCCCTAAGCAGCAGCTTAGGAAGAGGAGCCCAGGAATCTCCACCCCTAGAGACACAAACAAGGCTGGACTGGACAGACCCCCAGAAACCTCATCAAAGTTGGCCCTACTTTTATTGGGGTAGCAGACCACACAGCCTCCCAAGGCCCCTTCCGGTCTTGTCTCCCTGGTTTTTGCTGAGTGAGATATTGAAAGGAAGGACTAATAACCAAATGTGTTACATCAGTATTTGGATGGGAGCAGTCCAGGTGCATCAACTTTCCCTGCTGTGGAAGGAGGGCATCCCCTAAGAAGGCTATTAACATAGGTTTTCATGGCACTGCTACAAAAGCCTTAGCAATGCTCTGTATATGGATTGCAGCCTTGTTTAAAGCTGCCCAACTCCAGGTGATTTGGTGATTAAGGACTGTAAGATGAGCAGGACTTGACTAGAATAGTGATAGTGCTCTGAAGGTTTGTCCTGGGTGGAATATAAGGTGTGAATCCTTTCCTAGTCCCTTCTGGGGGCTGTTCAGTGGGAGGAGGTACTAAAGGTGTTGTGTACTGCAGTGAGAGAATGGCTAAAATAGTGGAGAAGGAGGATAGCTTCTGCTCCCCTTTCAGGTTTTAAATTTCAGGATTTGCAAAACCCAGTTCTTAATTAATCTTTGTTTTCCTTCTGCCTTTTGAATTCTAATCTTTCATGGATTCAAATCAAACTTCTTGCAGTTCTTACTAAGGGTGATCAAGTGCTATTTCAAAACTTGGCCTTCTTGCCCTGGTCTTACAAACCTGGTGTGTAGTTACATGTGTGCAGGTCACAGCAGGCAAGTACAGCCACATTGTGTGCATCTGGTGTTTCAGTGATCAAGACGTGTTTGCTACAGTTCAGCAGGGCTTGCTTGAAAGAAGAAATGCAGTTCCTCTGTCCTGGCAGAAGGAGATAGGCATGTCCTTGGTGCTCACATGCCAGTCAGTGCTGCCGAGTGTCGGGCTGTATGCTGTGCTTGTAATGCTGTACACCAAGGCAGCTTTGTTTGATCTTCTCTACAAGATGGGCTTTTTTCTTTTTGTGAATCAAAGAATTGAAGCTTTTCTCCTGCTGCATTCTTCGTGCTTTAAGCAGGCACACTTCAAGTGCAGGCTGACAGCGTAGATTGTTCAGAAGGATTTGTGGGATAAACAGGAGTTTGCCAGTGGAACATGTGAATCTGTGTATTTGAGGCAGCCAAAGATCTGGTGAGCACAGCCCTGTACTTGTAAGCTGTCTCACCTGATCTCCATGCAAGCCTTGTGTGAACTGCAGTTGCTGCTTACAAGTAAATGAGAAAATGTCTGTACCTTTTCTAAATTCAGAAGTATGAACTCAGAATTTGCTGTGTTTTTCAGAGCATGTGCTTATTGAGCTTAGGGCCAAAAACATAAAGGTCTCCGGTTCCTCTGCTTGGAGATGAAGCTGTCCTTATTTCACTTTCCATAACAGGTGGAATATGTATTTTTTTTTTTTTTAAGCTGAGTTCACTGTTGTATATCAAATTCCTTTGTACTGCAGGCTCAAGCAGCCAGCTGGTGTCAAACCCATGCAGTGACATTCTCCTTTGCTTTTTTGAAAATTCATTATATTTCAGTAAGACTGAGGAAGCTGACATTGAAAATTAGTCAAGTGCGGCCAAAAAAACCTGCAAAGCTATCAGTGGGGACAAAGCTGGTTAACTGTTTGAGAGCTGACTCAGTAAGCAGCACAATTGTCTGTATATATAGCACCAGGCACTATGAGCTTTGAGGCAATCCAGGTAACTGTTGTAAACACCAGTGCCATGGATTCTTGCTGCCCTCTCATTATCTGCCACTCAATTAAAGAGGTGCACAGGTTCTCCATGTGCTGATGAGTCTCCTGGGGTAGAGAGTAGAAGTCTGCAAAGTCAGTGTGTTTTTAATCTCTTCTACTAAGAAGGCTTCTACCAAGTCATGTTGAAATGAGCCTGGAATCGCACTAAATCAATCAGTGGGGATGAAGTTGAGCCACAGGCATTCCAATAAATATTTGAGACAATTTTTAAATTTGTAGCACACAGAGCAGCTGCATTGAGAAAATACCTGAATGAAGATGTATGTAATGCCTTTTGAAGCATCACCTCCAGTACATGCACCACAACCCCCCCCATGTATGTGCCTGTTGTAGTTAGATGTCATTAACTCTTAGCAAAGGCACAAGTTTGCTCCAGTGAGAAGGAACCACATCCCTGAATACTTGGGGCAGGGGTAGAGCTTCCCGTTGTACCCAGGGACTGAGATGCTGCACTCAGTGCTTACGTGTGCATTGAGTCTTTGGTGGGTTGATGATGATGTGTCTTTGTATAACTAACTGAAAAATAACAGACTGTCTCTAAAATTTCTTGAACTGATAATATCTTGTGCTGGTTTGAATGATATTTACCTCCCTTTGTCCCTCAATGATCTTTCCCTCCGTTCACTAAAGGAAGCATGCTCTGGTGGAAGAAGTGACAGCATATAAAAATAGCACTGCCTTATTCTGCAGATCTGCTTGCTCTGGGGTTTCAGTTAGATCTGCTGACTTGGTTTTAAAAATAAACTTTTCTTCTGCTTTCTGCACCTGCTTGTCCTGGTGGTGCTTGATTTTGCTTTGGAGGCAGCAGCCATTTGGTGGTAGCTGGAATCCTTGCTGGATTGGGATCAGCAGCACAGGTGGTGGGGAGACCCGAGTTAAGGGGCTTTTGGCTTCTGGGGCCAGAGGTGTTTGCAAGGCCAGTAGCTAAACACAAGAGGAGAGAGAGCTTCAAGGCTTTTTACAGCCTCTGTGGAAGTTGTCAGTTCAAAATAAGCAGTGCATGTGCTGCCGAGTGTGCAGTGGAATTGCACTTGGCATTCCAAGCCATTTGCTGTAAGTGTATTATCCCTTTCCCTCATTGAATACTGCTGGCCTCTAATCAGATTACATCACACTTCATCTCTGGGCCCAGACGAAATAAAGGCTGGTACTTCAGAAGAACACAAGTATCATGAGTTACTGCCTTCTTCACATATTGGGCTGACAGTAAATGTTCATTTAGAGCCAAATTCATGAAGGTATAGAGATCAATGAGTCTGGCTCTCTAAATGGGCCTGAACAAGATCTCCGCCTTTCCACCATCTGGAGCACAGAGTGGAGTGTGGTCCTCAGTGCAGTGAGTATCCCTGGCTGATGGAGCTGGCCCTTGGATTCTTCTTGGCTGGCTGCTCAGCTCTGGAATACTGCATAGGTGAGGGATTACTCTGAAATAGTGCACAGCCTCAGGAACTCCCTTTTCATCAGAGTTCTTTTTATTAGCGTGCTCCTTTTTTTTATTGGAGAGCGAGCTGGGTGACTCATGTCACCTGCCTTCCTTGAGCCATTAGTGGGTGTAGCATTTGGAACAAAGCAGTTGGATCTGCTCAGATTAAGGCAGTTAGGTTTATGGAGCTATTTATAGAATGATTCTGGAAATACGTTTTTCTATAAATTTGAAAAGAAATGAGGTAAAGGTATGGGCAGTGTTAGTGGGCAGAGCTTCATTGTGAGTACAGACGTTTAGCAGGCCCTGTACATTTTCAGTACTGAAATTGTTTGTATTCCAAAGAATAAAATGTAAATAATGGCCCTTGGAAAACACAAGTGTGGCATTTGATCTTCTAAGCAAATCTATTTCTAATGATGCATTGTTTTTGTGGCGTTAAAACCTTGATGCAGAACTCTGGGCTCATAAAAATGAGCAACAAGCACTTGTGAGGAGGGACGGATATTAATTCTTGAAAGAAATCACCGGAAAAAAAATGCTGCTGTCTGTGCTGGCAACACTGTTTGTGAAAGGGAGAGGAGGAGGGAGCAATCCAGCTTGAACTCCTGACGCACACACCTCAGACTTGAGGATTTTGTTACTGGGAAACATTTCTGCTTGGACTTTTACTGCTTCCTAACAGGATGTCACAGTTCAGTGATGCATTTTGTGTCTCTTACAATTTTGTGAATCAATAACAGACTTCTTAGTTTCTCAAAAATTGAACCAGTGTGTCCTACAATAACTTAAACCTTCCCAAAGTGTTTTTTGGACACCTGTATGTGTGACATCCTCTTTCAAAGCAGAGGGCCACAGGAGAGCTTCTCATTCATGTGCTGAGGGCTGACTAAACCTAAACTGTCCAGAGACCAGAGCAGGGCTGGTTCATGACTGTATTTATATGTTGGATGGACAGTGTAGTGACCTCTGTGTGCATGAGTGAAATTCTGACCCTGCTTCTTCACTGGCATGGCTTATGTTGACTACTGGTGAGGGGTGAGGATATTGCCCAGTGCTCTGCTTGGAGAACAGCTAGTGTAAGCAGAAATGCTGCTTAGCAGAGAGGAATAAGCTAGATCAGAAGAAGTCACAAGAGCGTTCTTGCATGTTCTTTAGCAAACAACATGGTCATAGTCTGTTTTAAGGACTTCCGAAAGCTGGTGGTTGCCAGGCAGGCTGTGGGTTAGGGGTGGTTCAGGTTCCTGTTCCTTTGGCTCCTTTGCTGCTTTAACTAACTGCTACTACCAGTCTCCTCCTTAACTCTTCTTCCTCCTTTAAGACCAATGTAAGTGCAGTTTGAGAAGATGTTAGTCCCATCCATGAACAAACGCTAGTTTCTTCTGCAAACAAGAAAATAAACCCTGTAATGCATTTTCCTCTCAGTGGGACTGTGTGGGGCTCTGGCAAATGTGACAACTTCATAGCAGGCCTCTGTAAATATGTTTTCCAAGTAATTTGCCCAAAAGGGCATTTGACTGAACATTGCAAGCAATCTGTTGCTTTGCAATGACAACCACAGCGCTGCAGTATATGACATTGGCCTGCCAGAGTTTCTTTGTTAAATTTCGTTATCTAAACCTTCAGTTTGACCTTGAATCTGCATTTGTTGATCCAGTCTTCTCTGAAGGATGTCTAAATTAAATTTTTTAAAAAAAGTTCAGTAAATAAGGGGTTTTTGCTGCAGCAGCTTTCAGAAACTTTAATATAAAGTGCTGCTCGTAGAGGCTCATAGGAGCTGTAGGACTAAGGGTGTCCTGTTTTCTTTTCCTCGCTGATAGATGCGGAACTTCTATTGTCTGCAGTTCTGGATGTGTTTTTCCAACTTACAGGCCTTACCTGGAGGCCATTGACACCCTGAAACATAAAGTGGTCCTGTAGCTCCACTTCCAGGTTTCTGTCCAAGTAGTGATTGCTTACTTGTGTCCCAGTAGTGACTTCTCCCTGTGCTAGTCACTTTTAGGCAAAATCCCTCATTTTTCCTCTGTCTTCTGTAACACCCTGGAATTGATCCCATAGCTCTTGAGTTTCATGGAGATATAAGCATGAAAAGTTTTGTAAGATCAAGGTCCATGCCATGTGTAATTAGTGATGGAAACAGCTTGCTCTTCTAACAGCATGAATTTGGATAAGGGTTGAGTAATGACCATTAACTTAAAATGTCCTACTGTTAGTCATCCTGTCATAGCCTCCGTGTTCAGAGTTGTATTTAATAATCCAGCCTCCTTTCTGCTCCTGCTTTAATCTTAACTGAAAAATGGAAGCCTCTTCTGATAACTTTAAAATTACAAACGTGTTACACACGTTTTTCATCATTCTCTCCCTTTTTTGAAAGAGGGAAGTAGCTGAAACATTTGGACTGTGCCCTTGAAGACAAAGATGAACTCGTTAACAAGTTGGAGCCTTAAAGGCACTTCCTGAAAGGCAGCATCTTCTGAGCCTGCTGGGGTTGCTCAGCAGTGAAGGGAGAGGAGGAAGATAAGAGGTTGATTGTAGCGAGTTGTTTGGAATATATAGAGGCCGTGCAGTCGTACAGCTGCACATTTCATCAAATAATCATTTCCTTGATATATGATCATCATTAAACACAAACATGATGACTCCAATAAAACAATTGAGTCTCTTTCCTACAATCTGTCCCTGTTGTCTCTCTGCAATGTTGAATGACAAACAAGCATCAAAAGAAAATCATTTATGCCTTTATAGTGGACTCATTATAGTGTAGTGATCCACAGCCTCTTGTTTAATTATCTTACATGAAAAAAGGTTGTGTGATCTTTTACAGGCTTAGGCAGGAAAAAGAGAAGCAGGTGAGAGCAAAAGCACGTTTTGCCTAGCGGAGTGACCTTTTACTTATGAGAAATCAGGCTGATGTTATCACCCACTTTCTAATCAAATTTGACAGGAGCATTTTGTTAAGCCACTTTCCCTGAGTGGGAATTCTGATGAATACAGCTCTCGTCTCCGGTTTCGAAGTATTGCTTTACACTGTTCCCAGGCATTGTTTGCCTTAATGGATGAATTATTACAGTATGTCAGAGAAGGAGATAATTCACAGCCTCATTTCATAAACTGAGAGTCCCAGGCACAGCAGTTTGACTTGCATAGCTTCAGAGCAGTGAATGGAGCCCAGGTCATCCCTCCAACCTACTGGAGGGTTGATGAAGTTTTCCAGTGTGGCCTCAGTATTTCTTTTCAAGAAGTTGGAGAATACTGGGGAATGTCATAACTTTCTTCCAGAGACCTGTTTGTAAGTGAAGTGGAGACAGGCAGTGTGTTCAGCATAATCCCGATGGACTTCTCTGTCAGGTGCTGTTTTTGCCACTGCGTCTGATGGCACTAGTTATCTATCTTCACTGGTCTTCTTTCTGCCCAGCTCGTGGCTCTGTCCTTGAGTCAGTACGCAATTGGTCACTTTTGGAGCAGGGTTTTGAAAAGGTAAACCATAAATTAAGTTGGAGGCTGAAGCAGGTTTTGTATGACCATGGCATTGCCCAGTGCAGTAAACTCCTTCCTAGATTTTGACTGCTCAGGGTGCATAGCCAATGCCGGGACTTGCACACACATTAATGCTGCTTGTGAGGTCCATCTCTGTGTGCAGAGTACACGCTTTGGCCACCTGCTGCTGCTGTGAGTAATTTATGTAAAGCATATGTTACTCTTGTTACTCTGCAGTTGAGATTGGGTGAAAGAAACATATCCGAGCTACCATCCCTTGTTTTTTTTGGATATTTTTAAACCACTGCAGTGGTACAAACAGGTTCCCTTCTGCCAGTTTGTGTAGCCAGCTGATCCCAGTCCTTTGGAAACAGGAGCATCAGTGCAGTTCTGCTGGTGGGACCAGCATTTGCTGAAACCTCCTTCTGAAAATTGAGATAAATCCTTTGCACTGCAGGTGTTCCTGGAAGAACAGCTAACTACATTGGTGATGGCCACAGTGCTCCAACTCAGTAAATCAAAGGGTGTTGAGAGACCTGTATTTAACTTTTTCTTGCTTTCTCAGGAAGCATTTGTATTCTTGACAGTTACTATAGTTGGGATCAGGAAGGTAAAGCTCTGTTTAACTCCAATGCTGTTGGAATACTTCATACATCTAGGAGGAGTAGTGGGCTTCAGGTGTGGGACAAGATGGGCTGGTACTGTCCTTCCTTTAGTCAGGTGACCTTTGCCAGGCCTGATCCACTCCCCACAGCCCTCCCTGATTCCATGCTGACCAAGCTGAGGTGCTGGCTCAGCCCTCCCAAACTTTCCAGCAGCACCCCTCATTCTCTTTCCCAAGCAGAATCCTAAATCCATCTTCTGGAACACCCTGTTTCCAGAAGGGACATTAAAAATTTCTCCAAACCATTTTTTTCCCTTTACTTTCACTTTGTTAGAATAATCTTTATTCACAGAATAAGATAAACACCTCATCTTTCATGTTCTTGTAAACACTTCATGGTTAACATGAAGTTTCAAAAGGTGGGAAGAACCAGTAAGCCCACTCATTGCCAATAAGTTTGGTTTGGTTTTTTGCTATGTAATAACCTTTTTATTCCAGGCTTTATTTATTTTTGTTGTGGTTTTGTTTGTTTGTTTTTGTTTTGTTGTTGTTGTTTTGTTTTTTAAACCAGCACAACTGCCAGTGTATAGATCAAATGTTTGGCTGACCTTGCCCATCCATCTGAGCTATATGTTGAGGGGATATATTTATACTTCGGTTGTTGGTGTTTCAGGTAAAATTCTGTTATCTTGCAGTTTAATAGTGACTGGCCCTTGTTTCCTAGTCTCCAAAACACATGGTGCCTTATTTCCTTAGCATTGTTCTGATGTGACCCTTCCTTTTTGTTATACCTGACTTAGGAAAGCAGCATCACTTAACCATTGACAGTATTTAATATTCCACTATTTCAGTGAGTTTTCAACCTGAAAAACCTACCTTTTGCATAAACTCAATTCAGAATTACTCTGCTGGTGACAGTGGAAGTTTTTGATTCATTTTGCCTTTTCTGTCATTGGAGTTGTGCCACAGTGGGCTTTGAAATGAAATTACTTTTATTTGGCAGTGGGTCCAGAGAAAAATGCCCATGTTTTGGGATAGAGATGTTTTGTTGTGGGTGTTGTCCTCTTTCTCCAGTTGTTTGCTCTCTGTTGCACCTCTCCCCATCTTCTGTATTGCTTTTCAAGTTACTGGAGTTTGTCAACTTACCAGAGCATGTGCAAGTGCAGCATCACCAGAAGAGATGGGTTTGGATACATCTCTTCCAGAGGCTGGAGTCCGTATGCTTTTCCCAACCACTCGTATGCAGAGAGGCTACAGCTCTTCAGTGTTACTAAATAATATTATTTCAATGGCTCCTCATAAAAACATGAGTAATTGGGCAAGTGACAAAGGACTTTCTGTTTATCTTTTTGAACAATGGAAAATACCAAATAGGCACAGTTTGTTCTAGTTATTTAGTGTCTTTGTTCCACAGCCATTTTGTGGGCACAGGATTTAATTCTGCAAGAATGCAGGAAGATGGTGACTTTTTTTTCATGTTTAAAAGACTAAAATGATCAAAAATTTTCAAGTTTCTTAGGAAGATTTTTTTTTTACTTGGGCAATGCCATTTTTAAAGCCTAAGGAAGATTTTACTCTGTGATACAAGTCTAAAGTTATTCTGATAATCAAGTAGGTCTTTTAAATCATCATCATCATCATCATGGCTTGGCTTCGCGAACGAAGATTTCAAAGGGCTGTACCTGTGCTTGCTACAGGCTCGCTGATGGCTGAAAAGG
>VYXB01004486.1:174843-237010 GCA_013397135.1 Pachyramphus minor | reverse complement strand
CCTGTTCAAGAACAGACGTATTGGTCACATAATCTGTCCAGTGGATGTTTAGGATCGTACGGAGGCAGCGTTGATGCAAGCGTTCTAAGATTCGCAGGTGGTGGCTGTAAATGACCCATGACTCAGACCCATATAAAAGAGTAGATAGCGCTATGGCTCTGTAAACACTGAAGCACTGTATGCCTTTGCTACCCTGTTGTCAATTTCTTTGTCGATCTTACTGTCTGAGGAGATGATGCTTCCCAGGTAATTAAATTGCTGGACTGCTTTGAGTTCTGATTTGCCAATGGAGATATGGGGATGATGGAAGACTTCCTGAGGTGCAGGTTGATAGAAAACCTCTGTCTTCATCAAGCTGACTTCCAGCCCAAAAAGCTCAGCAGCCTCTGCAAAGTAGGATGTTAAACGCTGCAGAGGTAGTTGCTGATATATTCACTGTTGCAGAGAGCACTGCAGTCTGGAAACCTTTTGTACAAAGGTTGATGTTTGTACTCTGAAAACAAGTATATTTGACTTGCAAATAGGAACCAAGCAATTACCAAAACTAGCAACTAACCAAAACAAAGTTACATTGAAGTTTAATGGACTGATCAGAGTTGGTGGGGAATGAAGGAATGTGTGTTTTCGGAAGGCAGAACCTGGGAGGAGGAGGAGGAACACGTGGAAAACCGCTGGTTGTCCCACCTGTGAGGTGTGTGAGGGGCTGCAGCGAACGGCGCCACCTGCTGGCAATGCCGGGGCCTGCGGCGTGTGGGATCGGGCCCATATCCCGCAGGAGCAGAATCCCTTTGAGGCATTGGATCTAAAGAGATGGGAAAATTGGATCGAATCCCCTAGGTTTATTTCCAAAATGCATAAATAAACTCTCCGTAGATGCCCACTCCCTTCTGTCAGCTTTGTTTCTTGGCTTTTGACCTCTTCAGGCACTTTTAACCCTTCTGCCATGGAGTTGGACCTCATGGCACAGAAAGCTGCTGGGAAGAACTGCATTTTAATTGTGTTTGATTGTTCCGTTCTGGTCTCTAGGTAAACAGGAATTAATCTCTTTTCGAGGTGGCAGATACCCCTGAGTCTGTTCTGTTAATAGCCTGGTTGATCCTACACTTACTATTAATCTGGTTTACAGTGGATCTGGAAGATTTGGCACCTGCCTGCTGGTTCTTATGCCTCTACACCACAGGCAGGAATCTCATCAAGGGTCTCACCTGCCTTTTGTTTTTTGTTTTTCAGGAGGTACCAGAGAGATTGGGTCTGCTCTCACCAGGATGTGTATGAGGCACAGAAGTATAGAGTCGAAACTCCGGCAGTTCTCAAGGTGAGGGCTCCCTACCTGGCCTGGGCACTGGGCACATCTTTCTGGCGCTAAAGCTGTCCACCAGGATTGGCTTCTCAGCTGATCTCTGCCCATGTCACTGAACAGCAATTTTTCTCTGCCCCACAGCACATTAGGTGCTGTGAACATGCAGGGTTTCAGTGCACGTTCGGGAGGCTGGGCTAGTCACCTCAAATCACCTCTAAGTGCTGCAAATTTTCTCTGTCTGTTGCTGTTGCTCAGTGCTGAGGAGGCAGCTGCTGATGTGACCAATTGACCTGTCTTTGTTACAGGACTTTAAGCTTTATTACTAAGTTTTAAAGCAGCAGCAGCATGTTGTGCTGCTCCCTCAGCTTACTGGAGAGCCCAAACAGCTTTGTGACCAAGAGAAAAACTTTCAGAATAAGTGTGGAAAAGGCAAATTCTCTCATCCCCTTTTTGCAGTTGAAGTTAGACTGTAGAGGTAATGAGAGAGGAGTAGCTCATATGTAAGCTGACCTGTACAAAAACAATTTGTACAAGTTGTAGTTTGCATGTGTGCCTTTTTTAACCAGACTTGAAAGTTATACTTGACCCGAGGTGAAAAAAAATTATGCTTTACCATTTGCTGATGACCTGGTATGTTTTTTCCCCTTTTCCACCATCTTTGGAAGTGTTCAAGGGCAGGTTAGATGGGACCCTGAGCAACCTGGTCTAGTGGAAGGTGTCCTTGCCCACGGCAGGGGGATTGGAACTAGATGACTTTAAGGTGCCTTCCAACCTAAACCATTCTATGATTTTTCTGTGATTATTTTAAAATAAAGATATTTAAGAAAATGGCTGTGAAGAGACAGTTTTAGTGTCCACTTGCCTGAGAGTTAGCTGCTTAAATGAATTGATCCCAGTGTCATTAGTTAGTGCAGCATTACTGGTGCTGCATCATGGGCTCCACTGGTGAAAGGTGAGGCCCATCAGTGGCCAGGATGTTGTTCTCTTGTACAACTGCTCTGTCTTTTTGTGTATATACATGTGTTATTTAAGTTTATAATCTTCATGGCTGCATGAACCTTTCTGGTCTCCAGAGTATCCATTTAAATTGTGTGACAGCTGAGTAGGATCTTACTGTTTACATTGACTTGTTTTGGGTCACTCCTCTGCTTTACTCTCTGTTCCTCACTGTCTTGAACTTCTGCGCAGTAATTCTGGTTATCTTGTGATGTGGATTTTTACTTTTTTTTTTTGATCCAGTTCTTTCTTTTGCTTTCTCCAGTGTAAACATTTTTATGTTCTGATATTTACATTGTGACACTGGTAGCTGTCACAGCAAAAAGTAAAAATACTCCAATATTGACCTTGGCTCTCTCTGTAAGAATAGGGGCATCTGCAGGATTTGATTGCTCTTTGTGTTTTTCCAACAAAATTAGTGCTTTAATTGACTGTCTGATAAACCCACTTCAAGAACAGATGGAAGAGTGGAAGAAAGTGGCCAATCAGCTGGATAAAGACCATGCAAAAGGTAGTTACAGAGGAAGAATTCTTTAATAGGAGTAAGATTGTAATATCAGTTTTTCTTCCTCTTTTCGTGTTTGTACTGGGGAACTGAATGACATGCCTAAATATGTATAGCAACTTCTCGCTTCTAAAACACTCCTCTCCCAAAGTGCCTAACAAAATTTTAACCCTTGCTGTGCATTTTGAACTTCTAGTTTGCAGGACCCCAAGGGGTGGGTTGTTTCCTTGACTGATAAGCCGTGACTAGTTTGAACTCTGTTAGCCTGCTCTCCCTGTGTGTTCTCCAATAGTGCTGAGGACTGGAGTTGACACTATCCCTGCAAAGCCCCGAGGTGTTATTAAAAGCAAATTGTAAGATCATGTTATGCCTCAGACACAGCATACTCCAGAGAATGCACAGCCCTGTAAAACACTGAGCATTGTTATTTTATACCTGATGCCACACGGAAATGTGCAGCTGGGAAGCGGGAGAGCTCTGTTGTGGACATGGGATGCCCAGAGCTGCAGTGCTGCTGATGGCTCCAGAGGCTTTTTTGGGGGAATGAGCAGGAGGTAGCACTCTTGCCTCCACAGCAAGTGCATAGGTAGAAGCCTTTGGCTTTGCAAAACTTATACTGGGGATGGTGGCCCTCTAGCACAGGTGCTGAAAGCAGCTTCCAGTTCACCACTTGAAAATTGAAGACTTTTGTTATGTCTGAAAGAAGCAAGAGCACCATAATTTATTTTGGAAAGGGTGAGAACTGATGGGAAGGAGTGAGCTTGGCCTCCGAAAGAGGATTTGCTTCATCCTCCACTGTTACTGTGATCACATAGAAGCAATTGAATCAGCAGCCCTTGATAAAATCTCTACCTTGTGCTGCAGAGAGTGTTAAGCACGTAGGGAGGAATCACCTGGGTTCCTGCAGGTAGGGGTGACCCTGGCCAAAGTGTCAGTGCAATTTAGGGTTTAGTGGGCAGACTTGGGTGTTGGGGGTGCAGTTGGCCTCGGTACAGTTCTTATGCCTGCCCCCAGCCTGCTTCTGTTTTTCCATCTATTAGAAGAGTAGTAACATTGACTCCTTTGTTAAAGTGTATGTGTATATGTATATACATGCATACATGCCTTTTTTTTTTTATTATTATTATTTTTAAAGTTTCAGCTTTCGTATTTGGTACCTTTAGTGTCACTGCACTAGAGGTTGAATATTTTGTTCTGGGATTTTAATTCTCCCAGGATTTGCAGCTCATCTGAAAACGAGGACAACTGCAGTGTGTTCCACTTCATCAGAAAGAGCTAGCAATGTGACCCTTCCTTGGGCAAAGTTTTAGCACCCTCCCTCTCTGCCTGACTCTCATGCTGGAGAGGGATCACAGGATATTCTCTGCCTTGCCATTTCTGGATGCTTGTTTTTGAACACAGATGTTTCGAGAAACCTGTCATCTCTGTTTTCCATTCCTGAGAGTGGATGAGTCTGAAGTGAAAAGCACTCTAATTTTGTACTGTGTTCTCAGTTGTTATTTCTGTAAAGGCTTTGTTTATTTGAAAAAGATTTTGGTATGTGAATGTGCTCACACCCTAAAATGTTATATTAAGCCAAATGTATAGGCACCACAAAATCTGAGTTCTAAGCTGCTTTGATTAATAGTAGCTGTCCTCTAAAAGTTGGTAGTCTAATGCCTTCAAACATAGCCTTTTCTGTGAAAAACATTCATTTTGACACTGAGTATGGTGATAATAGAGACTGTGTGTGTTTTTTAGAATACAAAAAAGCCCGCCAGGAGATAAAAAAGAAATCGTCTGACACACTGAAGCTACAGAAGAAAGCAAAGAAAGGTAACTTGCTCCATACTATACTGTTAAAAAACCTTCTAGGCTGTGCTCATTGACAAAGACTGAACAGCAATAGGACTTTCTGTTGTAAAAATTTGGTCGCCTCTAATTTACTCCTGATATGTACTTGAACACCAGGATAGAATTACTATGTGTCATTTAAACCATATTTTGAAGCTGCCATCTGATCTTCTTATACAAAAGCCTTAAAACTGTTTGTACAAAGTCAATCATGTTTTAAAATAGAACTCTTACTGCTAACTTACTCTTCTTAGGAACATTGATGCTCTAACATGACTTGTGCAGATACCTGTAAAATTTTCTAGAATCTTTTGGAATTATATACAAAAGCCATTATGTAAATGTTCTCTAACTATTAACATTTCTCACTGTTCTTCCTTTCTACCACCTTTCTTCTTTTTTCTTTTTATTTTAACAGTCTGTAATGTCCTAAACCTTAAATTATTCTTCTAGAGAGTGAGAAGGTGGCACGGGTTGTTATCAGGGGGAGGGCACTTGGCAACCATAGAAAACTAAAGATGAGTGAGAAAACAAAGGGAATTCTCCCCAAAGGCAGTCTGTCTTTTTTAGTGCCTGAATCTTATGCTCCTGTTGCTCTCCCACCACCATCTTGTCACAGGAGTTTCATGGTCATTTTAATGGAAACATGCATCACTGCTGCAGTGTTGCCATCCCTAAGGCTTTTACTTGGCCGAGTGCAAACCCCACCAGGCTTTGGGGCAGGCTTCCTGGTTCCCTTTTCCGCACTGGGTCAGAAGCAGCAGGGTTGGAAGTGTGCTTTGAGCAGCTCTCAGCCTGCAGGTTGCAACTTGTCCTTCTCCTCCTGCCTAAAAACTGTGAACCCACAGACAAGCAAAATAAATGCTGGGGTGGGGAGTTTCTTGACATTTTGAAATTGTATAAGTGCTATCCAGAACAGGTGAGCTGTCTCTGACTGTCCTTCCTAATAGGTGAGTCAGTTAATTACACTGGTAAAAAGCCACATGACTGGAAAACTGCTCTTGAATTTTAGCTGACGTTAGATGAGAGATGAGGAAAGGAGAGGTGGAAGCCAGCAAGAGAGAACTTAGCTCAGTAGGCTTTGTGTGTCTGTCTGTCAAAAGTTTAGTGTTTAGAATCAGAATGGTGATTGTTAGAAGAACGTGACTTTTTGAGAGAAGATTTTGGTTTTGAGTGATGTGTGAACATGTTTCTCATTTCTTGTGATGAATTGTCCTACTTCAGACCAACATCTGTACAGAGTGTGTGATATTCCCTCAGTTTTTCTTTGTGTCCCCCCCTCCTTTTCTAGTCTCATATCTTCTTGTCCACGTGTGATACAAACAACCTGTCAATGCGTGGTAGGTGAGCAGTGAGAAAAATATTAAAGCACAGAATGGTTTGGGTGGTTGTCTGGAATCTGTGAAGAAGGAGCCATTTTTTGAGCCTGTTTCTATGGATCGACAGCTGTCTGCTTCCAGCTCCCCTTTATCTTGCATCTGGGTATTGAATCAATCCATCTACAATATCGAAGAAGGAGACATCATTTTCTGTAAAGTGTGGAGAGAGAAGAACTTAAAAGCTGCTGGAAAAAATCCCAACCCACTGTTCTCATACTGCAGATGCCACCTGTGTCTGTCAGCAGTGGTTAAAGCAAACAGACTTAGTCCTTGGCTTTCTGGGTTCATATCTTCCTCCCCAAAAATGAGCCAAGTCTTGTGATGAGGGTTTGCAAACTAGTGTCTTGTCCTCCTTAATCCTTTTAAAGGATTAAGCATATTTGAGTGGGGAGTGGAACAGACCTCGTTTTACCATCATTGTTACAGCAGCCATGATGTGATTGAAGTTTTCTTTGTTTCTTTTTTTAATGTTATACCCTTGCTTAATTTTGCTATTTTGACATACTTTTGGAGCTGTAGTGAAGGTGCTTTATTTCTGTGCTGTCCCCCGGGGAACTGCTGTCCCACACATGGTGTTTGGGTCCAGAGCACAAACCCAGTAGGAGTCAGGTGGGGTTACAGCTGGTCACAGAGGGACATATATGGGGAGGGTGGAAGAGCTGAAGACTCACAAGTAGCCAGTACAGGGCAAAGTAGGAGCTGCAGTATTTTTGAGGAGCTGAGATGAGTAGGGAAGATGCAGGGGGACCTTGAGGCTTGTATGGATGAGGGTATGAATGCCCAAAGCTGTTGGCCCTGTGAGTTCCCAGCAGAAGTGGGCAGGAGGTCCAAGGATGTTCTCCATGCCTTCTTGCAAGTTATCTACAGCACTTAAATACAGGGATAAAAAAAAAGTAGCAGTTTTTTTCCCCCTCTTTGTTGTTTTGATCCCTACCTGAGGAAATAAAAGAGTTGGTCTGAATGCAGTGTCAGATGTCGTCATGAAAATGTTTTTGTGTGTATCCATCTTGACAGATCTGTTCAATGTCTTATGTGATGAATTATGTTGCTTTTGCTGTTACTAAGGGATAAAAATAATCAAGAAGGGGGTTATTTATTCATAACACAAGTGCAGAAGTGATGCTGCTTTAGGTCACAAATGAGGTTTGAACTGTGGACAGGGAACCATGGGTGAAACTCTCCTGGCAGGCATGTGGCTGAGTGCATTAATGTCTTATTGTGTCTTCAACTCTCCTGTTTTCCTGTTACTCAGATTTACTTTTTTGTTCTGTTCTTCCTCAAGCAGGATCTGTCTCTTTGATTTTTCTGTGAAGTCACTGACTCACCTATGGGAACTCTAAAACAACCAATTCATTCCCTTCCTAGCACTTGTGCGAGTATCTTTGAATTAACCTTACGATCATCTGTGAGCAAGTGAGATGTTTGCTGAATTCTGGATTTGCTTCAGTAGTGTGCATGCTACTAAAAAAGTCCTTTAAGCTTGTTCTGCTGTGACTGGATGAGAAAGTGGTTTTCTTCTGCTTTGGGCAGCTTCAGGTGTAGGAACTTAAATACACCCCTCTACTTTCCTCATTCGCATCACGGCAGGGGTGTCCTCTCGCCCTGTCACATTGAGCTGCGGAGGCTCTCTCTCGTAGGGGGTGGCTGCAGCATGCACAGCAGCTCCTTGCTCCTTGTCTGCATCCCAAGGACATTTGGGAGAGAGGGCCCTGGGCTGCGTGACTTGTCCTGGCAGGAGCACTGCAGGTTGGACACCCCACTGAGGGGCGGAATACATGGGGGGTCTGCCTGTGCCCTGGCTTGTGCATGGTCTGTTTGTTCTGGTTCCATGCAGCCAAGTTGAAAGTTCAGGCTGGGCACTTAAGATCATTTATTAGAAATTATGTTTTCTGAGTAAGTGTGTTAATTGCAGTAAAAGTTTCCAAAGCTTGAAGCAATGGAGAAAACACCAACCTTTCCAAACAAAACAAAAGGATGTTCAGGGTCCTTTCAAGAAGTTTGCTGGAGTATATCTAGTAAAGCAACGTATCTGTGTGTAAATTAAGGTCTTGCATTTCAAAAGACCTCACAGAGATAATTTACATTCTATTCGTTGTCTTTCACTATTAAAAAAAAAGGTCCATATGAAACTAAATCTGTGTAGTCTAAGTAGGATCCTGGTGTACCAAGCAGATCCATGCAGTCCCTGAGGGTGTCACGGTGATCTTCAAGGTGCCTCCTTTTCCTTACAGCCTTTGTTCCCATGGGGAACAGGCCCGCAGGGCTTCTTGCCCATCGCAGTGTTGAAACTTAGCTCTTGTCTGAACAGATGAAACTGTGTAGTGCATGGAACTGCATACATCTTCTAAATTACTCTTTGTTTTCAGACAAACATTGGCCATCAGAAGTCAGCCCAGCTAACCTGAATCAGCACAATAATTATGCATACATTTAACATAAATTTCGTGTTTAGGTTTCTGCTGAGTCAGGGCCTCATGTCTGGATCCATAGCTACTAGAAGCTGTTGATGCTATATTGAATTCAGAAGAGAGGTAACAGCTGTGGCTCTGCATGTAACCATTTGGGAAGGTTAACAGAATGCATGATTCTTAGTTTAATAAAAAAATGACCAAGTGACTAAATTAAAATATATCTGAATGTATATGTAAGATCTGGAGTGCACGTTGGCTTTATTTTTTGTATTTCAGCTTGGCTATTAATGATTAACTGGACAGGTTTCCCTTCTGCCTATAACATGACTGATAGGTTTCATTTTCAGGTTCTTCATGTGACACTGTGTGTGAGCTTTGAGGAAAATATTTCCGAGTGGATACATGAGGAGTTACATGTAACACTCCCAGTAATGTAACACATGCTAATATATAAACTGAGTTTTCTCTCTAAGCCAGTTGTAGAAGTTTCTGCAGAATTGCCCTAACATTCAGTACAACATTTCTTCTCCTGTCCCGTCAACACTGGGTATCCAAACTGACAGCCTCTCCTTTTGAGTATGCAGCAGTCTTGGAAAGTGTTTTGTGATTCTAATGAAATCAAGGGAGTAGAACATGATTATTAATTTACTCTAATACTGCTAAAAGGGCTTTTTCTTCCTTCTCCTCATTAGCAAAGATGACTTGCTTGTGTTTTAGGGCCTTTGCAGCTGTTTTTGGGTTACACTCTGGTCTTCATAATATTGCTGTGCTCCTCCCAAGGATGGTTGTGCAAACCCTGTGACTCTTAACTGACAAATATAAAGCTCTTCAGCACAATTATAACTGAAGAATGTCTCAGTTCTTAAGGCAAATGCTGACCTTCTCATTCAAGGACTTTACACTCTTTTTGTACTTGGCACTTACCCCATCTGGCAGACTGGGGAGGGGGAACCCCTGGCCAGATCCTTCCTCCTCCAGGAGATAACCTCATTCCTCTAAACTGATCAAGTGTGGCATGATGAGGGAAGTGAGAGCCAGGACTCACTGTGGAGTCAATATGATGCAGCTCAGAAGGAGGGAAGCTAATGAGCAAATTATCCTTATCTGTTGCAGGGAAAAAGTCCTGTGTGAATGAGACTGTGGTGCCTGCAGGGCTTTTTGGTGTTTTGTTGTTTTTTTCCCCCCTGCAAGTTTATAATGTAAACTGTACTTCACAAAAACTCAGTGAAAACATGTCACTAAATCAGTGACTGAAGACACTTTTTGATTTACTTTCATTCCTTGAGTTTTGAATGCCTCTTGATAGTTCCCCGCTTTTTGACAGCAAGCCAGGTTTATTGCAAAACTTCATATAATAAAAAGTTTTTTAATTAAAATCACGTATCATAGTTAATCTTTTTTATGTTCTTCCACATTGCATCAGCAATTAGCTTTTAATTTAATTAACAATCTGTTAATGTAATTGCAGTAGAGAACATCAAAAAGCACTGTGGTTACTCACACAACACCTGCCCAGAGTTCTTCAAGTTTGAGTTCCCTCTTCCCTGTGAGGGGGATGAGCTTTTTGCCACTTCATCGGTGTGACCAGAGTCTGACGTTTGTCTGTGTTTTACACTTTCTCTGAAGCACAGGTTAATGTGTTCTCACCGAGGAGTCTAAACTGGTTTAAATCTCTTAAAGTAAAACTGTATATGGTAAATAACCAGGAGTTTAACTTGCAACAGCTCACCAGGAAGCAAAGCTAATGCGTTTGTCTTGATCAGCAATGGAAGAAGTCAAAATAGCCTAGTCCAAACTGCTCACTCTTTTGTCTTGGCGCTGATGATAATGTCTAAATTCTAGGAATGCTGTAATACCAGTTTGACTTTTTTTATTTTCCTTTCTGTGTCAATTTTGTGTCCTGCAATTTCTCACCATGCGCACCTGCCTGACAGCTGAGGCTCTGGGTAAGTCTGTGCCATGCTGTGACCCTGGTGGCTGGTTTATTGTAGCCCTTGCTGTGGCCTCTTTATGGTGTCTGGTCTTCACTAACTGCCTAGACTTTAATTTCTAATGAAACTAAAATTTGCCTAATCTTAATGAACAAAGCATCTTTTGATTTATTGTCTTTTGGCATCTAATTGGAACACTGGTAAAAGAAGAAAATTAGTATTGTAGATAAACCTCTGGTTTATTTTAGAAAGGGATTAACATGGACAGATAAATCATATCACAGTTGGGAGAGAAGTTAAATGGAATAGACATGTCATCAAGGTGTTGTTCAAATAATTGAGTATCTTATTGTTAATATGACTTTTAAAGTCTAGAGCTTAAAGTCCTTAGTGTTGGTCTTTGTAACCTGTGATCCAAATTCCCCTTTTTTTCTGAAAATCGCATGCACCTTTCTTACCTGATGGATAAGAAATCACTATATTTACTTCATGCTGGGGAAGGGGTTGGAATTCAGTGTCACGATTGTCTCCTCTCCTGTTGCCTGATCACACCTCAAATATGTTTGAATTGGTGTTCTGTTTCAGTTGTATTGCAAATTTAAAGTAGCTGCCTTGAGATCTCCTTATGAATGAAGCATTGTGATTCTGAATTTGAGAGAAGTAATCATACCTGGACTTGCAAGTGTAGTGATGTAGGTGTTCCCTTTGGAGAAGCCTGGATTGATTAGATTGGCCTCTGGATTGATTGGATTGATTACATGGCTTCTCAACCAAGGTGCCTCAGCTGGGCTCCTGGAGCTGCTGCTTGTCCCCTTCTTTGCAACCACACATTGTGGTTTTCTTGGTTTGTAATTCAGTCTCGAAGCTCCATTTAGTAATTCGGAACTTTTCTGTTAAAGGAAGACTTTGCACTTTTGAACATCAGTAGCTGATTCAGATCTCCAGTAGCCAACAGAAATACTCGGGTTTGGTTTCTGAAGGAGTCTGAAAATCAGCTATGAGATTTTCCACCTTTCTATAAGCCAGAATTCTTCCATTCTCAGCCCAGATCCGTATTAGCTGATTTGTGGCCCTTACTGTGTAGAATTTAGAGGGGTTGTTCGTCCTGGCAGCTG
Source organism: Pachyramphus minor (assembly GCA_013397135.1). Taxonomy (NCBI): domain Eukaryota; kingdom Metazoa; phylum Chordata; class Aves; order Passeriformes; family Tyrannidae; genus Pachyramphus; species Pachyramphus minor. Next base: position 225,540 of record VYXB01004486.1, on the reverse strand, counting down.
GAGCAGGTGTACTCTTGTAAAGAAAGTGGTTTGGGAATGAATGACTTGGAGCCTGCTTTGGTTTGTACAAGCAGAGGTGTATTTAGCATTATCTTATACAGTGTAAATTCTACCACTCTTGTAAAGTGTCCAATATCGAATATTCAAGTTCTATGCAGACACTTAATAAAGTGCAAGGGAGCAGTCTTTAAGTGAGAACATCGAAAATAATAGTTTCACCAATATTTGCTGCATTACTTTGTCAATAACAGCATTTACTTTAGCAGTCTGACTTGTGCTGAGAGCATTTAAAGATCATTGTTCTGCTTTTTTGTTGCTGAGATCTTTGCTAGTTTAAGTTGTCTTATATAGACATGAAATTGGGTTGAAAATGAGAATTGCCTTTTTCTTTCTCTTTCTCTCTAATACTTTCCCTTTACTAAAGTTCCTTTTAAATGGTGGTTATTTAAGAAATTGCATGAGCCTTTTCAGCCAGGATTCACACAAAAGACTGTAAAATGGAAGTTTTAATGTATGTTGGTTCTTTGAAGCTCTTGCATGTCATGGTAATGATGTGGAGCACCTGCTCTGAAGGTAACATATTAAGACTGTCGTTGAAGCAGCAGCAGATTGATGTTACTTCCGATGAGAAGCAGTTCAGCTCTCTGCATCTGATTAGCTGTTACTTGCCTGTGGTCCAGCCGCAAGACCCCAGGCTGTTGGAGAATTCAGTCCACAACTTCTGGTCTTGCATTCCTTCTCCTCTCTGCATCACCAGAGCTCCACTTTGAGAAAGGCTGGATTTGAATTCCTCCTCAGTTTTCAGGTTGTTGACTTGTTCCTCTCAGTGCAGGGGGGCATGCTCTGCAGAACCATCCCTACACCCTGTTCATGTCTGGCTGGTTGCAGACCAGAGACCTGTAATTACATTTGAACTACATTTGATGCTTTTGGTCATTGCTGTTGCAGATTGATGTGGTAGGTCGCTCAAACCTGCCTGCAGCTGGGATAGGAATGTCCTTCCAGGTGCACTTTTACAGCTGCTGATGTATGCTGATGAATTCTGGAACTATCTGATGTCATTACTGTGGTTATGTTTTGGAAATGACTGCATAACCTAAAATCCAGAGAATGTGGGCTGGAAAAAATAATCACTTGCTGATGTTCCTTATGAAAATGTGCCTCATGTCCATAGTGAAAATACTGCAGTCAGTTGTTGGAGATGCCATGGACAAGTGGCCTTCCTCTCATAATTCAAAGGAGAAAAGAACTACATTGCTCTCCTGTGGTCAGTATTTCCTTCTGAGATAAGTAGCAGATTCAAAGCAGTGGAGACCCAAAGGTGGGTGAGGAGCAGAGGTGATGAACAGTTGGCCCTTGCACCTTTGGTGTCCTCTGGGTATAGGAGTGCTGTCAAGGGGATTGGCTCTGCTCTGCTTAGCTAAGGAAACAAGTTTAATTGGGCAGAGATCTCATCCCTCAAACTTGTGAGCTGTCTGAGTGCCATGGGAGGCAGCTGGCAGTTCAGGGAATGTGAATAGCTATGCTTGCTTTCAAAAGACTTGTTAGATTGATGTCTGCTTTGTGGAACTTTCAAAGGATGTTGATAAAGCTTTCCTGCTCCTGAAAGATGAGTTGCAAGGAGTCATCAGGAGAGAGCTACATTCATGCCATGTAAACATCTGACTTCAGAGCCTCATCTAAATGATTCACCTAAGCTTGTTTCCTGCTCTGAATTATACCCCGAACAGCTTCTGTGTTTTCACTGACTACCCAAGTGCTCCAGAGCATTAAAGTGGGTCTGCAGAAGTAGCAGTAAGGAGGTGGTGTGTCTGTTAATGTACTGACTCACTGAAAGAAGTAAAGTGGAAATTTTGTAGAGGTACAGAGGGTGTTGGAGAGGGGTGCAGTTTTACATGTGCTCTCGCCAGAGGGTTAAAATACCATCTTCAATGTTATCCAGATAACTTTGTTGAATTGAGTGAGTTACACAGGTGCAAACTGAGTTCATTTTTGCCCCAGGTTTTGGGTGCTCTTGTTGCCCTGGTTGAAGACATGGTGCTCTGTGAGGTCCACATAAATTACCAAAATTCACTGTAATTGAACCCGCTTTATCAATGGAGTCCAGTTGCTTTCTAAGTGCGTGTGTTTTCAATGCACAGGTGAATGCATTTAACAAGGATTTACTGCGTTATGTGTGTGATCATATGGTGGAGCAGCTGAATGTTTACAGCATTTACAGAGCTGAACTAATGAGTGTATGATTTTAGTTTGCAACTTCCCTCCCTTTGCATTTGGAACATCCATGGTAGTGAGCCAGAATCTAGGTTTGAACAACAGGAGATAGTTTCACCTGTTGTAATTTCCAGGCAGCACTCAAAAGGTGTCTGAGCAACGATGCAAGTCTCTGTTTTGTCAGGAATTTGGAATAACAACTCCAGAGAAGTATAAAATGTTTAACTGCTGTGTCTGATAGCAAAGGAGAGTATGGGGAGGGACTTGAAACGTACAGAATGGTCTTCAAGCAGGAAGGCCCAGCATGTCTCCTGAGAGTGACAGACAAGAAGGCAGCTCAGGACCTTCAGGGAGTTACCCAAAGCTCTCTTATAACGTGTTTCTGGGAGATGCTGATTTTGACAGAGAAAGCAGGTGACTGCACCTTTAGAGTCTGTTATTCTTGAAGTTATTTACTTCCAAAACAGTTTCATGACCACATTACAGCAACCAGCCTGATCTGCAGGATCAGGCAGTGGATATTCCTGTTGGCAGTCTGGGACACAGGTGGCCTTGGCAGTGGCCCTGTCCATGTTGTACTGCATGTGATTCTTCCAGGATCCACTGGAAAGCTCTGCATGTGAGTGTCTGTGCAGTTTTATCTGGACTATGTCTAACTCTGTACAGAGGAGATTTGGATATATCCAGCCTCTAATGCCACTAATCCATTCCCTTTGCTTCCATTGCTGCTCTCTTTTCCTGCAGCTCTGGCTGTGCACCATTGAAGGGAAGCTGATGGCTTTGTCTTGTTCTGGAGTACTAAGGAAATACATATTTCAAAGGCAAAGATTTTCCTTTGTAACCTTGACATTAAGTCATCTCCATTGTGTACTACACAAGTCAAGAGACTTTCTTCTTCCTCTTGCTCGTAGCTTTAAATTCTCCATGCAGAAGGGTTATTGTCCATAAAAATTGATTTTGGGTAGCTGCTTGTAACTCACCCACCATTTTTTCAATGTTATCTTCCCAGTATTTAGCAACAGTTGTATGGATACATACCTGGATCCTCAAATTGCATGTGATGGCATTTCTGAGAGATTTGCAACAAATTTATACAACTAAAGTTCTTAAAACTGTTTAAGGGTGTAAGCTGCTTGAAAATATCTTGCAACTGAAAGCTTATCGATTCAGTAATCATATGTCTAAGCAGCAGCTCTTCATTCCTAGAGGAGTATTTTTGACATGATACAGAGTAAGCAGTTGGTGCAGAATAAGGTATTTACCTGTCACAGAAAGTTTTGGTATTATGAGTTGACTGTAATTAACACAGTGATGCTTTTTGTTTGCAAAACATTGGAATTTTGTTATTTCCATTGACAAGTATTGGACAATAATATATACATTCATATATACATTGGTTTTGTTTGAACTCTGGAATGAAGAAAAGTTCCAGAAGTTGCTTGTGCAGAGAGTACTTGAGTCCAGTGGTCCAGTGATCAATAACATGTCTTAGTAGTATCTTATATAGGGGATTGATTAATTCGTTTAGTGGCTCCAAAAAGTTGTCATTAGGACTTTGTTAAGCACAAAAATAGGAAGAGGAGTTTACCTGGGATTACTGATTAATACTCTCCCCGTTAGTAAGATGTTGGTTTTCAGCAAGGATGATATGAAGAGTTACTACAGCAATGCTTTGAGAAAGTTCTTATTTCAAATGCCGTCTTCAGCTTGTTGAAACCTTTTGAATTGAGCTGGATTTCTATGCTATGCAAAAGGATGAAAAATCAATGCTTTGAAATGCTTGACTTAATTGGGGGGGGACCCTTACTAATTTGAATTAAGAGAAAATGCTGGTTGAGACATTAATTGCAAAAGCACGATCTGGCAACAGTGCTGGCTGAAAACAAGGTCGTCTGTGGAGATCCGCAGTTTTGACAAAATGTACTGTTGATTGTTTCCTGCATACAGGACGGGGTGACATTCAGCCCCAGTTGGATAGTGCTTTACAAGATGTCAATGATAAGTACCTGCTGCTTGAAGAAACCGAGAAGCAAGCTGTGAGAAAGGCTCTGATCGAGGAGCGCGGCCGATTCTGTGCTTTCATCTCGATGCTGCGCCCTGTGATAGTAAGAGCTCTTCGTTTTAAGTCAGTACAATTCACATATTAGATAAGTGGCCAAAAACCTCTAAAAAGAGGATCTTGTTATGTCTTGGGAATTAATTTCTAGAGCCAAAATTAAACTTCATCTCTGTCAAGCAAGTGGTGAGAGTTGGGACCTTTCTTGTAGGCGCTTGTAATTCAGTGATGGAAGACACTGAATACTTTTGAGATGACTGATGGGTAAACAGTGTCCACAAAGACTAAAGTCAGTTTGTGTTCCCTGTGCCTTTGAACCTGAGACATTGCAAATGCAGTTTTTTTCACTGCTTTTCTTCCTAACATCACATTTTAATATAAATCTTCCTCACTCCTACTCCAGTGCTAGGACTGATAAATGTTTCAGACCTCCCCTGTTTATATAATGACATTATCTGACAGATTGCAGGCTGCTTCTGTGCAGTTTTCTGATAACTCTTTTCCTGCTACATGACAGGTTTTCAGTTCATTGAAAAGGTTTCAGTATATTTTCATCATCTCAGGTTGTCTGAAGCCCAACAAGGAATCATTCGTGGCTTTGTGCAAGCATGATGCATTTCTGAAGGGTCACCGGCATACTGGGAAAATGTTCCCAGTGCTTGTTTACAAAGAGCACCACTCAACAGGAAACCATAGTTAGAGAAGTAGGAAGGTGATCGCTGAGCAAGAGGAGGTGAATTCCAAACTCTGGAGTTAAAATCTTCAGGGCACATTAGTGCCTATACCTAGAAGAGTTAAAATTTGTCAAATGCAGCAAAACTGACACTCTTTTTCTGAACATGTCACAAAAAGAAGGCTGAGACTTATTTATCTTGCAGATGAAAGAAAAGATTTCTGGGCCTCAGAACTTGCAGCAATCTTAAAGTAGTTACAAAACTCTAATATTTACAAAACAATAATATTTTCAAGCTTATTTTGTAAGAAGTTACTGCATAATTGGCAAAGAAAAAGCAGCTTCACTGGACATCCCCACAGTCATCAGCAAAAAGAGGAAGGTGGTGTGTTGAGTTATGGGTCTGATTTCTAAAACCAAGGCTGTGATTAGCCATGCTCCTTTGTCTTTTCAGGAAGAAGAAATATCAATGCTAGGAGAAATAACCCATTTACAAACCATATCAGATGACCTGAAAAGTCTTACCATGGATCCACACAAATTGCCATCCTCAAGTGAACAGGTCAGCTCTTGTTGCCTGGAAAACATTTTTGTTTGTAGCTTGCACCAGTTTTCCTTTTGTGTTATGAGGGATATTGACTACTAGTGTTCAGTGGCTTATGTTTTGTAGATGCTTCACTGCAGCAAGGTCATTTTTAACATAAGCAATTTTAAAAAATATTGTCTTGAAGTACCAGCTTACTGCCCCAGAAGTATTTGGTGAGACCAGAGTGAAGTGGTAGCAGTAACACTTGGAAGTATATGAAGATGCCAGATTTCTGCTGAGAGTGTATGAGGAATGAGTGTCATCTCCTCGCCCTACATTTGAGCATCCCTGTCTTTATGTAGTTGCAAGATTGCTGGGGTTGGGTAGCTTGATGGAGTCTAACATTTGAGCATTTTTCTATGTGGTCCTTAAAATGCATAGAAAAATGCATTTAAATAATTTATTTAAATATTTAAATAAATGCAAATAGGATGTTTTTCTCCAGCCTTGCTGTGTGAACTCGGCTTTCTTGTCATTTCATTGACCCAGAAGTGTAAAGCTCTACTGTGGCTGAATATTGGATTTTCAGTTCATTTTTTAAAATGCAGCAGTTCTTCAACTCTAAGACCATAATAGTGTTTTAAAAAGTAAAGAAAAAACCAAACAAAATAGCTTCCAGTATGCATAAACATCCAGTTTTTTAAGATTTTTCCATTCAAATCTGAACTTTCCTTCTGTAATAGCAGCCCTAGTGTTGAAGTATGTTAGTTCCTGGAAAGCCAAGGATGAAGCTGACTCTTCTGTGTTACAACCACAGCATAATTCTGGAAGGGGACTGAGACTGAGTCAATTGGCACTGCAAGTTTGTAGTGATGACAAATGTTGTATGACAAACAGATGTTTTCTGATAATAGGAGAAAAAATTTTCCACATCCTTGATGCTATTGATTATCTTTCATCAGGTAATTTTAGATTTGAAAGGTTCTGATTACAGCTGGTCTTACCAGACTCCTCCATCCTCTCCCAGTACTACCATGTCCAGAAAATCTAGTGTTTGCAGGTAAGTTAATTGGTAATATTTATTTTTAACCTGTTTGGGGGCAACGGGAGGCAACTTCAGACTGTGATATGGATTTGTATACATTCTTAAATCTTAAATAACAAGTCTTACTGAAGTCAACCCCTTGTAGTCGTTACTTGTTTAAGTGTGTGCTGGGAATATTAAAAAGGATGGGCATGACTGAACAACTTTTGAACTCAAGACAACTTGAAGATGCTTTTGATTCAGTTCTCTTGAATCCATTTTGGATCAAAGAGCACACTGTACTGATCTAAGCTCTGAGATTGTTCATTCATAATTTCCTTTTCTGTTTTTCATGTGATGACTTTGTAGATTATTCTAAGTAGCTGTTACTAATCAGTAAGTTAAACTGTTTGAAAAGGGAAAACATCCTTGGCAATTGCCCTATGAGTCTGGTAGATGGAAATGCTTTTTTGATACAAGTTTTTTTGACTGTTTAATGCTGTCTAATGCTGTCCTGAAATATGTTGAAACACTGGATTCTGTCTATGCTTTCTCTGTAAAAACTGTTTTCTCTCATAAAACAGTTTATTAGCATGTTGCCCCCATACCTGGTGTCCACATTTACTCTTTCCTTTTCCTGAAAAGGAAGATATCCTGTTGTGTATTCTGCTCAACACCTCTCTAGCTGCTCTCAAATGATTACCTTTCAGTTTGCTTTATGAATAATGTACTACAGGTTCTCTGTGTATGAGCAAAGTTACCTACAGCATGTCAGAGCAAGTGAACACCACTTCTATGTACCTACTTGTCTCTGCATGCAAGATATATATAAAAAAAGTCAGTACTTTTATATATATATATATGTGAAAACATGCATATTTAGAGCAATGAGCACAGGCTTAAAGATGCAATATCCTGAAGCTATAAAAGAAAATGGCAAAAAAAAACCCTCAAAAAATTAATCATCAATTCCTAATGAACCTCATCTTCTATGGCATAGACTAGTGTGTGTAGGTAAAATTCAGCAGAGCTCCTCTTTCTCTGCTCCAAGCTGGTTGGTACATCCTCTGTGTACATGGCATTGGTGAACAAGAGGTGCAGGCCTCACCCACGTATCCTAGAGAGCCATTCCTTCAGCCAGGCTCCTGCCAGTGGGGGTAGGAAGCTACCTACAGGTGCATCCTGCTAGTCCTGCTCAGCCACCCCAGCAGGAAATTTCACAGGCTCCCACATTGAGACTGACATGTCCTTACTCTCATTCATGGATACTGAGGAGTAAAAATCAATCTCTTTGTTTGAAACATCACACTGGTTTTTTTAACACAGATATTAATTTGGGGTTTTAATTCTCTGACTGTCTTTCTTACTAATTAAAGCTCCATACCCAGTGGCTCAGCTTCACTTAATATACCATCACATGTTTTTTTCTGGTAGGAAGCCTTCATGTGAGTAAAGCTTGTCCCAGGTACTCTGGAGTGTGGGGGGTTTGGTGATGGTTTCAAAAGTCTCACATGTTGTCCTGCTGACTGTCTGCAGCTACATGCCTAGAGACATCCTCTTACATGAACTGCAGTGCCTTTGGTCGCCCTGCTAGAAATCCCAGTGCATATTTGGGCCTTTGTGCAAAGGCAGCAAGGTCTAAGTCAGGAATAGGAGAGAGCTGTCAGCAGAGACTTTTTGAGCAAGTGCTGTGCAAACGCTTGGGAGGGCATGTAGCAATCCTTCCTTCCCTGACCTGACTTTGAACTCTAAGTGGTTATAGATTTGGTCATTTGAGTGAAATTCAAGGTAAAATGCCATTTTCTCTCTGGTCGCCAGGGATACTGCAGTTGCTTATAGTTCTTTACTGATATATATGTGCATATATATATATTTAATTTGTCAGTATTTTTCTTTTTCGGTTTATGCTGCCTGTTGCTAGAGACATGTGGAATGTTAATTGTACTGCATATGGGTCTCTCCCCACCCCACCCTTGTGTCTTTTCCTCTCCCCTTTCCTTTCTCTGTTCCTTTTGTCTCTCACAGCAGTCTGAACAGCGTTAACAGTAGTGATTCCCGGTCCAGTGGCTCGCACTCGCACTCACCTAGTTCACACTATCGCTATCGCAGCTCCAATCTGCCTCAGCAGGCACCCATGAGGCTGTCCAGTGTGTCCTCCCATGATTCTGGATTCATGTCCCAGGATGCTTTCCAGTCCAAATCGCCATCCCCCATGCCACCAGAAGCACCTAACCAGGTACGTGCAAGCATGAGAACAAAAACCTGAGTGTGAGCTGGACTCTGTAAATTGGCTCACCTTTCACAAAAAGAGTCTGATGTGGTTTTGGGGTACCTTGGAGTCAGTTTAAACAGTGAGGGTAAGGTTTGTCTCACTACACTTCATCCAGCTAAAAGTTGGGCCTCTAGCTTGAGTGATTTATGCTGCTTTTGCAGTTAGCACTGAAGAAAGGGATGAGTCGCTCTTGGGGGATTTAGTTTTCCTGGTGGCCCTGGAGGGAGCCTAGATGCCTATTTTTCAGATACATACAGAAGAGAAAGAATAACAAGTCTCACCTTACAGTAGGGGATAATACTCACTTTACCCACTGAGGTTAGCAGTTAATATCCTGCACAGATTGCAGATTGTTAATATCTCGTGGCTGTTTACTGTTTAATGGGCAACTATTGATGCCAGAACAGCCTTTTGACAGCTGTAGTACTGATAACGGTGGCTTTGACATCAGAGAGATTTCTTTTATTCCCCCCCTGCTAAGAGTCTGGGATACTCAAAATGCTGTCAGCATTATCATACAGAACTGGCTTTGCCATTTTTTATGAGATCCATTTCTGTGAATAGGCTTGTTCTTTTGGGTTCTCAGTTGAGCACCTTGCAGAAATAAGGTTTCTGCATGAAAATGAGAGGTATTTTTAATTATTTATGGAGCTCATAAGAAATGAGAGTTTGCGTAGTCATATATGGTAATCTCCTGAACACAGACTAAGAGGATTTCACTATCGATATAGGCAAAACTTTTCCAGAGCATTTTTGGATCTGCAGAAAGAAGTTCCTGCTCTATTTCTTCATGACATCATTCATATAAAAACTAGTTGGCCATCTGCTGGCAGAGGCTTGCAATGCTCCAAGGCCTCTATCTTCCAGCACCTCAGTTTTTTGCTGTTTTGTTTGGATTTTTTAACAAACCATGCAGCAGCTGCAGTATTTTTTAAACAAGGCTGAATTACCATCTCACATTATAAATCCCATCATAAATCTTAGTTACAAACCAAAGTGGACCTAATATGCTGTTACTCAGTATTACTCATTTTAATATACCTTGAGGTCACTGGAGAAGATTGTTGTTTACTTTAAGAAATGTAGTTGCACTCCTTTTCATATTTTGGGGAGTAGATAGTTCTGTAGGCATGGTTGGGGAGTTTTAATCCTCACAGTCAACAAGCAGCAAGTGTTAGTGTTTACCAAGTGTCACCTGCCCATGTAGACTACCCGTAGATCCCCTTTGATAGTACACAGCCCCTTACTTTTGCAGGACATTTAGTGAGTGGCACCCCTAATGAAATTTTAAGGTATCATCCAAAATAAAACTGGTTCATTTAGGCCTGGAACACATTCTCAAGGGAAGCTCAGCCATTTTTTAATATATTTACCTCTTTCATTTTAATAATGATGATCATTTTCAAATTATACCTCTTCTGCACTGTCCCCAGTCTGGACATATGAGCTTTTTTTAATAGATGTCATCCTGAAGAACTTTGTGCACACTAATAAAATGAATGTTTTGTTTAGATTGGCTATGGCTAACCTAAGTGAAATGCAAAAAAGTAAATGAGAAATAATAAAGTAAACTGGAATAGTAACAAGGTAAGGAAGCTAACTTTTAAGATACATACATCAGTTACACGTGCCAGCATCATCTTTGGTTTTCGTAGTATCCACTGCACCTGCATAAAAGGGTGGTAATCCACATGATGATGCTGTGTTTGCAGATGAGGATGTAACTTTGCAATTGCTCTTAGCATGAAAAAAACCCCAACATCTCTCTTTGCAAGTTCCCCTGTTAAGCAGAGGAGAGAACTTAGGCTGATATCAGGTGGCAGAACATCCTGAAAGTTGATGGGAGTCACACTGATTTACGCCATCTAAGTTCATGTGCTTTCACTTCATTTTAGAAACTGTCCATAAAGTTGCAAACTGATGCGCTCATCACTTGAGCTGTTCATGAGCTCTAGAAGGCTGCAGCAGTGTGACAAGTGTAGTGTGTTGGTATAACAAATAGGTATGTGCTCTGTATGTCTCTGGCTCTGTATACCTTTACACAGAGGAAAAGGTAACAGATCATTGCCTGGCCGCTTCATCTTTGCTTAAGTGTCTTGCTTTGTATGTTCAGCACTAAGTAAATCGTGTGTGTTGTGCTGACAGATAATTGTGACTGTGAGCTTACCCAGGAGCTGTTCAGTTTACAGCGTTATCCTGTGTTGTGTGTCTCTAACCAACTGACAGATCTCGGTGTGGTTGTGCTTGGAGGCTCCGTGGCGGGTGGGGAGGAGCAGCAGCTGCTGCTGTTCCTGAAACACTGATGTCATTGTTTCTAGTAGTGACACTGAGAAGGCAGAAAAGCAAGCTCTGGAACCAACAAAGGAAATTAAAAGCCATATATCTTGCGCAGGTGGACACTTGCTGGTGTTTGCTAGCTACGTGCTGTGGCACCTGCTGGATCAACAAAACCCTTTTCCTTTCTGTAATAAGAAAAAAGAAGGGACTGCTTAAAATTCCCATATTATAGGACTGGGAATATATGAGCTATGAGAAGCTTTTATGTGCTTGCCTACATTTTAAACAAGCAAGTGTCACTGAAAATTAAACTGAATTTCCTCAAAATCACAAATGGGGGGTGGGAGGTTGGTAGAAATCTCAAACAAGGAGTAACTAGAGATTTAAACAAGATACAGACTATACCAGAGGAGAGATGATTGACAAGATGAAGACTGCTTTCCAACCTGTAGTTGCCGAGTAGTAAATGTTTGCAGTTATCACATTCTACATGAAAGATAGGAAAAAGAGCAATTATCAAACCAACCTCTGCCCTTTCACTGGTTTAGGAGGATCGCTTTTCTGCAGCATTGCTCTTCATATCCCTGGCAGCAGATGTGTTAGCCTGTAGCACATAGCTGTACATGTGAGAAGGTCACTGTAAAATGCTTTAGTTGTAATGACACAAGTATGTTTGGGTGTAGCTCAGCACATCCTGTGATGGAAAAGCATCACAGGTCTCTTTCTGGAGTGGAACAGTTTCTCTAAATGCCAGATGTGAGACCAGCCATGGCCTGTGATGCCTGTGGCACATACTGACCCCAAACAAAGCCTTTCTGACAGACCTGCTGCTGGGAACAGCACACCAAGAGTGGCTCTTGGGTGAACACTGGACATGGCTGGTGCTGCTAAACCCACACATTGCCCTATGTAGTAGACAAACTGAGGTCTTGGGAGTATCTGTGGTGAAATAATATGGTAGTAGTATAGTTATGTTTGATTCATGGGGTTGATTATAGAAGGATCCACTGGTTTTGGAGTGAACGTGTGGGGGAAGCACTTACGAAGTTGGATTTCATAGGTTGCTTAGATTTTGTGGGGGTGAAACCAAAGGGAGAGAAAGAACCAGATAAGAAGATAAAAATGCTGTCAAACAGCAGAGAGATACAGTGGAAATTGCTTTCCCTAAACACTGAAGTAGAGGAAAACTGAATGTGAACTTGCTTTTGCATGTACAGGTTATCAAGCTGGAAAGATTCTGCTTTTGAGGAGATTCCATTGCTTGAAATAGCTTAAAGTTAGAATAGGGGAAGTACATTGTAACATCTATTCAGTTTTCCATTTCAATTAAGAAATGCTCCCAAATAATAATTTTAAAAAAACCAAACAACCAACAACCAAGATAAAAAAAAACAAAAAGAAAGGTATGAAAGGATGCAAGTAATACAAGACAACCATAGTCCTTTTATAGGTTAGTAGGACAGCAGATGGAAAATATAATTGTACAGTCCAGCAGCCCAAAATACAGCTTTTTTTTTTATATCCTTGCTGGAACTCATACATTCCCCACCAAGCAGTGGGATGCTGTCCAAGAACAAGCCACGGCACAACGTTTCAGAGACCAGACACCAAGCTACGCTGCATGTTACTGTGCAGAGCACAGTTTTAGCTTTTTGCTGGTACTCTTAACTTAAGGCTTTTTTTCAGAAGAGTAGAACCACCATTATTGCAGATGTGGGGAAAAGAAAAAAATCTCCCAGGGTTAAAATAGCTAAAAAGTAACTGATTTTAAAAGTGATTCACATGAAACAATCATTTAAAAAAAATAATTACAAAAACAAGTTCAAAAAATCTGATAGTCAAATTTCTCACACCACGGGGTGTGGAGTAGAAATTGCTCTGCCCAGTGTTTGCCTGTGCATGTGCTCCCAGGAGTGCATGTGCCAGAGGGTGTGCATCTGAAACAAGCACTTACTTGGGGACTTTTTGCCCAAGCAGTAACTGTGTAGTTTCTGGTTTCGTTCCCCCTTGTACTTTCTGCTAAGAAAGGAAGGGTGGTTTGCGCTTCCCACACCTGCATCCAACCATTCAGGAGTGGCTCTGCAGTCTGATCCAGACAGCCTTTGACCTGCTGCCAGTCACATTTTCCTTACACTTTTCCTTCAGGAATTCAGTATTCTTTACCTGCCTCTCCATTGTTTTCTCACTGTTGTAATCCCTTTTAGCAAGACCAGAGGCTCCCCTTCTCTGTACCATGCAAGTTTCTGAAGATGGGGGGATCCTCTTTCCGTACCATCACATCTTGCATTTCCTTCATCTACCAGAGCGTTTTCCCTATGGCATCTTGGTTCAGCCTTTGTCTAGCTTTTCCTGCTGAAAATGGACACACTGAGTTAGTGGGAGAGTCCTTTCTGTCTTCTTTTTTTTTTTTTTTTACCTTGAAGTAGTCACTTTATTGCAAAAATAAGTTCATCAGTTCTAGTCTTTTTTCCCCCATACACCAAGTAAATTGAACAATTCTTTGCATCTTGAGAATTTGTATTTTTGACCTTTTTTCTATCTCTTTGCTGCATGCATCTTTGTTGCTAATAAACCTCACTTATGGGCCATTTCTACCGTTACTTTACATAATCTTGTGAAATTTCTGTCTTATAAACACAAACAGTCTTATCAGGTGTAAATTTCAAATTCTTACTTGTCCCTGTTGGAGCATCAGTGGAAAACAAGGTGGCATGAGGGATACCATGCTTGTAACTCAGACTCTTCAGTCTGTCCTGCCATGTGCAGAGTATGCAGACCCAGGAGGGTCATTCAGGCTATTAGAAAAGGATTTTCTGTAATTACATTTTTCTCTCTTCGTTTTTTTTTTCCTGGCCAAACCAGAACATTAGTGTGAGTATTCTCATGGGATTTCTTTTTTGAGGTACCTAGAACGTCAAGCAGAAGTCTGGAGTTTTAGTGTAAAAGCTAATTTTCTATTCTGTATTTTTCTCTAAGGATAGAAGCAATAAACTCATCTCCATTTAGTGCACCATAGTTATGTCTGATGGCAGAGTCAACTACAGCTCATGTTTGTTGGTATTCTTGTTTTAGAGGCTTTTCTCCTGTAAAAGGAGTTGCATTAAATCAAGAATATGACAAGTTCCGCAAAACATGAAGCCACTGCATCATAGGTGCCCCACTGCACACTCTTCACTGCTCTCCTTAATAGTCATTTATTGCAATTTCTTCTGATGTGAAGTTCACCTCAGTTCTTACTGCACCTTAAATCCAAGCCTTGTTAGCTGAGCATACTTATACCCTACACAGATTTGACAGGTCACCTGCAGATCTGATCTCACGTCAGCATAGGATGGGGTGTGTTATTTTTATAGAATGGTCCGTCACACTACACGCTTTTAGTAAAAATTTTAAATAGCCTTTGCAAAATTTCACTAAAATCACAATTTGCTAGTAAGTTCAAGATGCTGATACTGTGTTGACTTCTCAGCAGCCCTACTAGTCTTCACCAAAGTCCTTCTGGTGACAGTTCCATCTCAGAGACCTACATCTCCTTTTACCCAGGCGATTGGCTGTACATTCCTCCTATGTAGCTTCTGGTGAGCAGTGAGACAACTTGTGTCCTCTACAGTGCCTCTTATCCAGACGTCTTTTTGTTGCAAACTGTCCCCAGATGTCACCTGAGGTTAACTGATGAAATTTTCTTTCGAATGAGATTTCCCCTCCTCTTCAACATCTTAAAATCTGTGGCTTTGCTACTCAAACCTGATACCAGAGCGCATTCTCTCTGCTGTCATAGAATGGCAGGGATATCCTTAGATAGGCTTGTTTCCTGAGTCCTGGGCTACTAAGGGGTGAATTAGTCTTGGTAGTGTTGAATTTTCTGACAGTGAATAGAACTCTGTACTGCCCTGACAACTCTTCCATTTCCAAGCACTTGGTTGGTCCTGGATGCACACCCTTATGGAGCAGGATGCCATGTTCAAGGGGGAGCTGTAGAAGAGCACTTTAGTAGGCAAAGTAGTCCATGTGGTTATTCCTGTTGGCCTGCCTGTGGTTGAATTAGATGCTGTTGTAGAGGTCTTAAGCAGTAAATGTACATAAAGGCATGCGCTGAAAATTGGAGAAGTTCCTACCTGGGAGCAAAATGTTTGGTATGTTCAGTGGACACTTTATGTCCTGCGTTTTCCTTTGCTCTCCATCCAAGCCCCTGGTATTTTTCTGGCTCTGCTGTTAAGAGAAAGCAGGTGGCAAGCACATGCCACCACTTCTGCACATAGCAGAGCACATGTACCTTCACACTGGCTGCTGGGCAGGAAGGTTTGAGTGAGAGTGCATTTGGTGTATGCATCCTACCTGCAGAGGCACATGCATACAGGTCATGCACTTTGGAAACCTCCAGTTTGGTAAGTATTACTTCTTTCTCTGTTCCATAATATTTGAACTCAGATGAGCTTTTCACAAGCACTTTTGCAGATCAGAATATCCGAGAACTTGTGAATGTAAGTGATGTTTGCTACTCCATGTTTTAAATCTTAACTTTGTGTCTTTGAAGTACTGATGATCTGCTTTCTTGTATAAATCAGTTGTCTCAGTATATTGCATGTTCGGATGACAGGTGCCCTCGGCTCCCTCAGCTTCTTGCTCTGAGACAGCTAACAGAATTGAGATGCTGAAATTGCAATGAGGAGTTGAGATCACTGCCTCAATTTCCTCATTCCTCAGCGGTGTGGCAAGTTCTCGCATTAAGCAAGTGGCTTATTTTGTTTCTCATAGATTTCCTGAACATTAGCAATGGTTTTGAGCAGTTTCTAATTAATTTTTAAAACCCTAACCCTTTGCTTCTCTCATCCCTCCCTCTCTCCTGTGTGTCTCTGTGTATGTGCTTTTTGTCTTTTCTTTCTGTTTGTGATTTTTTTTTTCCTGTTTTGGTGGCTTGTGTATCCTTTCCCTGCGTTGCGGTGCTGTTTTACGCTGCAGAATTCGTCCAGCTCTGCCTCTTCAGAAGCCTCTGAAACCTGCCAGTCAGTGAGCGAGTGCAGTTCCCCCACCTCAGTCAGCTCAGGCTCCACCATGGGGGCTTGGGCCTCCACAGATAAGGTGAAAAACTTCATCTCCAAGACATACAAACCTACTAGCTCATTATCCAAACCCTGCAAGATTGGACAAAAAATGGTGCATGGGATGCAGCCAAGATTCCTCTTTGGGAAGATGAGAATAGGAACTGTTGCACTCTCCTTTAATTGCAGGAATTAATCTGTTTGAATAGACCACACTTGACTTTAAACTAGCTTTTAGGAGAAGCTACAAATTGGGCATTTTACAGAGGTACTTTTCCAAGAAAAGCTCATTATCCACCTTCTCTACTCAAAGAGGTTGTGGAACACTGCCCAAACCCAGCTGGTTGCCTGACAAAGAGCTTCTTGCCCAGGATGTCATGTTTGTGGCTTCTCCTCTCTCTCCCATTAGGTAGCACACATTATACTAATTGAGATTGGGTTTTGACCAAAAAGGAAAACAAAACACACATGGTTGGAATAAATTAGGTGGGATACACTCTGAACTGGGGGGGAAGTGAGAGCAGTCTCCATTCTCATCTGGTAAATCCTTGCTGTTGGTTTTTGTTCTTTTTTCTTCCATATCATCACACAGTCAGAACATGCCATGTTTGAAGGCTGTATGCTTTTCCTCTCTGTCCAGCTACATAGACTAAATGCCACCAATGCAAATACCTCAGGGATTGGAAAAGTTTTAGTTTTATCTCCGCAGTCTGCAGGGTTCCTAAATTGCAAAAGCTTTTTCACAGTGTGCTGCTTTCATGGACAGAAGGCAAAGCTGCTCAGCTGGGAGACAATGACCACTAGATTGGTGCCTGAAATTTGTTACACCAGATAACAGTTTTCAAGCAATCTCACTTCTGAACCAAGCATTGTGTCAATTTTCTGTTTTTCATTTGCAGCAGAGTTAAGAGTTTTCTTTCTTTTGTTTTAAGATACAGAAATTTTCTCCCTACAACATCAGAGTCACAGTGTATTTTCGTATTCATTCTGTTTATATTAATTTCTCTGTTTTTGTTCTTTTTATTTGTTTCATTTCCAGTTGTCTAATGGGTTTTATCACTGTAGTTTATCAAGTGACCCATCCGTAGCTTCAGTTGGTGCAGGTCCTTTCCCTCATTTCCCGCCTGTCTCCCGCGCGTGGACTCGGGCTCCCTCAGCCCTCCTTCCAGACTACGTTCATTATTACACCATTGGGCCAGGCATGTTTCCATCATCTAAGATCCCTAGCTGGAAGGTTTGTGTTCCTTTTGTTGTGGCAGTCCTCACCTCCTCATACCAACAGCATGCCCATGGCAGTTGTTGCTACCTTTCAGTCCATGTAATTACTGGTTGATTTGCTCTGTTAAATATCACTCTGAATGGGCACTGCATGGGGAAAATCGGAGAGGTAAATTCCAGTAGGGGGTATTTCTCAATGACTTGTCTGTTCTGGCACTGACTAAAGCATATGAAAGCTGACAACACATAGGTAGGAAGGAATAGTTTAACTCTGGAACATTGGTGAAAGTACTCTGGGCTCTATTCAGCGAGAAAAGCTTGTTTAGCACTGTTAAAGCGCTCACTTGAGCAGGGAATGGCACCCAGTTGGCTTAGTTTAGTGAGGCCACGTTGAAGACACCAGTGTTCTCCCAGTGGTGGCTGGGCTGGGACCCCACATTGGCCATGGGCAGCCACACTCTGAGATCCAGCTGGAGTGGTTTAAGAAGGTGCTGGGCGCCAGGTAAACCCAAGTGGTGACTGGAGCTGTCCCAGCTTTACTGCCACAGACTGGAAGTGCTCACCCAGCTCGTTTTGCTCTCTTGAAAAAGAGTGCAGTAACTTCTTTTGATTGCTCCAGCTGGATCTGCAGGGATCTGCCTTGGCACTAAAACATCTCCGGTCTACCAGAGCCTTGACTTTCATCCCTGCCAGGTGATTCCCTTGGGACACTCTGCCCCAGAGCAAGGAGAGCAGGTCTCATCTGTTGCCCTGAATCCTTACAAGGCTGATATGCAGTTGACAGTACCTACGCAGGATTTAAGTGCCTGTGGATGGTTGTGCAGTACTGCATATGCACCACAGGACCTGCTTATACATCTAAATTGAGATACCTTGTTACAGATCCCCCTAATCTCTCTCCAGCAGCTGGAGACTGTTGAGATACACACAGGGTGGCCACAGTGGTCCTGGGGCTTCAGGGTCATTAGCACTATATTAGCAGTGTATTTGACAGTAAAACACTTAGAGCAGAGACACAGATGTTAAGGTAAAGCGGAGTTTCATATGTGTTAATAAAACCAAAATACCTGTTTGTACAAGGGGATCTGTCAGTTCAGCTGCTGTGCACTTCTCATACCTTGGACTGAGACACATGTCAGTAAAAATACATAGTGTGGTCTTGGCCCATCATTAACTGTGAACTGGGAGGCTGTGGGAAGCTGCCCAGAAGGCAGCTGGAGGCGTGTGGAGCCCATTCTCATGCAGAAGTTGTTTCTTTTATTTTTGTAGCAGCCCCTCTCTCAGTAAAGGAAAACTCTCTTAGGATTGGGATTGCCCTTTTGGCAGCTGGTGTTTGGGGAGCTACTGCCTAGCAGTGGTTCTGCCTTCCAGCACAGGACATGGATCAGTCCTGCTCTTTGTGTGCAATGTGTGGGTTCTGGACACCCTCAGGACTTTGCTTAATAGAGCCCTGAGTGAATACTGTCTTCTCTAAGGAATTTCTATTTCACGTTTAGCACCAGTTGTTCAGAGTGAAGTTAGTCTTTCCTCGGTACAGATCAGCATTACAAACTCAATTTCAGTAAGAAAACTGAGAGATTACTCAGAGTAACTTGTTCCTCAGATGTGTATCAAAAATCTGTTCAAGCCTAATTTTTCAGAACTGAAGACATGCATAACAGCACATAGTACTAGAATTTGTGTACATCTAGAGCAGTTACGATGGTGATTGGGCATGCATGTGTATTTTCTGCTATGTGCAAGTGATTTTTGTACTTGAAATTCTGAAAATACAGGCTTTGCCACAAGGGAATTTCATTTGGATAAGCCTGTAGTATCAAAATGTTAAATATTTTCATATAAGAACATTTAAGTAGAATAGGAAATTTAGGTTCCCTTTAATAAAGGCGATAGGTTTTATCAATGAAGATTTTTAATATCCTTAAGATTAATTTATTCCTCACCTGATTCAGAAAGGCATATGCAGTTTGGTACATAATCTGGTGCATTAAAATTGTTCTTTTGCATAGTTTCATGTGTAGTTAAAGCGCAGTTACTGATGGAAGCTGTCCCTAACGAGTGCGTTTCCTTAGGACTGGGCCAAGCCAGGCCCGTACGATCAGCCCATGGTGAACACGTTGCAACGTCGCAAAGAGAAGCGCGAACCAGATCTCAACGGAGGAGCTCAGAGCGGGGCCCCTGTGACCCCTGAGGAGGCCCAGAGACCTCGGAGCATGACGGTCTCAGCTGCCACAAGGGTGAAGCTCTAATTTCAAATACAATGTTTGGTGCAAGGGAAATGGATGTGCTGGCTCCTGCCAACACTTTTTCGGTGTGCTTTGTGCTGGCACATGTTCATGCAGGAAGGGGTACTGGTGTGGTGGTGGTGTGGGCAGTGGGAATCCTGTGGGCAGAGGGAATACACTGTTGGGTGTTGGCTTTTGTAGGGCAATGTCCTCCAAAGAGGTGTCTGTTTCTAAGCCCAAGTAAATGGTTGGGAACAGTCTGTTGGGTTATGATGGTGACAAGCTCTGCTGGGGAGCAGGGGCCGCTAAACATGGGTGAAGGTGACAGACCCTTCCAGGCCTAAGGAGTCTCTTTCTGTGTGTAAGCAGCAGGGTGAGGAGATGGAGGCCTGCGAGGAGCTGGCGCTGGCTCTGTCAAGGGGGCTGCAGCTGGACACCCAGAGGAGCAGTCGGGATTCCTTGCAGTGCTCCAGTGGCTACAGCACTCAGACAACAACTCCGTGCTGTTCAGAGGACACGATCCCATCTCAAGGTACCCATCCAAGAGATATTCCTTTTTAGAGCATTCCCACCTGGCCATCCTACACTCACCCCATGGTACCAAGGAGCTGTATTCAAGCAGCTGTTATTGGCTTTGTCATAAGCTGGGGAGGAAGGCTGAACATTCTGCTGTGAAGTTTTATCCAGCTTGAAATGCAGCCTGGATTTATTAACTGCAAGAAACCTGGATTGCTTCACAGTGTACTGAATGATTGTATTTTCTTGTGCATTACTCAAACGAGTTTCAGGTTAAGGATTTTGAAGAAGATCCTGAAATTGCATTTCATAGGTGGAGTAGAATGATACTGGCACTGCATCATATACTTCTTGTGGTAGTAGTGTCCTTTCTGAGCTATTGTCTCAGCAAATACACACTCATGAGCTTTGCTTTTGTGTTCCATCAGCGCTCTGAATCTGCTCGTGGTTTCCCTTTGTGACCTTTTATTTCCTACCTAAACACAAATTTTGTAATTGGAAAAAGAATCCATTGGAGACTGTGATTTGGGCATAGCCAGGAGGCTGCAGTAAGGTGCTGGGTTTTGTACCCTGTTTCAGAACCAGCAGCAACCTGGGAGGGAAGGAGTTTGGTGTTTGCAGTTCAAACCTTCCTTGTTTGCTCAGCTGCATTGGTTGTGCTGTGCAGTCACAGGAGGCAGCAGGGCTTGTGGAGTACCAAGCTTGGCTCAGCACTTACATGAAAAGGACGGAACCTGATGCAACTATTAAAGCTGAGGCTGAGTTTTCAGAGCTGACAGCTGGGATTGACTTTGTAAAATAAGCAAATTTGCTGCTGAAATCACTGGTACATGGTCCCCTGAGCCCCACTTGCCTAATCAAAAGTACATTTTGTAAGTATTTCTATCTTCAAGTGGTGGTATATGGCCTGTAGGATGCCGGTTTTGGTATGTTCATGTTGGCGACAAATACTGAATCTTTGTTACTTAATTAGTTTGGAGAAGGGACTGAGTGTGTACAGTTCTCGTCCTCTTTCACAAGAGGCATGGGCATGCTGCAGCTGTAAGGACATTCTGCTGTGGTGCTTTCAGTCACACAGGCTGTGGATCTTGGCCACAGGAACCTCAGGCTTTCTTCCTCCTAAAGGTGAAACCACTCTTAATTCTCATTGATCCCCAGGCTTTTTTGGTTATATATACACACTTTAGACTTACTGACGTGACTCAGCTCTCTGCTCCAGTGTGTTCCTAACTCTGTCTTTTGGCATCAGTTTCAGATTATGATTATTTCTCTGTGAGTGGTGACCAGGAGGCAGAACAACAAGAGTTTGACAAATCTTCCACCATCCCGAGAAACAGTGACATTAGCCAGTCCTATCGCAGAATGTTTCAAACCAAGCGTCCTGCTTCCACCGCAGGTCTGCCAACCACGCTGGGACCGGTCATCGTCACCCCCGGCGTCGCCACCATCCGACGGACCCCTTCCACCAAGCCTTCCGTCAGACGCGGCACCATCGGGGGAGGGCCCATTCCCATCAAGACGCCAGTGATCCCTGTCAAAACGCCGACTGTCCCCGACATCCCGGGCGGACTGCCTGGCGCCCTCGCTGGGACGGAAGAGTGTCCCGAGCAAAGTCCGGAGTCTCCGGCAGCAGGAGAAGGTGGGCAAAGTGTGACCAGCGTGCCCTCGTGGAGCGGACAAGCGTCTGTCAACCCTCCATCGTCCAGCCAGAAACTCTGCGTTGCCGAGGAGCAGAGGCAGGTGGTTCCTGAGAGCGAGGGGGAGGAAAGCGAGCGGGATGGGGTCAGCACCCTGGCGCCTGTGGGCCAGGTGGAGCTGGATCCCGGGGAGCTGAGCCCTGGGGATGCCCCGCAGGGTGAGGATATGCTGAACGCCATCCGGCGCGGCGTCAAACTGAAGAAGACCACCACGAATGATCGCTCAGCACCTCGTATTTCCTAGGAGTGAGGAAGCTGCCAGAGTACCAGACGCCGAGAAGGAACTGTGAGGAAACCAATTTGTCTCTATCCATTCCAATCTGTAATCAGTGATTTTTTTTAAGATACTCGGTAACAGACAGTCTGAAAGTACTCTGAAAGAGAAAACAAATGAAAGAGCAAAATAAGGCATAGTCTTCACTGGTGTTTTAATTTGTAAATATCAATGATTTTGTTTTCTTGCATTTTTCTGATCTAAGTTACACTTTTAATTTTTTCTGAAGGTGCCAAATCCCATTTACCTTTTTTATAACTCTCTTTGTAAAGTTTTAAATCATAAGAGAAAAAAAAAAGTCGAGTAGTTAACTTCAGCAAAGGGATTTAATGAAAATTTGGCTTTTTTGCAAGCTTTTGTAGAGCTCCTTGTAATAGTGAAGTTAAAAAAACAAAACAGTGGGACTTACTACAGTTTAAGTCAAGCTGTAAGGAATGGATCCTCATTTAAATATTAAAAAAAAAAGAGTTTGACAAGGAAGAATAAAAATTGACAATAAAAGCAATATATAATGCAAGGAAGAAACCTGCAGTTGGTAGAGTTATTGGGGGGTAGTGGGGGGAGGGAGATGCCATCAAAATAGCAGATGCTGTTGCACAAAAGTAGCCTAGTAGGATGGATTACTAGTAGCTTCATGGTAAATGCATCAGAATAAGCCATATTGGATTGCAGTGTTTTGTTTCTGTAGGGTGTTTTAAGACTGGGTTTTTCCACATTTCTTTTTTGACTGCACAGCAACAACTCTCAGTCACATGCATGCAGCCTTTACTGTGTAGGCTTGGTTCTTCCACCTTCACGTTTCGTTCTGCTCATCCTTCCTCTGAATACAAACAAGGACAACAGGCTTAAGGCAATTACAAATGTGAAAACATTTTTAAAATGCAAGCAGGGAGTTCTTAGATATTATCAAAATGCCTTTTTCTGACTGTGCCCAGCAGGCTGGGCACCTTGGAAAGCCCACCTATTTTGAGGAAACACTTAAAAATTGACAGGTGTAACCAGCTTGTGATCTAATGAACAGCAAATGTTTCTTTCCAATACAGGGGCTTGTTTTTCTTAACTTCTTTTAAATGGCAGTTGATTGGCTTTTCTTAAATACCGAAAAGAAAGGGGTGAGGGGTGGGGGGTGGGGAGAGATACTGTTTTTTTGATAACACTGGGAGTCTGACCACTATATTCTCTTTTTTTGTACTTTAAGTCATGTTTTTTGGAACGCTATTGGTAGAATCATTAAGAGTTGGATTTTTTCCTTCAAGTAAAAGCAAGTTATTGCTGCAATACCCATCTCCTAAAGCCAACAGAAATATGCAGGCCCCTTGGCATGACACATGTTCCCACCAGACAATCCAGAAGGATGCTGTCTGCCCACCCACAGCAGACCCATGTGTGGATGGACACCAGACCTGCGGATCCGGGGTTGTTTAAAAGTGCACCAAATAATACAAATAAGGGGCTGGCTTCCACCACATGCTCTGCAGATTTCTGTTGGCTCTAGATTTGCCTACATGACCTCTTATGCTTTAATACATAACTGCATTGGATGTGAAACTTCTAGTAACTGTGTAGTCACTGTGTTCTATATGACATTTTACACTGCTGTGCTTGCTGACCTTTTTTTTTGTTATGGCTTAAAAGCAAAAAGAAAAAAAAAGCATGATTCTTAGAAAATATTAAACCTTCCTTTCTTTGAAAAACAAGCTCCTTATTACAGAATATAATAAACAGTAGTGCCTGTGGTGTAGCCCACCAATCTTGATACAGTAGCTGATGCATTGTGCAAATGAGGCTTTGAGATGGTTTTTGCATAAACAAAAACTGCTAGGAGATAATCTCAATAGTTAAAAGTGTTATTTAAACCTTTGAAATAAATGGATGTAACTGTACCCAAGTACAGCTTTTCACTTGTTTAGTTCTTAAACGTTAGTATAATCAGTAAAATTTAATATAAAATGTTGCCAAATTCAATGTAGAAAGAATGTGACAAAACACTTTGGATAGTTCTATTGTTTGTGTTTTTGCATATTGTAAAAGCAGTGTCACAGCTAAAAAATAAAATGTTTCTAATGGTAAATTATTGTGGTTTAGTTGCTAGTTTGTACTGAGAGTTGACCTCTCCCTGTGCAGTTTTTTGTTCTAAACTGGTATAAATAATTGCTGTAAGTGTGTCTCCCTTCTACATTGTAATGATTGCTTAAGCCTACATTATAAATAAAGAACTGCTGAAAAACTTCTGTATTTTGGTTCTTAAAGCCTTTCTGCTTCCAGACCATTGGATAACAATGGTGCCCTTCCTCAGACTTCTCCAGATCACGCAGGTTCCATCTGCATGTAATAGAAGCAACAG
Organism: Pachyramphus minor; assembly: GCA_013397135.1. Taxonomy (NCBI): domain Eukaryota; kingdom Metazoa; phylum Chordata; class Aves; order Passeriformes; family Tyrannidae; genus Pachyramphus; species Pachyramphus minor. Next base: position 201,185 of record VYXB01004486.1, on the reverse strand, counting down.
AAAATTAAAAAATAAGTAAATAAAATTGTGTTTTACTGATGTGCACTGGCAGAGTAGTAGCAGAACAGAAGTGCAGTGCTAACAATGAAAATTCCAATGAAGTAGAAACTGATGACATTTCTCTTCATCCCCCTGTCTTACCTGGCCAGGAAGCACAGATAACTTGGCATGCTTGGGCGTCCACTTCAGAGCTGGACCTCGATTCCTTATGCCAGGGGAGGAAAATTGCTACCTGTGCTACAGCCAGAATTCATCAGACACACCACCAGCACCATCTCCCACTGGCCCCCAAGTGACCAAAGACACATTTTTGCTCACCTTTCTCAGCCACAAAGGCAGTGGGGGAGGACGCTGCTCCCTCTTGCAGCTGCCACGCAGTGGCCCTTGCCACTATGACAGGTTTGTTTTTGTCTAAAGGTTTCCATTTGTCACTGCGTTGGGTTTGCACAGACAGGTTTTGGTAGCAGGGGTCTACAGGATTGGCTTCTCTGAGGAGTTGCCACAAGCTTCCCCTGTGTCTGACAGAGGCAATGCTGGCCAGACCCACTGCTGGCCAAGGCTGAGCCCATCAGTGACAGTGGTAGTGCCTCTGTGATAACAGATTTAAGAAGGGGAAAAAGTTGCTGTGTCACAGCAACAGCAGCTATAGAGAGGGGAGTATGTGAGAGAAACAGCCCTGCAGAGAGAAACAGCCCTGCAGACACCCAGGTCAGCGAGGAAGGATGGGGAGGAGGTGCTCCAGGTGGCACAGTGGAGATTCCCCTGCAGCCTGTGGTGCAGCCCACGGTGGAGCAGGTGGATGCTCAAAGGAGGCTGTGTCAGATTAGGCAACCCAAATCTCCTCTTCTAGCCCTAAAAATGGGAAAACAGCTGAAGAGCAGGTTTTCATATAAGCTTTCACTCTGTGGTGTATCCCATCTGTTCCCTCACAGGGTGGTAAGTGAAAGTGTTACCAAAACTTCCTGTGTCTTGTACGGATGCTTTGGGAACGTGGCCAGAAGCAAACAGCTTTTTGTCCCTAGTTCACTGTCGTGCAGGCCCATGAATGAGCACATGAGAGCCATAGTCCTCAGCAGCCCATGAGTGTTAACTCGGTACAGCTCAGTGGTTTTCTGGGATTCAGTTTATAGGGGGATCACCTTGCTTCTGGTGCTCCATGGTGCTGTTACTCATGCAGGAAAGCATAACATTGTAAAGAAGGTTTATGTGTTGTGAGACTTGATACCCAAGTGAAAAATGTAGCAAAGAGCCTAAAGAGGTGGGGAGGGCAAGATGTCTTTATCCCAAATCAAGGTCAGAAATACCCTCATTCCAGGAGCACCCAAAGCACATGTCTGCTGCTGTCAGCCTCCTGAAACTCCAGCTTTAACACTTTGCCTGTATTTACTACAACACTCCAAGTTATGGAACTGATATGAACTGTTTATTAATTTTCATCCACACCCACAGACCACCCTCCCTCCCACCTTATCCACAGTGGGAGACAGTCTCTTGCCCCAGTTATTCTCACTTGCTTATCTTTTGATCAAGTCCCTTACTAAATCTGCCTCTCCCACCCCTTTAAGCTTACATTCCTTCTCTGGGAACATGAGTTTCACGCGGCCAATTTTTTCAGCCTTAGCTGAAAGTTGCAAGAGAACTTGCTCTGGTGTCAGTGCCCCACCAGGATTTCTCCACATGCTGGCCAGTGTTCAAGGACATTTCAGGTGCGTGGCCCGCGTGGAACAGTCACTGCACAAGCTGGTAGTGAAGTGTGAGTGTGCTTGAGAAGAGCAGTGTGCAGGAAAAACACTTTCTCTGTTACTTTTATTTGGCTTTATTCTGTATTACTTAGAGAAGCACATGGTCACTGACATGTGACCTGCTTACAGCAGACAGACCCTGTGTGCCTTTACATGGGTATTTCGCGGGGCCGTGTCACGTACTGCCACCACAGCGGGGGCAGGTGCCCTTCCTTCCGAGCTGGAGGCAAAGCTTCAGTTTTTGGACCATCCGCTGGGGTTTCTTCTTCCAGCTGCTTAACCTGTAAGAAAAGAGAGAAACTTGCTTCAGCACATTAACACACATTCCCATAAGGTGGCTCTCAGTGCCCAGGCAGTGAGCAAAACCAGCTCCCCATTTCCACAGGGAAGAACCAGCAGCAAAGCCTCTGGCTGACAGACAGGGTTCAGGTTTCCTAACATTCACTTCCACTGCAGGCTTGTACTACCTTATTAAGAAGGAATTTCTAGGAGAAAGAAGTGATTTACAGGAGAAATTTTACTTAGAAGCTCATTGTTTCCATGTAACTCATGTTAGTTTAGTATGGCCAGAAATTATTCCCGATTCCCAAGCGATGACTGCTGTGGCAAGTCACATTCCAAGGTGCAAACAGAAAGTGTCAGAGCTCCACAGCAGCAGAGGAGGAATTCTCTGGTCATTAATCTCCTCTCATCCCACTTTGGAGTTTGTTTGGTTTTTGGGGGTTGTTTTTGTTTTGCTTTCCATAAAACTTCTACAACAGCCCTCACTAACTGAAACACAGCTGCAGGTTCAGCTTTAACTTTGAATTCCCCTCACAGCCATTCCGAAGCTCTGAGATCTCTCCATAGGTACTTTAGGTCAAGTCAGTGTTTCACACTGGCAGGTTCCAGTACAGCAGAGCCTAACTGAGACTGCAGGAGGCATTCAATAATTTTTCCAAGAACCCATACACAAAGTACTTGTGTGCTAAAGAGACTTTACTTTGCATAGAACAAGCTCTGACCTCTTTTTCCCAGCTCTCCCGCTGCAGCTTCTTCCATTGCTCTCGTTTGGCAAAGTAATCAGGATACATTGCCTTCTCAGAAGGATGCCAGAAGTCCAAGCACCATTCAGGAACCTGTTAAAGAAAAATNAATCACATCTAGTACACACATACAGAAGAGGGAAATGCAATCACTGAAGTCAATATTCCTGGGTTTTTATCCATTTTGAAGTACTACATAAAACCACCATTTAAGAGCTGCCTGTCTACTACAAGTCTCAAGGCACAGGCAGAGGTCAGTCAGGACTCACAGGAAGACTCACAGCATCCCAAAACAAATCCCAGGTAATCTCAGTTTACTCTGAAGTTCTCCAAATAATTCCTTCTGGTGGAAGAGAAGATCACATTTCTCCCCTTACTTGTCCCAAAGGCAACAGCTTGGAGAGATCCTTCTCTCCAACTACTGATTTATTTTACTTAAGAAAGACACAATATTACAGTTCATTTCTGGTCATCTACAACTACTAAAAAACAGGCAGTTTATTAGACCTTTAAAATCTTGATAATGGTCTGACTTCAATGGTGTTCACAGAACAAAAAAAAAGCAAAATTCAAAATTCTGCTGCAGGATATCACTAAATGTTTACATTTTAAAGACAGGAATGTTGATTAAGAAAAAACAACCCCAAAATCTCACCAAAGCCCAAGTTCTTTAAAAAAAAGTAAATTTAGAACACTTTAAGTTTCCTGCTGTAATTCGCATCACTGAGTAAACCTTTGAGTGAACAGAAATAGCAGACCTGCTGTTGTAAAAAAATATCCACATACATCAAACTACAATTAAAAGTATCAAACAGCCCGAGATCTAAAAATTACATTTTGTAGCAGCACCTACGATGGACAGTCACTGATATATCAGATATAACCAGCTCAGTCCTTGTGATGCCATTTTGTTAACAGACAACTTTAGCACAGCAAACAGGGCAAAGAAAAGAGCATAATCCAGGGGTTTTTTCTGTACGAAGACTAATCGTGACCATTTAATGCTCAACGGACCTTTTTCTGTCCAGATGCTCTCTCACTGTTATCTTCACTACTGCTAAGGCCCTTGACCTTGGCATAAGCTTAAGTCCTTCTCTTCCTTTTCACTCATACATTCTTTCTACTGCCTCTGATAAATCTACATCCTATTTTTCCTTTCATGTGGCTTCTTATGCATAAAGATCTAATCAGATCCAGTCTTGTGCCACCACTTTTTTTCCAATTCAGGTTACTATTAACTTCTCGTAAAGCATTAAAAAGCCGATGCCAAGAAAGCAAAAGCCCCATGTTTTGCTATGAAACCTGTGTCTTTGCTCCTAAACAGAACAACCTAGATGGTCAGAGCCTGTGAAAGCGCTTTAGAGCCTAAAAATAAGGTTTCTATTTTCAGGCACAGCTCCTGTCACACAGTGGCGCACAAACACTGCAGCATATCAGGGGAAATGATTAACTTGTGCCGTTACTGAAAACGCTGGAAGAACGATGGGACTGACTGAAGGGAAGTCCCCCCACAGCCAAGGTGACACCTGAGCAGACCAGAGAGAAGAAACCAGGGCTGGCTGTTCTCAGATGGCAGCACAGCCTCCTCCGCCTTGTTCCCTCCCACAGCTCAGCTCCAGCCCCTTTCCCTGTGCCTGCCTGACCCACCGCGGGGCAGATTCCACTGGCAAAAACGGCAGACTATTATCCCAGGAAAAAAAACCAAACCAACACACAATCAGCGGTGTTCGGACAGATCAGCAAACTCCACCTTCAAGGATGAGAAAACCAGGATAGCTCCTCCCACACAACCAGCTGAACCAAGCTGCGGCCTTATGGCTGCTTACGTTATATTCGCTAAAAGAAGAGCAAAGCAAGCGCAGCAATTCACACATTCCAGGCCACCTTACCTTGTAGCACTCGTATCTCTCGTAGGAAGTGCCCCCGGGGGAGTCGGGGAAGACGTAGGGCTGCGGGTGCTGGTTGGCCCAGAACTCCTCCTCGCCCGCCCTCAGCAGCTCGGTGGCTTTCACCATGTCCTTCACATCCTTGTTCTTATCGAAGCGCTCCCTCAGGAGGCAGGCGAAGTAGCGGTACTTGTCCCTGCGGACAGAGGTCACGCACAGTGAGGAGGAAAACACCCCCACACACCCCCCGGGCCCAGCCAAGGGCGGGGCTGAGCGGCCCCGCTCGGCGGGCGGGCGGGCGGACCTCCCTCCCCGCGCCCCTTGCCCTCACCGGTAGATGCACCAGGACTCGAGGTGCCGCAGGGATTTCTTGTACAGCCGCAGCACCTTCTGCTGGTGTGTCAGGTACGCGGCCATGGCGGACCCTCAGCACCGCCTTCCCCTCCGCGCGGGGGATGCCGGGAGGGCGGTGCGGCCCCGCCCGCGCTGCCGCCGGAGCCGNTTTGTTCCCGTGTCCCCGACCCAGGACCCTCCCGCTCCTCGTCCGGTGCCGGGCTGAGGCGGCCGCCGCCCCGCTCCGTGAGGGGCCGCGCGCAGCGGGAGAGGGCTTGGGATGCGCGGTGCCAAGGCTTGTCCCAGCCCCGCATCCAGGGCTCGTTCCAGTCCCCCATCCAGGATTTGTCACCTCCACCCCCCGCCCCGCCTCCCCGGCCCGTCCCAGCCCCGCATCCAGGGTTCGTCCCAGCCCCGCATCCAGGGTTCGTCCCAGCCCCGCATCCAGGGTTCGGCACCTCCACCCCCCCAGCCCTTCATCCAGGGCTTGTCACCTCCTGCGGTCCCTCTTGGTGTCCCGGGCCGGGATGCGGCGGCCTTGGAGCCCCCCGGAAGCGTTTGGGAAGGTTTGTGCCGTGTCTGGGCACTGGGGCTGCTGTTTCTCTGTTAGCCCCAAATTTGGGGGGTTCGCCCGCCCCTCGTCGCCTGTCCCGCATTGGCGCATTAGTCGTGGTTATTTCGGATTGTGTGGAACTGGCTTGGATGAAAATGTTAACGTTCTTAGGAAATTCGACAGGAAACATGTAAATAACTTGAAGTGGTTAGTTCATACTGAAGTTCTATGCGTGGCTGAGCAGCCTAATATTTCCCTGGAAAATTTCCCTTCCCGCTAGAATGCCCGCTGGGAATGTGGGCTCTGGCAGCTGCAGGGGTGGCTGTTCCTGGAGCCGGTGCTTTAGTCCTTGGCTGAGGGGCTGCAACGCAGGGAAAGCCGTGGGAGCTGAGTAAGGAGGGCTGGGGCAGCTCCATCAGTACCTGCATTGCAGGTGTCCTGTCCGGATCCTGTCAGTGCTGCCGGGAGGGACGGCTCTGGGACGGCAGCAGGAGGGAGAACAGGCAGCTCGTAGGAGGCGTTCTGCAGCTCCTGCTCCCGCCCACGTGAATGTTGTATGGGACATGCTGCATTTTCCCTTCCTTCTTACTGCTTGCTTGCATAAATTTGTATTTTCAGATTTATTTGCAATGAACAGTACGTGGGTGTTTGCTTTGGTGATTATGAGGGTGTGTCCAATACACCCATAGAAGTTGGAGTTGCACAGAGGCCAAAATGTAATTTTTCTGTCGCTTCTTGTAAAACATAAGTTCTCATGTTATGCAAGTAAACTTAAGCTTAAGCTTTATGTGACCTGTCAATCAGGGACCATCAAGAGATGGTTTCCCTTGTCTTTTCTAATTGACTAATACTCAGAGTAAAATGCAGAGCCACTAAAACTTCTAATTTCTATCTTTGTTTTTCCATAGATATTGGTATTAACCTGACAGATCCTATGTTCAGAGGAATCTACAGGGGAACACAAAAACATCAAGGTCAATGTTTTCTTTGTATCTGCTGAAAGACAGGAATCCTCTTGCTAAAATAATAACCTCTTACATGTCAGAATGTGAGGTTAGGGTTTCTTTTTTCTCCTCAAGAACTGGATGCTTATTTACTGAGGCTTGAAGAAGTGTGACAAAACAGGTTAGATGTCCTAAGCAAAATACATTCTCTTAATTGCTGTTAAGCTGTCGTGCAGGTAACTCTGCTTCTGGAGCAAAAGGGACAATTGCTGATCTATTTACGTTAGCATTGCATGGAAAAACTGATGTGGGAATTATGAACAATAGCCTATCAAAGTATTACATTGCTGAATCATAGTTAGTAATTATAATGTGGGGGTTTTCTGCTCTCATGGCCTTTAGATATAGATGTAAAAACAGAGTCTCCTAAAGTATGTGGAAAAACTTCCATTGACTTCTTGGATTTAAATTGGATCTGCAGTTACTGTGTTTTGTTATCGTCTTCTAAAGATTAATCAAATATGTTTTAAAGATTTAATGTTAGGAATTCTGACGGCATGAAAGTAGTTAAATTATGTTGTAAAACCTTAAGTTCAACTTACGTAATTTTTATGAATTCTTGCAGATGACCTCTTGGATGTGATAGAGAGAGCAATCAAAGTTGGCATTAAAAAGGTAATTTCTTCTAATAAAATTGCTTTAATATTTTAAACTGTTTTCTAATATTTGATTTTTTGGTACTCTCCTACTAAAACAAATGTTTTTGGGATTTGCAATGAAAAATGCAGTGGGGTGTCGGCCTCTTCTCTCAGGCAGCCAGTGAGAGGACAAGGNAATAGGCTGCCCAGGGAAGTAGTGGAGTCACCATCCCTGGAGGTGTTCAGGAAAGGACTGGATGTGGCACTTAGTGCTATGGTTTAGTTGACAAGGTGGTGATCAGACAAAGGTTGGACTCAATGATCTTGGAGGTCTTTTCCAACCTTAATTATTCTGTGATTCTTAATCAACAGTTACTGCTGTAGATCAAAACTCACAAACTCTTCTGATTGAGATCCTTCAGATATTTCTGTTTATAAACGAAATTGGTAACTGCAGAAGAGCTGGGAGTGCCCATAAACTCTTACAGTTGAGACATGTGAACCTCTGCTGGTAAATACTGGCTTACATGTATTAAAGCAGCATCATTATGAAAGGGTTTGTAACTCTTAACTTGAAATTGGTGTTTTCAGTTACTCTTTTGGTTACAATAGTCCAGCCTGCCCCTCTCTCTCTCTCTAAACTAATTGTTGTCAAAAATATGAATTAACATAGAATACAATGCATACTGTCACAAACTGTACTACTGCACTAATAATGCTGCTGCATTAGAAATAAAGAAATAAACACTCTTCCAGAAGAGGAACAAGCCTCTTTGGAGTTTGTTGAAAAACTCTCATATGAAAAGAGTGGGAAATGAACTGGAAGACAAAAAAAGAAAATTCCAGTGATTGAAAAATTACCCCACTGCAGCAAATACAGAATCCAGGTTGCTTTTGTATGTGTTGTGTAAGTGCTGTTTAATCTTCATACCACTCTCTGAAAATAAATGGCAGTTTTCCTATTTTGTGATCAAAAATAGATTAGCTGCATAACTTTTTCAAGAGGCACAGTGGATTCAAAAATGGAATTCAGAAGTTCTCTGTCCTTAGCTGTTTTCAGTCCTCATACTGGCCTGTACCGTGTCCAAGGCCTGTTCCATCACGGATTGTTCCTACTTGCCTAGTAGCTTGTTCTGTTTATTGGAAAGTACTTTTATTTTTCCATATAGCTGCTGATTTATGGTAAATTTTTTTGTGAAGTTTTGCCCTGTGTTGTATATACACTGAGTCATTTTCAGCTTAACCTTTCTCTGGTGATAGTGTTGGGATGTGTCCATCAGTCATGGAGCATCCTGCAGGAATGTCTGACCTGGTGCTCACTGAGTCTGGTGTACAGCATGGGTAGAGATAAGAGTTGTCCAAAAGCAATGTAGTCATGATTTATTAGAACTTGGGGCAAAATATTCTGCAAGTGGTACTTCAAAAAAGCACTGTGAGCAACAATTCTGGTGTGATAACTTTGAGCTTAAGGTAAAAATAAAAGATCAGAGGCGGAAATTCTTAAAATTGTAATCCTAACTCTGATACAGGCTTGTTTTTTGGTTTAATTACTTACTTACTCATGTCTTGTTCTGGGTGTCTGCAAGTCATTATTTTCCCCACCTGCAAGACAGAATGTTTCTGAATATCATTTCTTGAATGCAAGTGTAGTTTCTTGAGTCATTGTCTAATGAAGGTAATATTGCTGCAGATATAAGTATTTTATTCATTTAATGGTTTAAATGCTCAGCATAGAAGATACTTGATTTGGAAAAAAAAAAAATCAGATTTTTATACCTAGTGTATTTACTAGCTCCTGAAGGCCATTGAGTTTTGTTGCTGATTTATGAAATCTTGTTATATATATTAGTAATTGTCTTCTGATGTTCTCTGTCAAGATTCTTCATGCATCTGAGTGTTTTCTTAAACATTCTGTTTGATGTTCAAAGAACATACACACTGACAGTACTTTTCTTCTTTTAAGTTTTTGATTACAGGTGGGAGTCTAGAAGATAGTAAAGATGCATTGCAGCTGGCACAGACAAATGGTATTTTCACATTAAACTTGTGTTATCAGTTAAAACTATAACCTTCTCTCAGAATTAAGTGTTCAAAAGGATCTGTCCCAGAGGTGTTTACAGAATCTCAGATTAAAATTAGAAATTATGTTTCAGAATGGGATGAATGCATTGTGTATGAGTTTCTGTGTGTTGCCCTTTAGATCCCTGATGTTGGAAGAAATAATTCTTCTCTGCAATTTCTATTTCTAGATAAAAATAGAAATTATAAGAAATTCCTGGAATAAAAAAAATTTATACAAGTCTCTGTTCTAGAAATAAGCTAGAATGCTTATATGGTGTGAAATACGTGGATTTTGTTGTCTTTTTTTGGTTTTTACTTCCCAGTCTGTCGTGATCAGCTTGATCAAGAGAGGTATCTTTTTTTTTTATGGATCTTCTAGCTTTTCCTTTCTTGCTGTGGAAGGGAATATGTCTCTTCCTTAGGCAAATTTCATGCCACTAATGACTTAAATATGTGTTTGAACTAAAGCACATGTTAAAGTGCTGTTTACTAACAGAAACATAAAATAATTTTGGTTTGAATGAACCTGAGGAGTTAATCTGGTCCGACCCAGTCTCCCTCCCCACTTCCATCAAAGCAGGACTGCCTTTAATACTAGGGCAAGTTGCTTAGGGCCTTACCTGGTTTTAACTTTCCCTCATGATTTTCCATTGTCCATAAAGGCACTCAGCAGAAATGTTAGTTTTGGCAGGGTAGTCTGGATTAGATACGTGGGAAATCAGGCAGATGTGACTTGGGAAATTCTGTAACAGGTTCTGTAGGGGCACATGAGGGAAATCACACACTCTCTGCAGATCCTAGAGCTGGGATAACCTGGTGCCTGTTGAATGAGATGTGTTTCTATACGATCTCAAGAGGTCTCTTCCAGCCTCAACAATTGTGTGATTTGCTGGGGGCTCCTCCACCCCAGCAGTTCAGCTTTAAATTGCAGTTTTGGAGTACACTAAGCAATGTATACTAAAAAGACACACCCACACACACCCACTGGAGACACTGCCTGACATTTTTAAAGTAGAAAATATGTGTCTCATAAAAATTATTGTCAAGATAAAGATGTTCAAAGGGAGTTTTTAACTGTGAGCAATAAACCCCCCCTCCAGATGCAGATATTGTCTATACTTTAGATGAATTTTTTTTTTTTTATTAAAACCTCCTAATATTCTCTTGCTTTAGACATGTTTTACAGTACAGTTGGCTGTCATCCTACCCGCTGTGGAGAATTTGAGCAGAGTAGCCCTGAACAGTATTTATCTGAATTAAAAAATCTGATTGAAAAGAATAAGACCAAGGTAGTAGCAGTTGAAGAATGTGGCTTAGGTAAGTACTAAGTTCTCTTAGTACTTCAATATTTGTTTTCCTAAACATATACTAAAAAAATACTAAAATACTAAATGTTTTTTTTTGTTGTTTCTGTTCATAGATTTTGATAGATTAGAATTTTGCCCAAAGGACATCCAACTCAAGTAAGAAACTTTTGATGATTATGAATTGACTTGTAGCAATTTACAGGAGTGTTTTCTATCTTGTGTTCAACCATGTAATGTTTTGTCAGGTACAGACCCTACAATTTGCAGGATTGGGCCCAGGGTTTTTTTGCCAGAAATGGAATTTTAAAGAAACATGCCTACATTCCTGTAGTGCTGTGTGCTCAATTTTTCTACCTGCCTGGTCTTAGCATGTCATCTTCTGTAAAACAGCAGAAATTATGAATTTCTGGGTGTGTCAGATGTTTATTCTTGCTAATAATTAGGAAGTTGAAGAGACTTATGGGAAAAATAATAAATGTAGCATGTGAAAGAATTAGGTTGTTGAATGAAAGGCATGGGGAAGGGAACAGAACTGTCAAAAAAGGTAAGTCAGCAGTGGGGAGAAATGAGCTTTTAGTAAGGGAGGTGTTAGCTGGGAGCAGATAAGTGAAAGATGATGATAAAGGTGATCTCAGGAGGTGGAGAGATCTGTGCTTTGAAGTAACACATGTGGCATAGATACTGAACGGAAAGAAAAAGGCCCCTAAAATTAGCCTGCATTCTTGTATCTAGAACTACTGTCTATAGAGGGAACTCTCTGAAAGATACAGGTGATAAATTCAAATAATCACCTGTAATTATTAGTATAATTATTATTGTAAATTCAAATAGTCAATAAGTGATTAATGAATTGCACGTGCATGTTACTGTTCTGACTAAATAAGTCACTGGGGGGCAGTGGTTGGTTGTGTTTTCTTCTAATTGCTACATGTTAGCAGGAGGTGGAGTTAATTTCTTCATAATGCTACAGTGAAATACTCAGCAAAGGGGACAGGATTTTTTTTCCTGGTAGAATTCAGTCTACAGGAAGCTCAGCAAAGCACACCTTGGAACATAACCTGTTTCTTTTCTTTGACAAACAAAAACACTGATGGAGTATCCGATTTTAAGATCCTTACTGCCTTGATGTTATTGGGAGAAAAAAAATGTATCAGTAGACTGCAGCTGAAGACTGGTAGTAACTTCTAACTGGGTGCACTGAAACAGAATTTTGAGGAAAGAGGTGACAGGCTTTTGATACTTAATCATTATTTTTCTAGTTAATTACACTGTGTTTTCTTGTGGATAATTTTCACCTGTAAAAAATGAACGTTATTTTCAATCCTTTTTCTTGGATTTAAAAGCTAATAAATGTGATAATCTAATAAAGATGAAAATCCTTTGTTGTAGCATTCCTAAGAACCTTTTATTCTCAGAATTTTTCTCCATTCTCAAAACTTTTCCAGAAGCATCATAGAATCAGCATCTGTTGAATGACAATCTGTTTGCCCAAGGGAAAAGATTGTTCCTTAAGCACTGGAATTAGTTGGGTTTAGTTTCTTACTGAATTATTTTGTTATCATTCTGTTCACTGTATCTGGTTTCTTCATGCTTCTTCCAGGGTTTGGGGTTTTTAAATTTTTATTTTATTATAATTTTTTCTCTTCAGTAACTTCACCTCCCCTTTCTCTTTGATAGGCCAAGGAGCAACATGTGTTGGGCTTCCATGTTGTTAGGAACTTTAGAAGCTTGAGTGGTCTTTTCATTTGTAGGGGCACTAAAGTTTGTACTTTCAAGGCCATTACCCTTCTCAAAATTAGATTGAAATAGGGCAGTTAGGTTACTTAGGGTAACTTAGGGTTACTTGCAGCTCAGTCTCTAAAACCTCTTTCCCTTATGAAACAAGTATTTTGTTAAAAAAAAAACAAAACAAAACACAACAGAAATCAAGCAATTTAACCACAAGAGCAATCATGAGTTACAATTAATTTATATTTAGTCAAACAAGCTAAACTAAGCACACTGTCTAGACAAAGATTGAAAGTAGGTGTAATTCTTATTCTCATGCCAGTTTTCAAGGTTACAGCTGATTTCTCTTTCACCTGTTTTATCTCAAAAATTGGCACTGATTAACAAGGAAGGTAACTTTGATCTGAGAAATATCAACCTGCAATATACAAAAAATAGTGAGACTGGCAAAAAATGAAATGAACAGTTGCACATTTTTGTTTGTTTGGGGTTTCTTCAGGAAAATGGTAAATCAGACTGGTGGTTTGCTGCCACTTTCTCCTGATTGATACGTGACTCATACACAGCAGTATGTGGTCACTGAAGTTTTCCTTTGAAATGTGGCTGATAACTGAAAATGGGAATTCCCCAGTGCCCTGAACTGTTTTTAGCAGCAACACCTGAAGAAATCCAGTGTGTGCACGGAGCCCCAGGCTGCTGGGACGGGCAGTGTTGTTCTCCCGCCTCGTCCAAATAACACCCTCTTTCAAATCACATGTGGACACTGAGTCAAACCTGGGCACTGTTGGCCTTGTGCCAGGCCTCAGTTCCTCTACTGTGTTTCCTGAGCACTGGTGATTTGCATGCCTGGTGGCAGCAGAAACGTTCCATGGTAATGCTCACAGAGCAGAACTCGCTGCAAATGACAAGCACAGGTTAGTTCAGTGCTAATTAATTTCCTTTGGAAACTGCATTGGGGAACTTGGCTACCTGGTTACCTTTCCCCTGCCCACATTTTGGTGTCTCTTGGGAGAGTGGGGCCTCACTGTTCCCTCTCCTTCAAGGGCAACTCTAAGAGTAGAAGGTAGGAGAAGGATAAAAAGGAGTGAAAAGGAAAGTATGCAGGCACACAAAGGAGAGGAGGGAAAAAGGTGAAGACAATAGGTAGAATGGGGCAGAAGTGTGATGTCTAATACTGGTATTTGTTTCTCCCCAAGAGAGGAAGGGCTGCCCTCTCTGGATTGTCACTTCCAGGTCAGCAGCTGTGGTGCAGCTTTGGCCATTTGAGGCTATAGAAACAGGGATCCCTCACTCACCCTCACTGCTGTTTTAAGTCCTTCTGGAGATAGTGGTCTCCATGTCATCCACACTCTCCCATTCCTGACATTTCAAAATTTTGTGGAAAGAACAGTCAGTTCCTCTTTAATTGACAATAAATAAATAAACCCAAACTCCAGCACCCACATTACACAAGAGCACATGCTCAGCATATCCATACACTGTGCATCCTGCAGTACTGATGCTCTTGGCCACTGACCTGTCTTCCAGCACAGACCACTGCTGCAGCAATATACCATGGGAAAGAGTTTCTTTTAAATCCTTGTACAAGTAGGAGTTTTTCAATGGCAAATCCATTAATTCTCTGTTAAGTTCTGGAGGACAGAAGCTGGAAAAAACTTTTACTGACTTTATTTGCTCTTACACAGAGTTTCTTTTTAAAGGTGATTTTTGTTTTGCAGGTATTTTGAAAAACAGTTTGACTTGTCAGAACAGATGCATCTGCCCATGTTTCTTCACTGTAGAAACTCACATTCTGAATTTTTAGGTGGGTTTTGTTTGAGAATTTCATATTCAGAGCAGATTCTGAATATGAAAATGTTTCACCTTCGTCTGTTATAAAGCTGTCTTACTTTTTTATTTGTTTCATAGAGATAATGAGAAGAAACCGAGATAGATTTGTAGGAGGGGTGGTAAGTATGGACTTCAGTGTAGCATTCATTTTTACAAGCATGTGTGTGAATATGGTTGCCTAATACGCAATTTCTTGTTTGTCATGGAATCTGTGGGGGCTTCCTGTTACATGATTTAAGTTATTATTAATCAGTAAGTTTTCCAGTCCCTTCTAGTATTTTTATTTCCATTGCTTATTTGACAGGATTTTTTGCAAGGTAAGAAGATAGGCTGAGAAAAACTCTGCAGCTGACGTGAGCAGTTTTTCTTGGCCTGTCAGAAGGACAGTTTAAGCACCTTATAATTGACATTGGCCTTTTCCCAATTCGTCAGTGTCTGTAACTGCAATGCATTCAGACCACAGATAATTTAGATGCATGTTCCCAGTGGAGGCCATAACCTCAAACATTTGCTTCTGACGTTAGATATCGCTTTTAAATTAGATCCAGATGTAACTTTTCATTACTTTATGTCTTTAGATATTCAGATCATGTTTTTTAATTGAAAACAGGAATTTTAATTCAACAACAGGAAAAGCTTTGGGTGAAATGGTTAAGGAAGTCCAGCAGTGCTCTTTCAGGTTTCCATTATGGCTGGATTTTCCAAAAGTAATAAATGCTTGAATTATTCTATGCTAACATCAGACCACACCTCCTATGAGAATATCTCAGTCCCTAGGTTTACCCTTTGTTACCACAAAACCCTTGCCCATGCTCAGTGCTTTGCATGTTCCACTCTTACATAATGCTGTAAAGTCTCTCCTTCCTTCCTTTCTTCTTTCTGCACAGCCTGTAACCAGGGGAGAAATGAGCAGGAATCCTCTGCAACTGCCCGTCAGAGTCAGAGCACAGGGAAGCAGAGCAAACAGGCTGAGAAGCTGCAGTTCCCAGATGCATTAAACTGTGACCCTCCACTTGCCTCTCCAGGCCCTGGAATGACCAAACAGACTTTCTCTCTAGTTCCAGTGGACTAAAATCTGTGGAGAACAAAATGCTGCTCTTATGGTGTCCCTGACAGTGCCCTGTAGGGAATAGTGAGGAAAGAGTGTGAAAATTCAGCATGCACAGGATTATTTCTTGAGTATGATCTCCCAGCTATCAGCCTACAGGAAGGTCCTGGGCCAAAACACCATCTCTGGATAGGCCTTTTCTGCCCGTATTTATCACCAGTACAGCATGTAACCACTTTTAGGGCAGTATTCCAGTGACTTCAGCCTGAACTTTGCCCAAATTCAGAATCAACTGAGCCATGTCCTGTCTTTATGTTTGTATTGATGTGTAATGCATACTGTCAAAGGTATCTGATGCACATAAAAACTAATACATACTTCTAAATTATTGGGGTTTTAATATAACTGCATTTATACTTGTATGTATCTGTGCATGTATATTTTTATATGTTCTAGGTACATTCTTTTGATGGCACAAAGGAACAAGCAGCAGCTCTGATAGATTTGGATCTTTATATTGGAATAAATGGCTGGTAAGTTCTTTACAAGAAATACAACTGTTCAAAAATGGCAGCTGTAGTGAACTCATTGCTTTCTTTTAAACAATGAGGTCAGGCTTTCAAAGCTCACTAGACTCTTAATCATCTGACAGATTTAGAATTACTCTCATCAGCCTGTTAGCCATCAAGAGTTCTTCCCTTGCAGCTCAGTGAGCTAATCTAATGTTAGGTCCACTCTACTGACCACCAGGTCAGTCTTTGTTTGTAAATTAATAAGGTTGTTGAACGTGTAAGGAGTCCTTCTGAGGAGTCTTTAAAAAGTAGCCTGATTTTAAGCTGCCGTGTCAAACTGAGGAGAAATGCAAATGTAACCTGAGCACTGCATCTCCTGATTACGCAGCCGGAATTCTCAGCAGTCACCCGGCCCAGAGCCAGCCAGCACCACTTGGTGAGGCGCAGGGGCTGTCACCAGGCCAGGAAGGGCACCCAGGCAGAGGTTCAGCAGCTTACTGGGGTGAGGTGGCTTCTCCCAGTAACTCAAACTCAAAATTTGCTGTTTTCTGCCAAGTTTGAATTTACAGGCAGCATTGTGAAAAACAAAGCAAATATTACTCATTAACAAAATTATTTCGGAAGCTGCCTTTGCTCCATAACATTTCAACAGACAAAGTAATTACTTTTATATATATTTTATTTTTTTTTAACCTGTTTATTTTCTAGTTCACTGAAAACAGAAGCTAACTTGGAAACACTGAAATCAATTCCTAGTGAGCGATTAATGATAGAAACTGGTAAGATTTTGTATCTTGTTCAGTTCATGACTTCATCACTACTGGGCAGTGAGATGTGCTGGTGTAGCAACGATGAAGCAGAATCGAGACCTAAGGAGTTCAAGAGTAGGAAAAGGACTGGCTGTTTCTCCACTTGGGAAAGCAGTTTACAGGCTCCAGGAATACTCCTTTTCAGGTTTCTGCTGGAAGGAATAAGCTTCTGTGTCAGTTCCTGTCATTGCAGACAAAGATGAAAAGGACAAATTGACAAGCCCAGATTTTTAAATATACCAGAATCCTGCTTGAATATCTTTTAAAATGTAGCTTGCTGGAGATGTGCCAAGCACAGGGAAATGGCTATGAGCTTGCCACTGGCAGCAATAGCAGCATTTGGAAACAACTGCTCTTTAAATGCAATAAGTGGAAGAAAGCTTGAATTCCCCTTTCAGCCCACTGAGCAGTCATTTTAATGGACTGACTAGGGATACCATGTTTTTTTTCATGTTCATTTCAGTTACCAATAACTAGCTGTTACAAATACAGTACTTATTTTAATTTCTGAATCTGAGAAAGGAAATTCACAAACTGCCTAAATCCTTAAATTGATTTGCACATGAAGTACAGACCTGTTATACAGGAAGTTTCTGTGGAATGCAGGCAGTGTATCTCACTATCTCTATCATGTCAGAGGAAATTAGTGTTAGTGTTATATACTATGTACTGTTGCTGATTTTTTCAAATGTAAAATCCTCAAGGTAATGGTACAAAAATCCAAGGACTGTAAAGATGTTAAATTGTCCAAATCTCTTACATTTCATTTTGAATTGGAAGTCACTGCTAGAAGAAGATTGCAAAAACTTTTGTCTGTAGAAGTAGTTGATTAAACTATCTCATGCTATTCTCAAACAATTGCATACCCTTTTTTTTTTCAAATGAAACTAGATGCACCTTGGTGTGGAGTGAAAAGTACTCACGCTGGATCAAAATACATTAAAACTACATTTCCTACAAAAAAGAAATGGGAAAAAGGGCACTGCTTGAAGGACAGAAATGAACCTTGCCATATAATGTAAGTGTACTACTGTACTATTATTTAAAATACCTCAAATCTCACATGAAAAAAAAAACTAGAAAAGAATCAGTTCACTAGTAATGTAGTAAATAGAAATGAATTCCAAATGTACTGAAACTTGTGCAAGGTTTTCTTTATAGGCTGTGGAAAAAATTACGAAGTCAATTTTCTCACTTCAGCAAATCTGATGTAAAAAGCTCTCTGAAAGTGAAACCAGTATTGTTTTTATTCTTTCACTTGATACAGTAGAGAAGAGATTAAACCCTGGAAAATAACCTGACTTGAATATTCATTTCATTCAGTTGTTGTTCAGGTAATTTTTAAAACTGATCCAACCCTGAAGATCAGGGAACAGTCCCCCAGAGGTGACTGACACTGTGAAGTTCTGTTCTACTACCAGAAAAATTAAAGTATGACACATCTTAGGAAGTGTACAGAATTTTCTTTTAAGAATGATTGTTACAAAATGAAGAAAATAAGTGCAGAGAAGAGGTTGTGGCTTGGTTAACAGTATCCATCCCGTTTATTTGGCCTCCTTTTCCCGGATTCTATCAAGACCATGGCCTTTTGAAATTGCTCATTTAGTGTTTACTGCAAATAGCTGACCACATTAATCACAATTAAGCTACAGAACAGGGAAGTAAAAGCAAGTTACTTTGGCAGCTGTTTTCAGATAAGGCTGTATCTGGAATTTAAGCTTTGCCATAGACCAGTCTGTTCAGAGTGCAGCTTTAGCCTTGAAAGGCTAATGAGTTTTAGTCTGAAAAATAAAGACCATTGATAAAGACACCCACAAAATGACACTTTCTTCGAAACAGAAAGCTGTTTAATTACCTCCAAACAAGAGTCAAAAGAGCAAAGATGAATCTGTACCAGTGAGCAACCAGTGTTCAGTGTAAAGGAAGTGGCAGTTAGTGACTTTAAAGTGAAGCTATTTGCATATCTGAGCACCCTGCCCTACTGCTCTCAGCACAGGTTTTAATTCCAGGTTAATCTTGGTGACTTCTACACACATGCAGCAGTCTGAAGTACATTCAGTACTGGGTTTCAGTGTTCTAATATCAATTTTTCTTTTTTTTAGACAAATACTGGAAATAATGGCAGCAGTAAGAGAAGATGACCCGCTTGAGTTGGCCAACACTCTATATAACAACACTATTAAAGTCTTCTTTCCAAATATATAAAGTTGTTTTTCTTACATTTATTCAGCATAACTTCACTAAATATATTGCAAAAACTTAAAAATCATCATACCTGCAAATCCTAATCAATGGAAGCCAAAATGTAGTGGTTTTTGGTTTTTTTATGGTACAAGATTAAAGCTGCTTTTGAAAAGGTGGTCTGCATCTGTGCAGTTTCTCAGCCCTGTTCCCCTTTCATCAAGATTCAGGATCAAGTTCAAGGCCAGCCAAAGCCTGCAATTCCTGTTAACACCTGGATGCATCACAGGATGAGCACCAGGCTGCTGTGTTCGTGCACTGGGCACTTCAAGCTACTGCTGCAGTTCAGAGGGGTCGAGCACATCCACGGCCTGTGCTTTGCTGCTTCCCCAGAAAACTCAGCAGTGTTGCCTTTTGTTCCACATGCGCAAATGCTGTAACATTAAGTCTACCAACCTAAATTTTTTATTAATTTATATTTTAAAAACACAGCTCACTAGTTTTTCGCGATAAAGCTCTGCTAATACTGAATTTATAAGTAAAGCTGCTTTGGCTCAGGGTTTTCATTTCCTATTTGACCCGCTGAACAGTCTGTTTTCACCAGTATTTTCCATTTGCATCCAGAAGACATTGATCAGAGATTACCGGTACACAGTCTTTGGCACAGCATTATCACTACATCAATTAAAGAGTGTTTTCCCAACCATCTTAAAAATGTGAAAACATTTTATTCCATGTACAATAATGTACATAACTTTAAGGTGGTCATGAAAGAGACCAGCAAAAATTAGAGGTATATTTACAGTAGCACACACCACAGTAAACAACCACCATTCACAGACTCAACACTGAGATACTGCTGTTGTGCTTAAGTACAATAACTACAAAGTGATACTTTTATTCTGTTGAAGTCAATCTTAAACAAATACCTCACGGCGTAGTAAAGAACATCTTAATCACCAAGAGAGTTAGAGTCAACATTAAGAGTCTCATTCAAGTGCTGTGCCACACAGTCGCCGTCTTCCTCATCACTGTCAGAACTGTCATTATCTTCATTTAATTCATTTTCAGCATCAGCAGCTTCTTCTGCAACCCGTACAGGATTTTCATTTGGTGCTACAAACCCGTTGTTGTTAGAGATATTGGCATTGTCTTTGTCCTCAATATACACTTTCTGATGGCACATCGGGCACGTGTCCTGAATGTACAGCCACTTCCGAAGACAAAGTGCGTGAAAATAATGGTTGCACGGGGTAATGCGTGCGGAGGTGGTGAACTCGTGGTAGCAGATTGCACAGACATCATCTATTTCATGTAACCGGCTTCCCTTCACCTCTGGAAGTGAGTTTATTTTCTTCACAGCAGTCCGGCGATTTATAAAAGTCTTCCAGCCGTTCTTGGCTTGCAAGTAGATGTTGAAATACGCGTGTAGACACATCATGCAAGCACGAATCTTGCTTCCTGATTCAAAAACCATTGTGTAAGCTCCATTCCCAAACATGATTACTCCAAATATAAACTCAATAATATTGCCAGTTGAGCGAACATAATAGACATAATCATCAAGTTTTTCCCATAGCACATTATAGTAGCCATCAATCATAAACAATATATAAACAGTGATAGAAACTATTACTTTTAGGCAAAGCTCTACACAGAATGCTGTGACTGCAAAAAGCCAAGTATTTAGTGCATAGTGGTGCCAGAGGATGTAACTGAGCAGAACTGGAAGGATAAAAAGGCAAGCGGAGACAAACAGTACAGGAAAGTGTCTGCGAAACGACGACACGTGGGAGGCACTGAGAGACATCAGCACAGGGTCTGTCATTCCATGGATAAAATGCAGGACTGCGGTCAGCAAAAGGCACATGTTTCGACTCAGGCGAACTAATCGTTCTTCTGGTTTCAGTCCACTTAAACCAGTCTGCAGAGCCAAAATGAAAAACAAGACGGGCGCTACGAACCCAAGCCTTTTGTCATCCTCATCCGTCGATCCTATGAAGGCCAGGATACCAAGTCCCAAATAATGAGCTATTGAAGAAATGACGGCACTCATGCCCAACACAGTTAAAGTAGAGTCACACCCACTTATGATCAGGCTGCAAATCAGTTCCCAACAGTTATCCCACGATATCAAGAAGAATTTTTCTTCTGTGTTATTTTCAGCCATCTTTACAACATATGTTAATACCACAGCTTGTGCTGTAAGTCTTGTTAGCCAGAAGACACGCAGTACAGCTGGGAACCGAATCCTTTTCCATGTATCCTCCATCAATAGCTGTAATCCATAAATACGATACATGTGCCTCACCAGCAGATAAACATATCGTACCGAGTAATAGAACCATTTAATTTTGGTAACTAAAATGGCTGTGGTATTTAGTGTCAGAACTAGGCCTGAAATAAAAACTAGTACTTGCCGGACATTTAAAGGTAATTCAACAATCAAGCCAATTACAGGAATCAGTATATCCAGGATGATGAGCTGAGAGTATATGGACTGCATGTTTAGCAATGTAACATATCCAATCCCAAAGGTTAGCTGAAGGATGGAAAGTGCCATCCATAGTGAAGGTCCTTTATGTGGGAAGATCTGAATTCCGAACGTGGCGGTGTAGTAGGCACTGTAGAAGTTTATGTGCAAAGAAGCATAGTAATTCACCAACACTGAGGTCGCAGCCAGCAGAAACGCCGAGGCGATCATATAGAACTTGAAAAGTGCTCGCTGTTGTAAGACCAGAACAACACTGGATACAAAGACACCTAAAACCAGATTGAAATAATTTAGTTCTCAGCAGAAATTCAATAGCATATTTTAACCTATTAGCTTTGGAGCTACATTTATCTAATGCATCAACCCCCCCCCATTAGTCACGTGTAACTTTGCATTACCAATGGTGCCCTTTTCAGAGAACAGGCAAGAGCACGAGTTAATCTCTGCATTTAACATCTGTGCACTACAGGTGATGCAAAGCCACTGCAAGCTCTAAGCCACAGTTACTATGAAGTTCACCTGCAGTTTCAGACTACAGCAGTGACACCTCCCAGCCTTTCATCCTCAGTCTTGAAATTTAAGGGTAGACAAGTTCTAAAACCAGAAAAAACCCAACCAGGTATGGCAACACCTTCATACGCCAAGTTCATAATAAATGAGTAAAATTAAGTAAGTCCCCTAATTCACTTGAGCAAGGCACTCAACTACAGCTGTCCAAGGTGGAGTACTAAAGATAAGTAACCAAAACAGTTTAGCTAAACCCTTTAATGGAAAAATAGTGAAAAGCTGCTTTGGTTTGCAGGGGAAAGGCCTTTCATTTCCCTTCAGTTTGCTCTCATTTCTGGCAAGGCATCCTGAAACAAAAGTTGCATGGGGAAGACCTTCTGCAGTGTAGAGCTTTTGTATGAAGAATCCAGAACAGCACCAATTGCCTCTTTGCCAATGCAAACTTGTCTGTCTTGTTAGAAGTCGGATTTAGACCTTGAAATTCCTGTTTGCTAACCCCTCCCTCATACTGACCATGAACACATCTTGACCATGACTGCACCTTCCTATGAGAAATCCTATCAGAGCAACTACAGTGCCTTAGGATTACATGTCCCTGCAGTAAACTTCAGTAGCATAGTTTATGAATTTCATCACTGTGTACTACGCAGGTGAGGGCTCTGCCTTAAGAGGTGTTAAACAACACTTATCACTAGATTCACTTCCTTAAACATTTTCTTCTTCAGGAAACACTCTGCCTTTCTTTTGAATGTCTTGGTCAGCTTCCACTCTACACAACTGCTCTCTCATCCAATCCAGTTTGGTGAGACTGCAATCTCTACAACTGTATTTGATTGTAAGTTGCTTTCAATCTCTATACTAAAATTAATCAAATCACAAATAATCCTCTTTCTGCTGCAGGACAGCATCAGCCTTTGCTTACGATTGTATTTTAGATTGTTCTAAATCCACCCTAATCAAGTGTTTAAAAAATATTTTAAGCCATAGGATCTTGATCGTGGAAATAAAAACTTCCCTAAGAAGCAGCATTTGATCCCACCAGTATCAAAAAAAACAGTAACAAAGATACACCCAAAACACCCAAACAACAAAAACCCCCACAGCCTGGAGGCCTGAGAAAAAGGAAGGGGTCAACATGAATCAAGAGCAAAAGGCAGACTACAAATAAAGTCATTAATACACCTCTAACAGTACTCCTTGCCAGCAGCACTGGCTGATAGAAACACACTCTCCTTAACTAATCATTAACCTGGTAACCTTGTGAAGTGGACTGACAAAAAGGCTCCATCATTTTGCAGACAACACCTTGTACAGTAGCTCAGTTCTTCCAGGGAAAGTTGAGTATTAGTTACATGCAGAACTTTTTACAAAATAAACTTGGCAGTTTCATTGCCTTATCATACTTAACCACCACAGACACCTTTGGGAAAGCCAACACTGCTAAGTTCATAGCCTTTGCCTTTCCCCAGAAGTCAGAAAAAGCTCACAGGCCTGTACAAGGTCATTATTTATGTAACTCTGATGGTCTGAGCCAAAGGAGATGCATTTTGCACTGAGCGGGCTGCTCTGAAACACGCCTTAACAAACCCTATTTTTGTGCCTTGCAGTGGCAGTAACAGGCCTCTATTTAGATACTACAGGTCATCTTAAAACACTGACATTTCACATTCAAGTCCCTAAAAACAGTACTACAGTGACTCAATAGAGAAGCTCAACCTACTGGTTCCTCTGAAGAGGGACTAAAAAAAGGTAAAGCATTTCTCTGTTAACACTTGTGGGGAAAAGTCAAGACTCCCCAAAAGGAGCCTCAAAAGACCATAAGAGGTAACACAAATTGCAGAAGGGGAGGTGGGCACTCCTCTCCCCCATCTCCATTTACGTCACTTAGTCCATTTGGACACCAGACTTCCCCATGCCCTGCAAAGTGTTCACCAATCTTTTCCTGTTTTCCCTCTGCTAGGAAATGCTGCAGTTCCTCCTTTGATAAGGTTTGTCTCATGTTTCTGTATATATTGCTGCTCATCCTCCCTGCTCCTCTCTGTCACCTCATCCCCAACTGTCCCAGTATGGCCTCCAAACAGCACTGAACCAAACCACACCTCCCTTACTTTTAAAATAATGTCTTGCAATGAATCTCTCCCTCTCATTTTTTCCCATTAACTCCTACAATTTGGCAGTATCTTTATGGTAGCCCCACTACCTACGATTTGACTTTTGGTCACTTGCAGGGTGCAATTACCTTTACACCTCAGCATTTCAATCAAGTGGAAATGCCAGATGATTTTTCCCTATCTCCAGTCATTCTGTTTGCTCCACATCTTTCTACAGACTACAGTATTTATAGTACCCCTCCCAAAATCCACTGTCCTCCCTGAGGAGGGACTGCTGTCTGAGGTAACAGTCACTCCTGGGGGGGTGGTGGTTCTGCTGGAATTGAGATACTTAAACCCACGAAAAGATAGGAAAGGCAAACACTCTGTTGGGGACAAAGCAAGGTTAATCAAAAATACTAAAGAAAAAACACACTCCAGTTGTAGAACTTGGCTCTGTGCTGCAATGTACTTGTGTAGAAAATAAGTGATGGAAGAATCAGACCAAGGAATCCTGCCATAAAATGCAGCACCCATGCAGATCTCTATTAGAACTGTACTCCCAGAATATTCAGAGTTGTATAACATCACCCACAAAAGCCATCAATTTCCCCAGAGCTCCAATCTTACTAGCTGCAGCACAAAATGTGCATTTATCCTGTGCTAAGCAGTATTGTGGTACAGGAAAAATTTGGATCAGTCTTTCAACACCTGCAAATGGTAACTAAAAGGACAATGTCCCCACTATTTAAATACAGAATGATCCAAAATAACTATTCAGTGTCTTAATAGCAGCAAAAACCCAACCCTGCAATCCTTAAATTCAGATGAGGAAAAAATAGATACAAAAGTACTCTATTGTCTGAACCACAGGGCAGGTCTTAACATCATCTTTAAGTGGTTACATTTTAATTTTTCTTCAATTTTGGAAAGCCAAGAACCACAGACCACTTGTCTGAATGTTCAAGATAAGTTCTTCGCATAAAGCACTTCCAAAGCTTTTCTGCAGAAGGCAAAAATTACCCACTGCTCCCCACAACCCCTTCCTGAAAAGCAATCATATAACTGCAATCCTCAAAAGTGCCTTAATCTGTTAATCCCAGTATCACACACTTCAGAAAGATCATGGAATAACACATGCACCACTCTCATTTTCGTGGGTGGGGTTAATTTCAAGGCACTTCCTACACCGTCTGGATCACACCATGAAGGACTCCTAAAATTAAGTTGGTGAGGCACTGCAGTATCATTTTCTTAAAAGGAAATTATCAGTGGGAAGCTCTCTTAGCAATTCCATAAGTGTGGAACAAAGGGTCAAGGAAATGGGAAGCAGGGAGGAAGAACTGCTCCTCCCCATCCCAGAGCTGTCCCTCAGGCAAAGGAGGCGAGTCAGGGCCTCCTCACGTGAGCAGCCACTTCCCCCGGCACACTTTACCAAAGCAGAAGCTTTGGTATAATAAACATAAAAAACCAAAATGAAACACTTGCTTTGTTTTGTTCCCTCCTCCCTTTGCTCCCGTCCCACCTGCTGTCTTGCTATGGGTTATCCTTTAGTTTCTCCCCTCCACTTCTCGCTGTCACCACCACACTTCTCACCGAGCACCTTTCTTTTAAGCCTCTCTTCTCTGCTTCCTGCCCCAACAGCCGCACCATCTATTTCCTTCCTGTTTTTCGTCTACTATAAATGTCAAATAAAACATCAAATCAACCTGTCTTAGGACTGCAAAACCAAACCAAAACAAACGTGCTGTGTTTTGTGTTATCCTTTCCTCCCCGCCTCAGGACCACCAGCTCCAAGATGTGACACACAGCGCAGTGTCACCTGCACAGCAGTTCACAGAACTCCCACCCAGGCGAGGCTACATAAGAACCCCAGATAACAAGCAATACTGAAAACAGCATCACCTAGTTATTATATCCCTGATCTTCATCCTTCATCCCGGGGAAGAAAAAAAAGCTTAAAAATAACCATTGGCAGGTTTCAAGAGGCTTCTCTTTCCTTTGGGAACCAAATTCCCGGCATTTCTGAACTGCTGTTGCTAAAACAGCGATTTAACACCATATTTCAGGAAGGCATCACGCTACCCAAAGTGTTTTAAAAAAACCCAAAACCACAAGAAAACCCTATACCCAGTAATTCACGTTTTCCACCGTGGAAGGGGGAGAGGGAGTGTCACAACTTCGATCCTCCGCCAGGTCCCTGCACCGGCCCGGGGGCAGCAGGAGGTGGAAGGAGCCGACGGACGGGGTGGGGAAGTGGGCACGGAGCGGGGCAGGAGCGGGCGAGGTCACGACCCAGCCCGGGCGGCCGAGCAGGGGCTCGGGGGTGGCAGGAAGGGGACAGAGAAGGGGAGAGACAGGCCAGGAGAGCCGGGAGCAGGCGGGGGCTGAGGGCCGGGGAGCCGTGGCCGTGCCGGGGCTGAGCGGGGCCGGTCCGTGCCTCGGGAGGGGAGGAAGGGCAGGTGTCTCACCCAGCAGCCGCAGCAGCGCGCCCAGCAGCGCGGCGCTCACGGAGCCGCCCGGCAGCGGGGCCGAGTTGAAGATGGCGTCGATGAGGAACAGGCTCGGCACCCGCAGCGCGACCTCCAGCCCGGCCCGCAGCCGCGGGCCCAGCCGCAGCCGGGGCAGCCGCGGAGGGCCCGGCGCCGCCATGC
>VYXB01004486.1:144630-174235 GCA_013397135.1 Pachyramphus minor | reverse complement strand
CACCTCAATATCGTTCCTGAGCTGAGGGACCCAGAACTGGACACAGTACTCCAGGTGTGGCCTCACCAGCACTGAGTACAGGGGAAAAATCACTTCCCTGCTCCTGCTGCCCACACTGTTCCTGAACCAGACCAGGATGCCACTGGCCTCCTTGGCCACCTGAGTACACTGCTGGCTCTCATGGTGGGATGGCAGTGGGCCTGGGCCTGGGAGTGCCTCAGCCCCACATGTCCCTGGAGTGCCCCTAAAGCTTCATCACAGGGATCCTCTGCCAACCATAAAAAGGCGCGTTTGTGCTGCTGCCCCCTTGGGAGGGCCCAGCCCCAGTCGCTCAGCGCTTTCTCATGGCTGCAACCTTGATCTGCACTGTCTAGGGATGGTGGAGCATGCTGAAGAACTAATGAGCTTTAATCAGAATTCCCAGTTCTCTCAAGCAGGATGCACAAGACCTGTCTTAGCTGATGCATAAGGGTCATAGGAAAAAAAGGCATTTTCCTTTTAAATACTCTTTCCTTTCTTGTGTATTACCACAGAAGCCACAGATATAGGGTCTAATGGCAACTTCAAGCTGCCTTGATTTTTCATCAGGAACTGTAGTGATAGGACAAGGAGTAACGGGTACAAATCGAAAGAGCGGGAAATTATGTTAGCTATTAGGAAGGAATTTTTCACTGTGAGGCTGGTGAGATGCTGGAACAGGTTGCCCAGGGAGGTTGTGGATTCTCCAGCCCTAGAAGTGTTCAAAGCCAGGTTGGATGGGGCTCAGAGCAACCGGATCGAATGAGAGGTGTCCCTGTCCATGGCAGGTGATCTTTACAGTCCATTCCAATCCTTGAACATTCTATGAGTCTATGATTTTTACTAAAAAAAACCAAAAAACAAACCAACAAACAAACAAAAAAAAAACCACAAAAAACAAAACTAAATTGAATTCAATGTGTAACAATATCTGCCTGTCTGAAACAGGGGCATTTCCCACCCCACCGCTTGTGGGAATTAAAAGCAGGTTCCAGACCACAACTGAGATGGGCTTGAGAGCCTGTCAGCATCTGCCACGCCTCGATTTCCCACCAGTGTCTGCCTCCTGCTTCACCTGCTCGGGCTCAGCCTTTTTGTGAGCCTCACTCGTCTGTGGCTTAAGCCCTTGGAAGCCCTTCTATTGTTTCCAAAGGATTTTGGATCAGACCACATCGGTATTGCACAGGAACTTTCCTAAGCAATGCCCCAGCTAACAAAGCCAGAAATGTTGCCAGATTGCTAAAGGATTGTATTACAAAATCCATGGACATGTTTTAATCACATGCTGAAAGGCGTAACTCTGACCTAGTAAGTCTCCCCACGCCAAATAATAGAGGTCGGGGTTTAAAATGTGAAAAGGGTTTATTTTACTTACATTTGAAGATGGCTGAATCACAGTAATTCAGACTTGCCTGAGTAATTTTACTCCTCAACTAAGTATAAAGCTGCTGAATAAAAATAACAGTATTTGATTTGAAATTAAAAACAATATATATCAAGCAGCTCTGGGTACTTGATAATCCCCAGTAATCCACATGAAAATATTTATTTGCATGAGATGTAATTTGAAAAAATCAACAACTTAAATACTATTTATGGAAATGGAATTCCCTGCCCTCCCAAAGCCCTTTCAGCTTCATTTAATATTCTCATCTGTAAAGAGGATCTTAAATCTATTTTTGCAGTCCAGGCTTCGGAATCAGAGGCAATGCTGTAGTACATATTTCTGTTGCTTTAAGGACATGTGGATTAAATGGAATCCATTAAATGGATTTTCAGGCTTAAATATGCATAAATACGTGTATTTGTGGACATATTTTACAGATGGTATTTGGGCATGTGAGTGCAGTCATGGATATCTGCAAATTATTTTGTGCTTGAACACTTCCAGGTTGCAAACATTTCAGAAATCCTAGTGTTAGTAAGGCATATCAGATCAAATTAGTACATTTTTTACACATGTTCGTCAGAAAACTTGTTGCAGTGTTTAGGACTCCTACTTTTGATTTCAGTTCAATTAAAAAAAGTAAAACTAAACTGGATTATCAGCCACACGGGATGCAGGAAGATGACACCTACTGGATACTTTTCATTTTGCAATTTGCACTACACACTTTCAAATGGGGAATAATAAACCAAATTCAGCTTCTTTACACAAGCAAACCTCTACTGAATTCACTTCAGCTATAGACACAAGTGCAGGGAAATTTGGCATATTACTTACAGAGTCAAATGCAGTCTGTACTTCTTTGTACATTTGGGGGTTAAATACTATTCCCAGTATATGGATATTAATACTCCTGTAAAAAAAAAGTTCTCTTGGTTGAGGACTTCTGCAATTTTTTGTTCGTAACTAACACATAGATTAAGCAGAAAGCTCCTTTACTTGTCTGTATAGATTAATTGTTAAGGGCAAATAGTCCTAACTCCAGATGAAGGTTGTTCCACGTATCACTGTGCCCGGGTGTACCTGTCCTGACTTGGTGTCAAGTGTCAAGCCCACACCCATGACAAGGTGACACAAAGAACAAGCCCTGGGGAGCTGTTGCATAATAAATAAGAACTTGACACTCGAAAATGCTTTTGGAATAATTCAATATACCTCCTGTATCAGGCTGAGTCTATGTCAATAACAAGCCACTGGAATTCTCTAATGCTGTGTATGGTATGAGGCAAAAGGTTGGATTTTTACTCTGTGTCACATAAAAATGATTTTTGGGGTATTTTTGATAGCTCGGAGAGGTCAAAATTCATATAATTTTTTTTCAAAAGGTGTTAGTATTTTCCCATTTGAGATTTTTAGAGCAAGAGGAACTGCATAAATACAAATTATCGGTTGTGTAAGTTGTATGCCCTGAATTAACTGGACATAAGGCAATCTTTGCTATCTTCTGTAATGGTAGAACTGTGTATTTTCTATACCAGTCTGCTGAGGCCATGTTTAGGCTCTGTGCCCATATTTTATAGCCAAATCTAAAATCACTTTTTGGCAAAACAACTTCAGAGATCTTAAAACTCCATTTGCGTAAGTGCTCTCATGATCCCATCAAGCCAAAGGCTTTATTGGATTAATGCCAGTGCTCACATTAGATATTGCAAAATCACATGGTCGTGCAAAAATCACACTTTTATAAATAAAAAGAATAAAAATGCAGGGAGGGTTTTAAAAGTATTGGCTTTTTTTTTTTCTTTCTAGCTACAAGATCCTGAAAAACTAAACATTCACAATACCTTTGCCTCAAAATACCACATGTAAATTTAGGTGGATTCAGTAACAATAACTTCTGTAAGAATGAAAACAGTTGGCTGCTAAGAAAAAAAGTGCAAATGTACGGGTCAAAATGCATTTTAGTTTGCAATGAATGTAGCAATCCATTAACTATTTCCAAATTTCATTTCTCCTTCCCAGATACCTTTTGTGGTTGATTCTCTGATACCATTTTTCATTCCCTTTGTAAGAATAAAGCTCTGTACAGTGTGTCTTACATTTTGTTGTAACAGCTTTTTCATTACAATCGCTAATGACGTTCTAAACATAGAACAAAGACTCATGAAAGGAACCTAATGTGGATTTTCTTCTCCTAGGATGATATTCTAGCGTAGAAGAGACCAATCTGCATTTTATAAAAGCCTGATTTATCAATGTTTTATTAGTGTAGGCTGTGGTGGATTCAGCACCCAGCTGTGCCTCGGTGAAGCTGTTCATTGCCTGCTGCAGAGAACAGCCTGTGCCATCAGCCCTGCCTGCAGCAGTGTCCTGGCATTGTCAGCCTGTGCTCTGCGAGGAGAGGGAAGTGCCAGCTCATGCAGAAAGATGCACAGACTCTCCTACCTTGAACGAGTTTGTCATAGACAGACTTTTGTGTGTGGTCCTTCCGAAGTGGTACTGGCAAAATATTTAAAGACTGAGGTATTGCTGCTTAATGTTCAATAGAAACGATTTGCAGTCATGCGACTATTTTTAATATCATAATTAAAGACACCAGTAGTCTTTACACAAGAATAGTTTGTGTCTTCTTCTGAAGAGAAAGAAAGCACATCAAGGTAACATTTGAAAAGGTAAGGTGAAACCTGCAAATATTGTTATTGACATAGAGACCCTTTGAATATATTAAGAATTTCCATATAAAAATTAATGTGGTTAAGATTAGTCATTACATTAAGTTTGGGGTTTGTTCCTTCTTTACAGCTAAATGCCAAGGGCTTGGATAACGTTTCTTAAAAGGTGCTAAGAAAGCAGAAAGCAATTTACTTAAAGTAAACATTTAGCAAAACAAATTGTTTTTTATACTTGTTTGTGTGAAAGATTGATTTTGATTTCTCATCTGTGTGAAGTGACAACATCTTTGAGTACTGCATCCAGCTCTGGGTTCCCCAGCACAGAAAGGACACAGACCTGTTGGAGCGAGTCCAGAGAAGGCCACCAAGGTGATTAGAGGAATGGGGCACTTCTACTATGAGGAAAAGCTGAGAGAATTGGGATTGTTCATCCGAGAGAAGGCTTCAGGGTGACCTAATTGCAGCCTTCCATTACCTGAACAGAGACTACAAGAAAGACAGAGAGAAACATTTTACAAGGGCCTGTAGTGACAGGGCAAGGAGGAATGGATTCAAACTAACAGAGAGTAGGTTTAGATTAGATATTAGGAAGAAATTCCCTACTGTGAGGATGGTGAGGCACTGGAATGGGTTGCCTAGAGAAGTTGTGGGTGCCCCATCCCTGAAGTGTTCAAGGCCAAGTTGGATGGGGCTTTACAATTTTCTGCAAAACTGTAGAAATAGCCTTTGCCTTTTGAAAAAAAAAGGGAGGGATAAAAGAAAAAAAATGTATTAACAGTATTAATTAATTAACAGTATTAATTAATTAACAGTATTAATTAATTAACAGTATTAATTAATTAACAGTATTAATTAATTAACAGTATTAATTAATTAACAGTATTAATTAATTAACAGTATTAATTAATTAACAGTATTAATTAATTAACAGTATTAATTAACAGTATTAATTGTATTCTTGTTGGCATATTTGTCTCATTTCCTAACTCTGATCAGCACAGGTACCAAGGAGACTAGAAAAGAGACAAGGAACATGTGTAAGGACTGCAGCCCCCTCCTTGACATCTCTGCTGCTCCAGAAGGGATGTACCACCTGCCACAGCTCCTTTTCTCTGTGGGGAGGCAGACATGGACAGCTCCATGGAGTTGCCATCCAGGTCCTGCCCAGCTCCTGCCCCAGGCACCATGCTCAGGGCAGCATTCCCATCTGGCTTTTTTGGCTCCAGACCCCCTTTGTGCTGGGTCCTTTGGGAAATGCACCACTTCAGATTGCTCCTCCCTGATACTTCACCTCCACTGTTGTTCTTTTGTTTTCCAAGCACTACATGGAGAAATGTCTATCTTCCATAAGTCATCACACACACACACATTGTGGCTCCTGCTGCAGAGGTTTACCTTCTTTTCCAGAGCTGGCTATTCTAATTCAATATATGCGCAGCAAAGGCCTTGCAGGACTGTTTCTCTCAGATATTTAGTAACGTTTGGAATGTAGTCGTACAACCCTCTTGTTACAAAGCGAAATAACAAAAGGCAAGGCAAATTCCTTCCACTTGGGGCTCAACATTCATTTTTACCATTTGTGCTACTTGTTTTGTGAAAGACAAAAGTGGAGAGAATCAGAATTTTACTGGAAACTAAGTATACTACATCAGAAAATGTAGTCTTCCTGAAAAACCCTGCCTTGTAGAGGAAATCCCATCTGTGGAAACACCAGTCTTCCTGTCACTACCAAGCCTGCCAGAGCTTGCCTCTGCTTCTCAGTAGAACTATGTTCAGCATTTCCAGTCTTGAGATTCACACTGTAATTCCCAGTCTCCCTGAACTCCAGTGTCAGTACAAAGCCTTGGCAGAAAAAGTTGCAGTGGAAAAGTTCTATTTTCTGAAGTCACATACAGGATAATCCTGCCCCTTGTCCTCTGTCCTTTGCATATACAGTCCCAAATGGGAAAGAATAAATTTCTGGGTTTATCTGAAACAACACACTTCTCAGGATGATTTCAGTCTTCAGAAGAGCTGATCTGGGAGATACATGTTCACAGACAAACATGTGAGAAACAAAAGAAGAGAGAATGCAGAACTGTACAGGAAAATACACCTGCCATGGCAGAAAATGTGATCTTCCTGGAAGATCCTGCCTGGTTGAAGAGGATATCAAGGTGATATCAAAATCTGCCCCTGGCTTTGATTACAGCCATATCAAATATTTGTGCTCGAACCTGATCCACACAAACTCTGTTTAGCCCCACCTTCCACTATAATGTTGGTGTTTAATAAATATTCATGAAAACTGTAATTCCAGTTTTGATCAACACTAGTTTCCTATAAAAGCCACTGAAACTTGTGATTTAAATGTAGAAGCAGCGTAATAATATTAACTTTTGGCTGAATGTCTCCTTTAGACTCTGAATAAATAAAACTCTCGATATATTTACAGGTATGAAGATCAAAGAAAAAACGCAGGAAAATCCTTATGAGTCAAAGAGAGAAGTTTTGCACAGCTTGAAAGATAAATTCTTCTGTGATAGGGGAACTTCATATCCCAAAGCAAAATTTAATTTCAACCTATTTGTTTGGTTGACTGTGTTAACAGCTGGAAAAGCCGCTGCAGTACAGACACTTGAGAGTGTATTTCCAGCCAGCCCTGTGATGCTTAGTGTCCTGGCCAGAAGATGGCAAGCGTGTTTTGTGGGAGAAGGGAAATGTGCCAGGTGTTCTGGTGTTGTAAGAATCAAATAATTCACAGTCAAGTCTAGAAACATTAACATTATTTATATGATATCTGTAATGGTTGAACTGTAAGACAACAAAAGAGGAAAAACCTGCAATAATTTACAGATGCATCTGCACAGGGGGAGGGAGAAAGGCAAAATCCTCCGACCCCACTGGCATCACTTTTGTGGGATATGATCCTGAGGGACACAGCACAGTGCCATCCTTGCACCTGTGCTGCCCCACATTTGGTGTCTGGCTGTGTAAGAGCAGTTCTGAAACAGACACAGACAAATCCCCCACCAATAGTTCCCAGCATCTCCTCCCAGCTCTTGGCTTTCTGACCCAGCATCCTCTCTCACAACGGGCAGGAGATGTCTTTTCTTGCCTTGTGAAATGACAGTGAATTACAATGTGCTGTTAATTATTTGCTTTGCTCTGCTACTGTTTCCTTCTTGCTTTCCATACCTTTGGCACAGGGAGGGGCACGGACTGGCGTGCAGTGAATTTATATAACTGCTTTACAGCCTGACACTTCTCCCTCTCAGCTACCTAAGACTGGCAAATCCTTACTTTCTTAGAAGTAAAATAATTCTGCCTAGTGTTTCAGCCATAGGTAACTGGATAAAACTCTTAGTTTATCAAGTCATTTTTGAGTTGGCTGGAAGTGCAGATTTAAGAAAGCAAAGTGCCTGCTTCCAATAGGGGCTGAACATTCACTTCCTACAAAGTTCCTGATCCACTGACCTGGCATTCCCCAGTGTGGAAAGACTCTGCATTCATAGAGAAGACTAAGCGGAAGGAATACACATATTCCTTAGGGGAAAATGTCATGATGCTCTTAATATTTCTGAACTTATGGGAGATCATGCCATACTTCTGGATGAGGACTGAAAGAATTGTGGCTTTTAGACCAAGGAGCCTTACTGTAGTTGTTTAGTAAAGTACTTTGCTGTAGTAGGGAGCTGAATTGCTGGCAGTGATTTTCATTTGTAGGCTTTAACTGATCTTTCAGACATCCTGGGCACATGTCACTGGTTTCCTTAAGGGTCAGGACAAAGGTCTTGAACTTAATTACATTTTATAATGGCAACTGTAATAGGGAGCAAAGGACAGGGTTGTGAAGAGATGGGGCAATATTACATAGACATTTGTCAAAGACTTTGTGGTCAGACCTGTATTGCTGTGATCTGGCTGCACTGTCACAGATGATTAATTTGATTAATTGCAGATGTACATTTTCAACAGGAGATTCAAAGGTACAAACCATTTCCTGCTGCTGTGATCTGTTTTGGGGGCAGATTTGGGGGCCTCAGACAACATTTCGCTTGCATCCTGCACACACTAAGCCACTGTGGTGACTGTGAGCAGTGGAGTTAAGGAATGGGAAAGAATTTTTTGGAAAGAAGGCTGACGCAAACAAAATAGAACATACCACAAAAAGGGCAAAGGTTTTTTTCCTCATGCGTTCCCATTAGGGCTAACACTTTTATTAACCTGATTTCCATATGCATATTCTGAGCAGCCAGGAATGTCAAGAATGAGGAAAGAAACAGAAATTTTAGATATATCAGTAGGCAAAAGTGTGTAAGGAAATGATACAGGAAAGATAGATTTCTTCCGCTTATTTGAAAATGCAGCAGCTTTACAAGAAGTTTCAAATATTCCTGCCAAGGAAGAATGCATTACCCCCTCATCTCCATTACTTCATTTAAGGAAAAATTTATTTCTTTTAGTTATAAGCATTCAGCCTTCAAACCAAAACATATTCATATACCAGTTGATTTTTTGAGGTAAAAATGCCTGGTAGGGATCACATTTTCTGCATTACCTTTGACAGCAGGAAAAAAAGCAGATGACATAATATGCAGAAAAGGATTATTCAATTAGGTACTACAGAAAGCTTTCCATCTCCAAAGGTGGCTCAGCACAGTGATGAGCTTCCTAGTGAGCTGTGGAAATTCCACCATTGATGGTTTTATAACAGCAGGGTAGAGAAATAGCTACGAATACTGATTTTAATACCTTGCATCATACCTTGATTTACTGAACACTCATAATTAATATCTATATAGTAAATGATGAAGTGTTTTTCTAGCACATGTATTGTGCCACTATGGTCTTCTCTGTTCTGTTCTGTTCAGTTCTAATCTATTCTATTTAACTTCACAGCATCGTTGCATGGTGGATTGAATTGGAAAAGGCATCCTGCTGGAAAAAAATCTCAAAGGAAAAAAATATTTTCAGGTTCCTGTCTGGGCAGTTCCTCTGTCCAGCTCAGTGTTTCCACACAAGCCATGTGCCAGGACTGCTTTTGAAGAAATATTCCTGGAATTGCACCCTCAGTTTTCCCCCATCTGGCATGACAGACAAATTCCTACAAAAGGATTTATTTGCACTGTCAGCAAAAAATATGCTGTGTTCTCCTTTCTGAGAGTCAAATTCTTGGTCCCTACACAGAGTCTTGTTAAGAAGGATTCACTCCCTACTGCTCAGTGCTGTGAGAAACCTTTTCAAAATTGTGATGAATGATTCCAGGAGCAGCTTTGGCTCCTGAACGCCCTCTCCTACTATTCCCAGGTGTTTTGGCCAGGGTGTCCCAGTACTGCTGTATGAGTCACGCTCTCCCTGCTCAACTACCTCTGAAATCCTTCCAGGAAGAGATAATGTGGAGGCTCATACTGGCTTTAGCAGGATTTGGGTCAGCCCTTCTGAGTAAATTTTCTTGATCTGTTTGAACCAATGGAATTCTTTGCTGCTGGTGAAATGGGTGGTTCCTTGTTTTATCCTTGGCCTGCCTTCATCCCAGCATGGAGCTTGTGTGACTGCACAGTGAACCAGACTATGGACTGAGCATCCTTCTCCCCCACCCCGGCTCCAAGATTACTTTCCTGATTTGCATTACCCCTTGAACACGATTGCAACTGCTGACCTGAGGAAGCAGGTGGGATCACACACCAAAAACAGGGCTAAGGACAGATCCACCTCACTGAGCAGTGGTGGATATCCTTTGAAAACTTGTCTTCACTGTTTTTCATCATCAATGTCCTAAAAACTTGCAGTTCACATATGGTAAAGACTGTAACTGTAGGAGCTAACAGCTTCAGTAGCTTTTCCATTATCTCTTGGCAGTCAGGACTGGACTTTTTAATGAAAGCAAAATATTGAAATATAAAAAAAAAAACCAAACCCAACCCGTTAATCCCTTTTGGTGAAGCTCTTCACAAGAAAAAAAACGTGGTCTGACTGGCTCATACTCTTAACCACACGTGCCTGTGGTGATGGTGGGAGGGAGGAGAAAACCATGAAAAAAAGCTTAGTAGAGCAGATTTCAGAGTAATGCATCTGACTATCCAGGGCTGAGTGGCCCATCCTATTACTATTTTCTTGCTTTGCTGCAGATTTTTGCAGCACTGCCTTTGCATATTTTTTTCTCCTGTAAGCCTGTTTAAGAAGAGCAACTGTCATGATGGGAATGGGTTTTTTTGTGTGTTGAAAAGACAACAACTGTAAGAATTATACATGTGCCACTGGAAAATGATTCAGGATATGTGTGTTCATGAACTTTGCGTATTCCAAAGCCAAATTAATCTCTAGAAAATACAAAGCAATTGTGGCCATTGCCCAAACTCTGTTGTAGAGGGACCACCTATAGTGTTGGTATCATTTCATCTTTTTTCAGCATTCTTAGAGCCATTGTGAACCACCCATTCCTGTTCCCACCTAGTTGTATTGCCAGATTTAATCAATATTCCATTTCTGTCAAGATTTTTGTCTCAGCAGCTGGCATAATACAGTGGTTTTACCTTTTCATCTTTTAAATTTTGTGTATTCAAATAACACCCAGAATTTATATAATGGAATAACATTTAGCCATAAGGACAAATTATCAGCTATTGTCAGATTGTTGAGCTCAGTGGAATTAAGGTAACCAGCTGAGTCCATGAAATGGGGAATGTTTCTACAGAGTTGGCATTATTTCTGTTTAATGACACAAAAATCAAGCAGAGGTGTCTAAATCTAAATGTTTTTCTTCAACTCTCAGGAGAAAATGGTAAAAACTACAGCCTCATTTCTTCTTCTGTAACAGCAGGCATTGCATTAATAAAAGCAATTTGTATAAATTCTAGCAATACTGTGGCATGCACTGCCTGGTCTGCAATCAGTGCACATTCAGCTCATTTCAGATGGAAGCTTCCTGGGGGTGATCTCAAGTCAGTCAATGAAAATTGACTGAACTGAGGGATAGGATTTAGAGCTCTTTTGTTTGAAATGAAGCCTGACAGGACTTTATGTTTCTAATATAAACATTAGAGACAGATGACAAGCATTACTTAAGCGAGACATGAATACGTGATAAAGAGAAGATGATTTTCTTACCTGTGGTAGTTCTGAGCCTTCAGTGCTCATGCTGTCCAATGGAGCTTTCAACAGATCCCTTCTTTTTCTGAAAAATCTCCTACTACAAGCCCTCCTTCTCCCGGTGTGTTCTGCAGTCTGTCATCCACCACCAACACCCATCCTGGTCATCTTTCCAGTCACTGTCAAATCTTAACAGCTCTTTTAAAGGAAGGAATTAAAAATATACATGTATTTTACCATATAAAATAGTCAGAATTGAAAGC
The DNA here is from genome assembly GCA_013397135.1 of Pachyramphus minor. NCBI lineage: Eukaryota > Metazoa > Chordata > Aves > Passeriformes > Tyrannidae > Pachyramphus > Pachyramphus minor. Next base: position 162,824 of record VYXB01004486.1, on the reverse strand, counting down.
ATTTTCTTCTGTAGTTCCCATGTGCTCTTTCTCCATTATACTTAATATAACTACACTTTAAAAATATATGGTGTGCAATACATGTGTCTTACTATGAAATCCAAGATGCACATTGTGAGCTCTCTGGCAGTTACAACAGCCAGTGGAGCAGGGAATCACAGGTCATCTGAACCTGGCTGTGATAAAAGTGTTAACCAGTAGCACATAGAGAACATTCCTGGGTTGGACTAGGGGGATTAAACAACGTGAGCTGATTATGCTAATTTTCTTCATCTCCTAATGTCTTTGGATCGCTTCACTGAAGTTGAAAGAAAAATTCCCAGTGATTTATGTGGAGAGATATTTTACCCTTCATTTCCCAGAAAGATGTCTGCTTTATATGTATCTGCACAGGATATTTGGGAATTTGTTCTCTGCTCAACCGAACACTTTGTGTGCAAGAACTCAGAATACAATAGTAAATGCTGTGTTCCACAGAGCTGGGTTTGCCTCTAATCTGCCACTGCAAAGTTCAATACAGTGTTACTTGCTAGTACCACATACCTGGCAGCTTTTCACTATGATGTGAGAGAAGCAAAATGAGTAATTTACTCTCCTTGACTACTCAATTTCTCCTTCAGCCTGTTTTCAAACTCATCTAGTTTTCACATTATTTAAGCAATTAACCATATGAAACCTCTTGTTCTCATTTTTCTGTCCCCAAAAAGAAGTATTCCACAAGACAAGTCCATTAAATTCCAATTCTGGGACACATTATCACCTCTGCAGCCATGCACACAGAGGTGGTTGGAGCAAGGATCAATTTGCTGTTCTTAAATGTCCCCCACTTCCATGTGTGCTTAGACATCGTTAGAGATGACACATAAGGTAATGAAATAAGCTGAACTGTAACCAGGAAGAGAAAGAAAACCTCCTTCCTTACCTATTACCTGCTTTTTACCACCCTCTTCAATCTTCACTTATGTAAAGCTAGAAGATCAGCTTAAGCAAGCAGTTGCAGCAAGAGATGGGAGCCAGCAGATTTTTAGGATTAATTTATCCCATAATGGGCTATTCAGAGCAAATGCTGAGCCTCTCCTAATCATTTTAAGAATGCTCCCTTAGCTGAGTGCAATGTATGACATCTTAGTCCCTTGGAGTAATGAGAATTTTGCAACTGAATTCACCAGAGGAGGATGTTGTATTAATGTCTCCCTCTGTTGCTACCACTCGTTTTGCCTGCAGGAGCCAGCTCTGACCAGGTCGTTCTCCTGTGGGAGGATGAGAGGGTTGTAGCTGCAGCTTTAACTCTTGCTGGTGCAGTGGGGTTCCATGTCACTCGATGAACATGAGCCTTCAGAGCCTTCCTTCTCTTCTCCAGGCCAGTGTAATGGCTCATACAGATCTGTGTCAGAGGAGATTTAGGTTTGATATTAGGAAAAGTTTCTTCACCTGGAGGGTGGTTGAGCACTTGAACAAGCTCCCCATGGAAATTGTCATAGCATCAAATCTGACAAGAGTTCAAGAAGCATCTGGACAATTGTCTTGGCACATGATGTGATTCTTGGGGCTGTGCTGCGCAGGGCCAGGAGTTGGACTCAATGATCCTTGTGGGTCCCTTCCAGCTCAGGATAACCTGTGATTCTAATGCCTCTTGCCCATCATCTTTGTTAACTTGTCAGGTGTTGCAAAAACTGAGTTGGCTGAGGATCATTGACATGAGTGAAAACCAAACCCCTGCTGAGGCTTTACTTGCCTTTAAAATAAAACCAAGGCCGTCAAACATGCTCAGTGTCTCCCAAGTGGCAGCAGAGCTCTTGGTGCAGTGCTCTGCAGCTGCACCAGCTGTTTGGGATTTTGGAGGCTGGTGATAGAAGCACACCTGAGTTGTGTCATTGGCTGTGTCCACGCTGGTCTGTTGGGTGGCTTCTGAAGAGTAGAGTCACCAGTCTGCACTGGTCACCTTTATATATACCCCACACAAACTTCTCCATCTTCTTAGTCCTTGCCCAGGCTCTTCTTTATCTCAGCTACTGCAGGCTGGGACTGGGGTCTGAAAGACCTCTGGCTGGAATCCTCCTTGATCCTGAATTTTCACTGCCCCTCCAGCATCCGAACAGAAGTAATTTATGCAACAGCCTCAGCCTCCTGAGATGACTGAACAAAAGATGTTGATCATTCTCCACTGTAACATGTGATTGATATTAACATTGGATAAAATTATTGCAGAGAATCACTTGGCAGCTTCATTTGTGCCACAGATATTATCCTGTTTAATGTAACGTATTCCAGTTCCTGTGTTACTTTCCCAGAAACAACGACTTAAACTACTTTAAGTAGTATGAATAAATTTGCATAAAATACCACATTTTTTGTTTTTAAACTATATGAGTTGCTAATACGATATCACTGACTGGAATACAAGCTTCATGACAGATAATAGAAGAAATTGGGGGAAAACATTTAGTATGGGATATTTCTGTCAGACAAGCAGGAAAACATTCCACCAGTTTAGAATCCCTAAAACTTAATGTCCAGAGCAAAAGCTGAGAAAACTACTTTCTTCTTTCCCCACAAGGGTGTCCTAAAAACTAACAGGAACTATGGAAAAACTGAACAGTCTAATTTTCACATATAACCAAAATTTGTCTTCTGGGTTTGAATTCAGGTGAGGTACTAATGAACACCATAACATGAAAAACTAAGTCTGAAGAACTGCACTTAAGTGGGATCTTCCTGATTTTGATGAGAGAACACAAAAAATTTTGGCAAAGACAGTCCAACATTAGAATATATTCAGGGCAAGGAAATTTAGAGGGCAGCAAGTTTGAATCCCACACACAGTACAAAAGCATCTGAGTTTCATAATAATTAATCAAATCTGCATAAAGGAGCACCATTCCTTTCAGGCCACAATACACAGCAAAATTAAGGAGGTTCAAAGACAGTTAGTGGTAAAGGTCCCAGGAACCTTCACAGGGAAAAAATATGGACAGTAGGTTTCACTCCTCCACACCATCTTCCCTCTTCCAGAACTGACAAAAATAACATGAAATGTCAAGCACAACATCAATATAATTCAAGGGTGATTTGCTGCTCCTAAAATATTTGTAGCCCCACAAACGCCAATTTACATATTATTGCCTGCACATGACTCTGGCTGACCGTGCAGGCAAGCCAAAAGATATTTCTAAATCCAGTTGTTTGTCTTGATGCTGCAGGCCAGAAGTGGGAGTGGAGTGGGTCATCAGAGAAAAGCCCTGGTGTGTTGTGGGGTTGCTTCTTTAGGTGCAATACTGAGGCTTGAGTTGTGGAAATGAAAAGACACAAAATAATTAGCAAAGTCACTGAATGTAGGAAGAAGGGGGAAAGGAAGCTTATGGGGCTTCCTGCAAGGTTATGAAGTTGGGAATGAGAAATGTTATATTAATGAAGGTGATGGTGAAAAGGAAGTGCTCCAAAAAAGGAAGAAATAAATGACACCCAGTTTAGAAAGTGTGGGTGGCAGGAAGAACAGTAATACCATTAGTCACAGATAAAAGAAGTGAGGGGACAGGACTGTTAAGAAAGATGCTGAGTTGAAACACTGTGTCTATGCCATTGCCGAAAGACAGTTAGTGAAAGAATCTTCTTGTGTGTCAAGGATAAATAATTGTCTTCCTTCGTGAACTTCAGAGATTTCGGAAAAAAAGTTTCCCTTGTCATTTACAGATACAAGAGGGAGTTATATAGCAAGAACAGATGAATCTGGGATAATTTTATAGACAGTTCTGAGCCTGAGCTCCTTTAGCAATATCAGCATACACAAGCATTTGCTCCTTCTAAAATAATGTAGATTTCTCCCACATTTGGTGAGGATATGATCTTCCAAACTTCATGGTCTACAAATCACCATCACATGACTGCATAAAAATAACCCAGTGGAAAATCTCTATTAAAGTTAAGAGCATATGTTCATTGTCCCAAAATCTCCTTCATTATTGTCACAGGCATAGCATATGTCAGGAAAAGAAAAGATTTTTAAAGTAAATGGAGAGGAGGGGAATTTCCTAACTTGCATTAAAAGGCCTGTCTTTGTGTGTCACTGTAAGGCACGGTGCACCTTTTTTATGTGTGTTTTATTTGTGTTGTATTACTGTGTTTATATGTGAATACATATTTTCCTTGGACAGGGTTGACAGCTTTTAAGATTGTGATTTTCCTGTACTGAAAACCACTTACAGAAGTTGCTCCTCCTTTGCCTCTATCTGTCTTGTATGGGATTTATTGTGTATACTCCTCAACGGAAACTATAAGGACCCTAAAAATGAATGAAATTATTAAATCATATTCTTCTTTGTCACCCTTTATCCAAAGCTCTGCTTTCCCTTGCTAGGCTCTGCGTGTGAGAGTTGCCCTTCATCCCTTTCACAAGGAGCTGTGCTGCCCCAGGTTTGAGGGAAGCCCCACTGAGTTTATTTGGATGTCTGCCTGGAGATGAGCTTTAGATGTAAATTTGCTACAGCATTCAGAGTAACCAGCTGAGAGGGGTGATTTCAGCAAAGAGGTAGAGATCACCTTGCTAATGAGACCTCATTTAGCACGTGCAGAGAATGTCTGTGTGGCCAGAACAAATCTGATCCTCTTTAAGGATGGTAGAAAAGACTGTATGTGAGTTGATCAAAACGAGATACTGTACGTTTGTGCTTAATATCTCTGTTGCTACAGAGAGGTGGTGGCCTCTAGAGAACTCTGTATAGAATGATGGCAAAGCTGAGACCTCACAGTAGCTATAATTGCTACTATTAGTTTTTTAAAACCTACTGCACACTGGGGAGATGCTTGCTTACTTTTAAACTCCATTGGGGATATTGTGTAGACAAAGCTCTAGTGCCTTAAAAGCCATTTTTAGAAGGCTTTAAAGTCAATTCAGGCTGGCACATGACCTGCTGTGGGACTTCAATGGTTGTAAAAGCAGGATTAGCTTGTCCCAGTCTGGGCTATATGCCCATGTATCAGATCACACAACAAGGTAAGCCTGCATCACAGATCATGATGCAAATCTACAGCTGAGCACTCGGGCTTCTGGAAAGGCTGGATGGGATTGGGAACTGCTGGGTCCAGCCCTCAGCTGCAGAGAGAGAAGGTCACCTGCCCCTACACAGCAGCTGGAGCTGGTAAAGAGCTCCCAGATGCAGCTGGCAAAGAACCACAGCACCCAGCTGGGATCAGGGAGCAGGAGTGAGCAGATGTGGCTGCACAGGAAGCTCCTGACCTGGAAATGCCACAGCAGAGGGTGGTGAAAAGGGGATCAAATGATTAAGTCTCACATGCAGTGCATGAGACTGGGCAGGTCTTAAATCAGTGATTCATTGTTAAGTGTTTTCACTGCTTGTACAGTAAAGTGGAAGCACCTCCTTCTAGAGAGAATTAATTCACTGGTGTTTATCTGCCTCTTTAGAAGTATAAAGTGCTATATAAATATGTTACCAGAATAGCAGGGGAAAAATTTACCTGTGACTCTTTGACTGCTGTGTATTCTTGTCACTACCATTTCACAGTAGTTTGGTATCAAGGTTATTGACAGAATGATCAGTGCCAGACTTTTGTGGCACTAAGCTCTTCGAGTCAGGGCCTTATTCCCTTATTCCCTCACAACATTTGCAGCTGCTGCAGCAATGAGACCTCTGCAGAGATTTTGAACCAGTAACACAAATACAAAAAACAGTGCTTGTAATTTAATCCACACAGATGATTAAGTATTACATATTCATGAATATGGTTATATTGTCCCATACTTCAACCTACAGAATTTTACCCATTTGGCATTAATTCTATACTTCTGTGTAACTGGATCCATATAGAATATCTTTCTATATACTGAGCCAAGTTTTTCCTCTTTCATGTTATGATTATAAAGGAATCCTACACAGGCTGTAAGTCTTCTTTGATTGCTAAGTCTGCTATTGAGCAACTCCTTTCCTGATGATTTCCTGAGACTACGATGGACAAAGAGAAGTTTCATTCAGATCTTCCAAAACAAGACAGAACACACCCAGAGGTAAATTGCATGCACAAGTAGAATTCAAAACGAGTTCTGTAACATATTCTAGGCATATTTCATAATCTATATGACAAATGCAAATTTATGGATAATCATGGCTGATTATGCTTCAGTTGCACAAAGCTCTCAAAAAAGCCCATGGAAATTTCATTAGATCTGTCCCAGATCTGCATTTTAGAGCAAAGGGACACAGAAATCCATTAAGATGGAAACTTTAATTATCTAGACAGTTTGGAAATCTGGCATAGTTTGTTCAAAACACTTATAGAAAAGCTTAATTTATTTATTTGACTATAAACAACAGAGTTGTAAAGTCAAAATTGGCACATGGCACCAGGTTACTTTGTAAGTACTTCTGAGCTTTACATTTACATTAAATGTAAATTAGAGTACACATACACCTAAATTTCCAGTGTCTCAACTGCCATCTGATATTCAGATGTGCTGAGAATTCCCCTAATGTCATTTAAGTTGATGAAGACTGTAACACTAAGCAAACCTAAAAGCTGTGTGCAAGCAGTTTCAAGGTCTCCCTGCCATAAAGTAAAACTCCAGTCTGTGCAGTCATTAATAGTTTCAATGATTGTCATTATGAGAGTAGAGTGGAGCTTTTGAGTTTATACAACAGTCTCTTTTTTTTTTTTTTTTTGTCATTTTATGTAAGTTTCTCATCATTGTGATTGGGAGAAAAACCTTGAAAACACTGACAGAATGTACTTTACGAACCCCAAACTCCCCAAGAATAATAAAAAGGGAACATAACCTAAGAGGTGTTTTGCAAAGAGGAAGCAGTACAAATTTCCAAGGAAACCTCTGACTTAGGTGCAGTCTGTAGGCTCATTTTAAAGTTAACAAATTGCTTTTCTTGTACTTTATCCCCAAAATCCAGTATCTATGTTTATAGATGTCTGTGGCCAAGCATCTTTTGGTGATGAAACTACTCAGCCAGCAAAGCAACATCTGCAACTTTCTGTGCTGTGGAAACCTAAAGGCAATCACCATTGGGAATCCAAAATTCTTCACATCCATTTTGTGGTATCTGATATACACTGTCTATTTAATGAAAAAAAAAAGACCTTGTTTATTACTAGGCCTCAGATTGCATATTGTAAAAAAGTCATCTCATATCCTGGTTTTATGGGCTACGTGCCATGTTAAACAGCCCAGTTTCAAATATCCAGTTCATTTGTTTCTGTGCCTTGGGAAGTATTTATTTAAAAGAGAGTAGAGTAAGCTTATAGAATTGCAAAGAGGAAGAGGCAGTAGACACAATGTTAATGAGTGAACACACAGTGCACTTTTTGTCATATATATTGAAGAGTTGGTTCTTTCTCCTCATATAATAACAAAATTTTCTTGTGTATGGGAGAGACAATAATCTGGAAAAACTGTGTTGCAGTGGCTGGTATTACCACTGCTATGTCACTGATCATTTATTTGGCTTGTAGCAATGCCAAGAGAAAAACTTCTGCTCATGATTCCACTTGTATTTTTAAGTGGCATTACAATCTCCAGTTTGGAGGCTGCTTCTCTGGAGAACACCATATCCCTAATATGCCTACAGATGAACATTTGCCTCCAGTCCTTAACATCGTGCCTCCATTAGCACCTGCATTTGCCAAGCACAATGTGCTCTGAAACCATCCACAAGGAGTAATTTTGTAAACCACTTAAAAATCACATTTGTGATTGGCAATACAACAGAAAATAACAATGCTTGGTATCCAAAAATAGCTCCTTGGTGCATCATCACTAGCAACTTCTAGAAAAGTCATTGTTTCTCTCTCAGTTGCTGTTCATGTGCAAAGGCCTATTAGTTTGGGGGGTTTTTTTCTGCCCAAAATATATAGTTTTGAGAAAAATATCAGTTGATCTTCAGATAATAATTTATACTGGTGAGACCAGTTTATATGGTGGATTAATTTGAGAGTGAAGAGTGTAAAACAATGGGATAAATATGGATGAAGTTAGTGTGGACTGTGGGATTTATCTTCTAACACGTCTGGTAGAAGATGCAGGATCCCTTGTTCTGCACCAGCTGAGATTCCACGCACTGAGCTCATGTCCTGTTGTCCTTTGGGTTTAATTCCTGCTGGAGAGCAAGCACTCTGCTGACCAGAGTAGGTTTAAAATCTACCCAGGGGCTGCAGTGATAAAAACAGAATAAATAAAAATAAAACAGCACCTGAGGATAAGGTAGTGCATCTGGCCTTTAAAGCTAGTTTTGAGTAAGCCTCATCTGCTAAGGCTTATGCACCTGGAAGTTCAGCATTTAAGTCATCCCAGTTCACTTTACAGTCTGTGCTGACAACCAGGCACAAGTAGAGGGTGATTAAAGCCATCACTGGACAGTTCTCTAAGCTAAGCCAAGTAAATTGCCTTCCAGAGGTGTCTGTATCCCTCCCTGTCTATATTGGAAGGCCAGATGCCTACACACAGATGCCTACACTGTAAATGACATCATGGATATCTGTAAAGTTAGATGTCTAAATCTGAGCTGGTTGCTCTACTCTCCCTTTATAGTCCATGGAAAACTGAAGTTCAGGCAGTAAAGCCCAGGAGGGAAACTGCAGATCAGCAGGAGACTGGTAGAAAATATACAAGGGTGGCACAGGGTCAAAACAGTAAAAGTTTATGTTGCTGCTCCAGATCACGTAGGCTCCAGGGAGTGGGAGGCGAACTTCCAAGAGGCAGCAAGAGGCTGATGCCTGGCAGCGATCACTGAGGTCTGGGCAGAACTCAAGTAGAGTCATAAAATAAAATCAATAGCTTCTTGGATTACACAGTTGTAAAGGAACCAGGCAGGATAGACTCTGTCCTTGCTACAGGCAAGCAGTCTTAGATGTTGAGGAGCATTGTTAGGGGCAAAGGTTTTTTTATCTTAATATCTTTATCTCTGGTAGCTGTGCAAGCATATAAAACGACAGTGGAATAAACAAACAAATAAAAATAGAAATATAAACTTGCGGTTCATTTTGCTGCTAAAGCAAGGCTATAAACTGAATGGTTATGGAGCATTACACTGGATGATAGAAGTGTCGTAACTCCACTGAGCCTCTTTACCTTCAGGCACCTAAAAGTTTGGCTCAAACCCTCTGTTTGTTTATCAAATACTAATATCTATATAACACAGAAATCCCTATAAAGGCAATTTATTCCATCCCCATCTTTTATTTCTTTTCACAGAAAAATCTTTTTGAAAAGAATTCCTGTATGGCATTTAAGTACCTGAGGAAAACAGGTCTAAATCAATAAGCACATTTTCAGTGGTCAGAAGACCTTGTAAGCCCCCCCCCCCCCTCCCCCCCAGTTTTGGACATTTATTCAGCCCCTATTTGTAAAGAAGTTAATTCTAAGGGTCTTTGCTGTAGACTGAGAGCAAAAGCAAAAAACAAGAGTAGGATAATGGCCTGTTGTGTTGGTAACAAATCAACTCAAGGCTGATCTGTTGCTTTATTTAAAATGATCAGAGCAATGAACAATTCAGCCACCCTGAACAGCGGCACTGGTGTGTCTGAGAGAACACGGGTCAGCGTATTCACACTACATTCTTCCATGGGTAACCAAGATGCCGAAAAATTCAAATGAAATATAAACAGTTTAAAAACAAGGTAACTCCTTGGATTTTACAAGTGAGAAACAGACAAATACACACAAGTAGAGTGGCAGCACTTCTTTATTAACAGGGCTATCTGCTTGTGTATACACTCTAACATCTTCCAAAGACATGGCTTAGGATGCAAGAGAGACCAGAAGCACTGGTTCTGACATTGTTCATGCAGCCTGTTGTCCCTCTGGATCACAAATCTCACCTCTGACAATGATTGCTGCATGACCTTTGCATAAATATCAGAAACCCACGTCAGGTAAGTATGTAATAAGCTGCTCTCCATAGAAAGCGACTCACGACTAGAGCTTGGCTTCCCTCCTGACTCATAATGTTCGTTCTCCTTTCCAACCTTTTCACATTTAATTTTCATAACCATTCTGCCAAGGGTCGTACCTTGTTCTGACTCTTCTTTCAGAGCATTTTCTGAAGGGCCTGCCCCTGGACAGATTTCATACCCTGCATGTTGTTTCATAGTAGCACTCCCAGCAACAGGGGTGAAACCATCAAGAGAACACAGGGAATGGAGCCAAGATACGCTGCTCAGAATCTTATACTTTGCTACAATGAATATTGACAGTTTTCTGCCCTTGCATGTGGGCTTAGGAGGAGATTTCCATCTGTCAGCCACTTGTTCAGGTCTCCTGGAAAATGCTGGTGTACCCAAAGTTTGGGAAGAAAACTATGTTCCTTCTTTTTTTAATTTTAAAAATATACTAAAAATTGTTAAAATTATCACCTAAAATACTAAAACATAACAGATACTAACTTTTGCAGAATACATGCTAATATTATAAAATATGTGCAATAGTCATTCCTTGCCTGTAACAGCTGGATATCAGCTTTACTGGGTCCTTTGGAATTTAGTGCCAAGGCAAGGCCTCATACCTCACTCCAGGCGATACTGCTCTGTTAACCCACCAGGTACAGCAAACACTCTCAGGGGTAGCAGTGAACCTTCAGTAACAATCACACACCACCTGTTTCTGCTCCTTTTTTTCATCTTTCTGTGATTGTACATATCTCTATTTTAAACAGATTTATATATACTCTACAAACAATTAAATAAATATTGTATGCAATAGAACTTTTGAAGATCTCACTGGAACAGTGAAAGTATTATGAAATTTAAATAGACAGTAATTAAAAATTCATCACCACTCTCAGAATGAATTACTCCTGCAGTTAAATCTGCACAGCAGCTATTCAACAGGAAAGTTCTAAATATGGATTCTAATCTATTCTGATCACTAGTAATTTTTTTTTTAATTTGAGGGGACATACACATTTGACCCCGTTCAGAAAAGAGTTTGTTTATTCGTTTAGATGACTCTCAAGCTTCCAGACAATGAGGATACCAATAATTTCACAGTAAGATGTTGGATTTTTTTGGCAGCTCACACCTGTTTATTTCCTTCTGTTTATTTCCTTCTTGAAAACTAACTACGTTACTTAGTTAGTTAGTTCCTGCTGGAAGGCAGGAGGGCTCTGCAGAGGGACCTGGATAGGCTGGAGAGATGGGCTGATTCCAATGGGATGAAGTTCAACAAGGCCAAGTGCCAGGTCCTGCACTTTGGCCACAATAATCCCCTGCAGCGCTACAGGCTGGGGACAGAGCAGCCAGGCAGAAAGGGATCTGGGGGTGCTGATTGACAGGAGGCTGAACATGAGCCAGCAGTGTGCCCAGGTGGCCAAGAAGGAACAGTGGGGCCAGCGGGAGCAGGGAAGTGATCCTGCCCCTGTACTCAACGCTGGTGAGGCCACACCTTGAGTATTGTGTTCAGTTCTGGGCCCCTCAGTTCAAGAAGGACATTGAGGTGCTGGAGGAGGTCCAGAGAAGAGCAACAAGGCTGATGGAGGGACTTGAGCACAAGTCTTATGAGGAGAGGCTGAGGGAGTTGGGGTTGTTTAGCCTGGAGAAGAGAAGGCTCAGGGGAGACCTCATCATTCTCTACAACTACCTGAGAGGTAGTTGTAGCCAGGTAGGGGTTGGTCTCTTCTCCCAGGCAATCAGCAGTAGGACAAGAGGGCATGGCCTCAAGCTGTGCCAGGGGAGGTTTAGGTTAGATATTAGAAAGAAGTTCTTTACAGAGAGAGTGATCAGGCATTGGAATGGGCTGCCCAGAGAGGTGGTGGATTCACCGTCCCTGGAGGTTTTTAAGTTGAGGCTGGATGTGGCACTGAGTGCCATGATCTAGGAATCCACTAGTGGTAGTGGATCAAGGGTTGGACCTAATGACCTCAGAGGTCTCTTCCAACCCAGTTAATTCTATGATTCTATGATTCTATATGTGATAGAATCATGTAATTAAATGGTATCCTAATTTGTATTCACAGAACTCATCATGTGATTTTTAAAATGGAATTTTCAAAGATGATTTGAGGCCATGAAATTTTACAAGTGTCAAGAGGACCAATCACATTATCATGGTGTATAATCATATTTTCTTTTGTATAATAAGGCAGCTTCAAAGAGCAACTGGTCTCAGTGCCCTGAGCTGGAGGACCGTGACTGTGAGAATGATCAACTCCCAGTCGACCCTGAAATCTGCAGGATCTTCTGCTCCATCTGGATCCCTACAAATCTATGGGGCCTGATGGGATTCATCCCAGAATCCTCAAAGAGCTGGTTGATGCCAGCTTGGTGATTTTGGAGTGACCTTGGGAATCCAGAGAAGTCCCAGCTGACTGGAAGCTGGTGAACATTGTCCTGATTTTCAAGAAAGGCAAGAAGGAGAACCCTGGAAACTACAGGCCTGTCAGTGTCACTTTACCTGTCAGTGCCTGGTAAAGTTATGGAAAAGATTACTCTGGGAGGTATTGAGAAACACCTGAAAGGCAACACAGTCATTGGTTACAGCCAGCATGGCTTCATGAGGGGAAAGTCCCGCTTATCCAACCTGATTTCCTTTTATGACAAGGTGACCCACCTAGGTGGTCAAGGGAAGCTGGCTGTGTAATCTTTTTGGATTTCAGTACAGGTTTCCATACTGTCTCTCACAGGATCCTTCTGGACAAAATGTCCAACACACAGCTGGATAAACACATCCTGCTGTGGGTGAGCAACTGGCTCATGGGTTGAGCACGGTGGGTAATAGTTACTGGGGGAACATCAGACTGGTGACCTGTCACTAGTGGGGTTCCACAGGGCTCCCTCTTGGGCCCTGTGCTCATCAACATCTTCATAAATGACTTGGACACAGCACTGTAAGGGATACAATGGACTTGATGATTCTTGTGGGTCTCTTCCAACTCAGCATATTCTGTGATTCTGTGATTATTAAGAAAGTAGTAAATGGAAATCAAAAATCTTGTAGTGAGGACCTCAGCACAAGCTATTTAACCTGTTATGGTTACTTATGGAAAAAGAAGGGAAAGTAGCAAGTAGCAAGTAGCAACAAGGGACTGGGAAAAGCCTCCAAAAAAACAGCCATGGGTCAATCTAAAGTAACAGATTGGATACAGCCAGGCTGAGTATGTTAACAGGGTAGACTCCTAGAGCAGAAAGTGAGAAAGAAAAAGCCAGGCAACTGATGAAGAGGAAAAACAAAGAAGACAGAGGAATCGGTGATGGCAAACTGCCTGAAAACCTCTGGTAAGAAGTAACAAAGCTCTCCTTCATGACCTCTTTCACTGAATGTGTAAAGAGGCTGAACAACAGCTTGGACTGCCCTTTTGGTGGTATTTAACTCTTATCTCCTGTGACTAATTAGCTTTGCTCAATAGAGGTAAACAGGATCAAGAGGCAGCACTGATAATGGAGATGGCAACGTGCTATAAAGCACAAGGAAACCATAGATCAGCAAGATGGGGTCGCTAAAGGTCATCTCACCCATTTTACACCACAAAGTGGTGGATCTCTCCAAGGTCCTAACCAAGCTCATTCTAATGCTTTGAGACCTTTATCTTTCTCCCATGCCTCGAAGGAAAGGCAAAGGTACGATATCCTTGGCTACCCCAGTGCTTAGATGAAGGATATTCAAGTACCACCTGATGTCATTCTCAGCTTCACAGTGATGTGAGAGACCCTCTGTACAATGGAAATTCCCAAAGATAATTTCGGACCACCTAGTCCTTTTCTTTTGAGAGAGATATAATAGAAAACTGCTAAGTTGGCCCAATAAATGTAAGCTGTATATAACTGTTTTTCTCTGACATGCCCTATGCTCTTTGGAGTATTTATCTTCTTTCATACATTTCCCCTGATACATTTTAATGCAGTTCACTAGAACAGTTCAGTTCTAGTTCACTAGAATAGTTCTCACCTTATCCAATTTATTAACACAGTCATTTTTTTTTAACTCAAAGGATGTACTGATCTTTACTCTTTTCCAAGTAGAACACAAATATTGGAGAACAAAGGGCAAAGTTTTCCATCATGTTTAGTGTGAAGAATTCCAGGACTCATTTGAATAAATCTTGTGCATCCATGTATTATAAACGTGGGAGGAATTACAGCAAAAACCTACTTTTGGCTCTTCTAAGTCAAAACAAGAGCTAAGAGCTTGTCTAAGCTAAGACTGCACTTAATTAATACATGAAATAGATCCCACCTTTAGAAAATTAATCTTTAGAAAGTTGTTTCACTTTTTAAATTATTTTCACTGCTAAAATTTTGTACCGTACTCTGATTCTGCCTAGTTTCCCTATCAAAAGTTGCCATACACTGATATAAATTGATGGCTGTATAATTTTGTTGTGTGCTAAAAATGCTCTTTTATAAATCACGTTACTTTGAGACTATGCTTATGTTAAACTCACAAACTTCCAGTTAATAAAGACTCTCTTACTTTGGAGTCTCTTACTAACAAGCATTTTTCCAAACCTTTAATAGCTCTCACAGCCTTTTTTTGAGCTCCATGCAATTTATCTCAGACTGAGGTCACTGTAGCTGGATACAATATTGTAAAAGCATTTACCTTGAAAGACAGAAAACCTGTGACTTCACATCTTCTATTTGATAACCCTGTATTTATAATGCCAAAAAACATATGATCCCTTTCAGGCACAGTGCTCCAGAGGGAATTTACTTCAGCAATTGTCTGCCACGATTCCCATCTTTGTCTAAACCACACAATGTGCCTGTTTGCTTTCTGAATATTAAAAACATGGAAGGATTTACATGAGCAAGATGAGTAGCAGAAAAGGCCTTGATGCTGTGTAAGCACTGCTCAGCAATAACTAAAACACCCCTGTGTTATCAACACTGTTTTCAGCTCAAATCCCAAACACAGCCCCACAGCAGCTACTGTGAAGAACTTTAACTCTGTCCCCACCCAAGCCAGTAGAGTCCTAGGCCAAAAATTGTCTTGAAATCATTTAAAAGTGTTTATCAATATAATAATGCATATGATGTTACAAAGCTATACGAAGAGGAAAAAGGTGATGGTCAGTAAGATCCTCTGTTTGTACTTGATCTCCTACAACTTCCCAAGATGGGAGAGTGACTTTTTACATGGGCAGACTGAGACAGGACCAGGGGGAGTGGTTTTAAACTAAAAGAGATTTAGATGAGATGTTAGGAAGAAGTTCTTTACTCAGAGGGTGGTTGGGCATGGGAACACATTGCCCAGAGAAGTTGTGGATGCCCCATCCCTGAGAGTGTTTGAGGTCAGGTTGGATGGGGCCTTCAGCAGCCTGGTCTAGTGAATGACATCTCTGCCCGTGGCAGCAGGGCTGGAACAAGATGATCTTTAAGGTTCCTTCAACCCAAACCATTCTATGATTCTGTGATTATGATTCTAAGATTACTGTAAGTTCTTATTTTATTCCTAAATGATAAGATCTTACTCATTTTTGCTCTGTTTCAATAAATAGTGGTAATTTAACCTCCTCATTTTATCTTATATTCAGACTGTAGATGGCATTTTGAATTTTAGCAGGTGGTGAATATATTGCAGGGCTCCTCTTTAGAGTGAGCATTGTTTCATTCTCTGTGGATTTCTCCACCTGCCAGCACACAAACAATTGTAGGGTCAGCCCCTAGCTGGGCTAGCAGGACCAGAAGAGCCACTTCTTTTTCAGAAACATGAGGCAAAAGAGAAGCAGCTTGTCCCTGCCTCTCTGGGGCTATTTATCTTCAAGTCTGCTAAACATTTTGACCAGCATAGGTCAAAATAAAGTACTTAGTATAAAAATATAGTACTTAACTGGTAAACACAAACTGTGCAAAGTTGCAATTTATGGTATCCAACAATTATCAACTTTTAAATCTTGCTCTCACCTTAGCTATCAATACTTACCTTTACACTGGGCAGAGAAATCACATTATTCCCTTAGTAAAAAGTTCCTCATGAATAATATTCTATTGCTCCACCATGTAAGAATATAGTTACGAAATGTGCACCCAATATTTATATGGGATGATGGCTGCAAAGTATTTCCTGCCAATGTCCACAAAAAGATTTGCCTCTCAGCTCTGCAGTCCCTAAAAGGCCTTGTAGAAATTCTCTCCTAGATGGCTGGCATTTTTCTGCTGATTTCTACATAAACTTCCTTCCAGCTTTTATGGCTGAACATTGCCAAATTTTCTGTGTAATATGTTTAACAATTTCCTCCTAGCCCTGTCAGCTGGTGTTTAAACCAGCTTTTTTAGGTTAGTCACGCATAACACAAATCATATTAGAAGAAAATTAACCTTTCAGCAAAAAACTTGAGAAAATAAAGGGAAACGTCTGCATTTTTCATAAGATTGTGAGAAATATGTATTTCAGCAGGTTCTGAAGCTCTGCTGGAGTGTCAGGGACTAATGAAAATTATGTACACCACCTGCTGAACAGAGCTAAATAGACAGTCTGATTAATTAAAGTGCCAGTTTAGCCAATGGCTTCAATTTCACTTTTTCACAAAATAAAAGTTCCAACAAAGAATTATGGAAAAAACTATTAGGTTATTTGGTTAATTTCCTGTCCTTGCAGAATAGTCCCTCCAATTACATTTTTATTCCAATTTATTCAGTGCAGTTTAAGGGCTTGGAGAAGCAGAAGCCACAGCTGTTGCCCACACAAGGGTTTACAGTCTGGTAAACCCTGATCTCTACCTTGATACACAAGTAATGACTTCTATTTTCATAATAGCATTGTATCATGTCTACTTAAATAATGTTCTTGTACCTCTCTATACAGTTGATATTCCCATACATCAAACACCCAAAGGCTACATAAGAAACTCCTTGTTCGTTGTCCTGTAGTGTCTGAAAACACCTGCAATGTTTTGAGTCACATCAAAACACCCCAAGAATAATCCAAATGCAATCATGTTTGCAATGGCTGTACAGTGTGGCTGGCATGGGCTGTGGTGGTGGGAAAGAGAGGTTTTTACCAGGTACCAGTGTTTCTTCTTTCCTCTGTCGTTGTAGTCAGCTGCAATCCAGCTTGTGTGAATGTAAAATCAAACATAATATATAATACAAACAATCAGAAATACATCCAATTGAAGTATCAAAGGTCAGGCCTCTGTAAAATTTGTTTTCCCCCTATTTTTTAAGGTGTGTTTTTTCAGGTGCTTGGTAGTCCCAGTGCATGTCCTGCCTTTCTGCATGGAAGCAATGCATTTTTATTGAAAAAGCTATCTGATTACCAAAATTTTAACAGCATCTTTGAACAGTTCTGTGAACTCTGTTATTACAGATCTCTGGGATTGAAAGCTATTACTGACAGCTACAGTGCCCCTGAAGAGTAGCAGAAGATACCACTTTTTCAATAAAGTGCCTGGGAAGATAAGCACAGTTCAAAAGCCTGGTGACTCTGCATCAGGAGTATGCACAGGAAGAAAGAGAGACAGAACTGCACAAAATCTCTTGGAGGCAAGCTCTATTAGGGGTAGGGCAAAAATGCATTGAACTGGAAATAGTACCCAACACTCATCTATCTCCACTATTTGACTCACAGGGTGAGAATTATAACATCATATATCCAGGTCTTTATGATTTATTTTCTGCCTTTCTGCATTCACTTTCTGCTTGTGGTCCCTTGTGGTTATTTAGGTTCTTTGCAGTCTAATTACAAAATCTAATACAATTTGAATACAGTGTTTTGACAAAGCAGCAAAGGACTGTGGACTAACACCCATGAATGTTACATGTACCAATGAAGCCAAGTGAGGTTTAAAAACAAACCTTGGGTTTTAAAGCATTCTCCGTTCCCTCAAGACATGAATTGTGTCCTGAATGTGTTTATTTAATTTTTTAAAATATCTGTTCCGTGTGGGTCAGACACAATACCTGCAATTAATTACAAAGAACACAAACGCTATATGCAGGCAAAGCACACTAAACTTAACACCGGCTGATGCAACACTGCAACACTCTGAGGCAAAGGCCTGGAAAACGGGAAAGACGAGCAAAACCTCGTTTGCGTTACTCCGCTGAGCTGCTGGAGCTGGCGCTGAGAAGAAGCCCTGTGGGCTTACGACTACCTCAACAACAGATGTACCGAGCAGTGCTCGGGAGAGATCCCCGCCCGCTCCGGGACTCTGACGGTCAAGGCGACCGCGCTGCCACCGCCTCCCCGCTGCTCCCCTCAGCCCTCCCGGGCGGCGCCTGCGCGGGACCGCCCCCGCCCGGCC